>CM060690.1:125221737-125821737 GCA_030686995.1 Artemisia argyi
GAAATTATTCCCATTTATCGAACGTGTTTGGTATCTTGAGAAAAAAAAAGTGGAGAAATATAAATTCCCGAGAGTTTTGCTTCTTTGTATTTTAAATTCCCAACTTTTTTTGGAAATGGATTGCCCCTCACATCCACACATTTTTTAGTCTAAATTATTAAAAAATATAAAAAAAAAAGAATGTATAACGTGGACACAAACGTGCCCCTCACATCCACACATTCCTAATTAGAAAAATGGTGAAACCTAGATCCCTAAATATCACTTCTTCCATCTAATCTTCATCGTCAACCTCGTCTCATTGTTATTACTGACTTGTCGTCTCCATATTGTGTTCATCCTCATCAATATTTTGTCGAATTGCATCTTTCTTTCTTTTGTAACCACTGAGTTGTCTATTGCTTTCACCATGTTTCTAAGTTGGTTAGAAAGTAATTAAAACCCATTGTTTATATATATATATATATATATATATATATATATATATATATATATAGGACAAAATCGTAGAAGACACCAACAAGACTTGATTGTATTCGTTCATTACATATAACCAGTTGGAAGATGCTTGGTATCTAATTTCATTATAGACTATATCTTATATCATTATAATTATATCTTAGCTTGATAGAAGTTTAGTTTATGTAGAAAAACTAGTTGGAAAACCAGGCGTTGCCGCGGGGTGTTTTTCCGAATAGGAAAAGTGTAATAACGGCCGGTAGCTACTTAACGTCAATTTAGTGACTAAGGACTGACTTTGCAATGGACGTATAACATGAAGGACCAATTATGTAAAATTATGAGAGGACTAAATATGCAACGAACTTCTGAGATGAAGGACCAATTTCGTATGGATTTTTAAAGAAAATGTTAAAGATATCGTTAGCTAACAGCCGTTAAATATCTAACGGCCGTTAGTTATAACGCTACAGTAACTAACGGTCGTTAGTCCCGACCCGCCCGCCCAAACCCGACCCGGCCTAAATGGTTTCTATAGTGGTGGCATGTGAGGTGGTGAGGCAAAAGAGCCCAATAAATGTATATATGTATAATTGATGTAGCCCTTTTATTGAAGTTAGTTTCAGAAGCTAATTTTAGTTAATGGGGAGTGAGTAGATAAAGCTAATTAATATATTTATTCAATTATTTCCCGTTTTCGGATTTGATTGTTTCATATGGTGAGAGTTGATATATGGTCTCCTTATAATAGTTTTAATTTATTATACAAAGTTTAGTTCTTAGTTAATCAGATTCTACTATCACTTGTTGCTACATCAAATTTTATTTATTCTATAGGCATGGTTGATATGAGTAAGGTTGATGCTAGTAAGCTCAAGTAAGAAATAAAAGAACGTGGACAATGGTATTGCACGCGTCTGGAAAATATGGTGCGAAAAAATGGTTTCAAACCATGATACAATCAAGCGGTTCAAAATTTGTTGGATATAAGTATTCCGAATTCAGGTTTAAAGGCAGACCCACATATAAAGTCTAGGTTGAAGACATGCAGGACTAACTTTAGCATTATGCATGACATTATACTCGGTTCGAACACAAGCAGATTTGGTTCGGATCTTGATAAATGTGTTCTTACTGCCCTTGATGATGTATGGAATAGCTTGGGTTTTAAAAAGCTCAATGCGCGTTGATGCAATAAGGGTCAAAAAGCCGAGGCGTGAGGGGCTGAGGCGAAAGTGCGTGCATCACGTACCCGAGGTGACATTTTTATAAAAAAAAAAAAAAAAAAAAAAAAAAAAAAAAAACAACTTGTAAATTATATATAGTGCACAAAACACATTAATACCACATTTATACCACATCTAATATTAAAAGATAACATGCATTTTCATTGTTCACGATTCCATATCGCTAAAATACATAGATAGTAAAAAACTAAGATCAAAAGTCATCATTTTTTAATAATTAAAAGAAAAGAAAAAGCATCCATTGAAAGGTTTGTGTGTCTAACTCCTTTAAGACTAAACTAGAAGTCATATTCATCATCCTCATCATCATCAACATCAATCCCGAGCTCCTCATTGACCCCATCATCTTCGGAAAGTCCAATATCCTCTTCATAATCTTCATCTTTCAGCCCTTGATATGCTTTAGAACTAGAGGTGGAGGTATGAGCAACCCCATTCCCCTTTGGAGCGCTTGTTGAACAATGTACGCTACCTCTAGATGTCGTAGCTCTAGTAGGATAAGCCGGCTCATATGCCCCAGAAGCTATATCAATAGCAGCCCATGTTAAATCATCATCAACATACACAAAATTAGTAGCAGGTTTTTCTTCACCATCTATATGCCCCATCAACCATTCATTACTTTCATCAATATCTATCAAAATAATAGGATCGTTCGTGCCAATTCCTTTGTATCGACGATCCAAAGCACGATTATATTTGACATACACCATGTCATTTAATCGATCTTGTGCCAATCTTTTTCTTTTCTTGGTATGAATGTGTTGAAAAATACTCTAGTTTCTCTCACTGCCTGTTGCACTACAGGTGAGGCCGTGAGGCTCAAGACACAAATAGCAAACTTTTGTAAGTTTGGAGCTGATGATTCAGATGCAACCCACCAGTTCGCTGGAGCTTTTGTACTCCTGTGTCGTATTTCCATGGGATCTCCAAACATCCTTGCTTCTTTCTGGTATAAAGTCAACTCATCTGCGATAGCATCTTGAATTCTTAAACTTTCAGAAGCAAATTGTATTAGAAGTTGGTGAACTATTTGATAGTGGGTGAAGTGGTGTTTGGAACTTTGGTAATAGGATATATATGGTCACCCGAGGGACATGGATAGTTGTGATGATAAGATCATGATCTCTAAGTTGGTTTTGGTCTCTTGGATGAGAAATGGATCATGGATCGGTGACATGTAGGTTTATCATGAGATTATTGGTTCATGTCTTTGGATGAAAATAGGGTTCTATTTGAGGAAGGAGAGATAGAGAGATTGTTTGTAAATTTTGTGACAGGTTAATACTTGGGTATGTGTATGGGTGTGTATGAGGGTTGACTACAAGAGATACCCGTGATCAGTACTTGTATTATCTTTTCTAATTTATTAAATTGAAAGACAATCAATAAGATGGGGCGTCTATAAATATCAAATTGATGAAATTATGTGTGGGTTGACTACCTATATATAGACTTTACTTGATTTTGATATAATTTTATTTGTTTATGTTTACTCTTATGTTTTGGATCGTAATCTTACAGCCTCGTAACATTAGTTATATTTGTTTTTGGATAGTAACAAATTTAAAAAATTAAGTTTAAGACATAAGCAAGAGTTTAATAGTTTATCCAAGACAATACTATAAACTCAACTAAATGGTTATATTTACGTAAACATTAACAAATTCCTTTCAACAATCAACAAAGATCTCCCACGGCAGCCTTAGTTATAGATTGTTGTATATTTGGCAATTTACACAAACATTACGCGATAAACACTTAGATACAAAGTTTGCGCGTAGCACGGGTTCTGAAAGCCTCGTCTAATTTTATTTAATTTTAAAGACTTAAGTGCAAACTTCTTTATTCACATAATTTGCTATGAAGTTATAATTTAACAAATGACATGTAGACTTTATATTTGTTTTTAGATTTATTATTTTTGTTGTTGTTATTATTATTATTACTATTATTAGATTAAATTTATTGCAACTCCCAAATTTCATATTTAAACGTGATTATAAATATTAAAATAAAAATGCGAGTTACTCAGTTATTGTGATAGATAATAAATACATACATATAACGACGGCTCATCTAAATTATTGTTTAGTACTCGTAATTTATTATTTAAATTATCACATATGCTTATAACAGGTCTATAAGAACAACCTTTACACGGGGTTATAATAAAACGACTCATGATAAATATTAATTATCTGACTCTTTAAGAAATGACCACCCGCATGCAATGGCCTGTGGAGTTGGAAATCCCACCTTTGGTCAATAATCTCAAACACTTTCTTATAATGCACTTCTTTTTATTTGCAAAAGAAGCGCTAATGGTCTTTTTAAGCCTATCCATGGCCTCATAGATATATCCCATGGCAGGCTTTTTATCTCCATAAACGATTCTAAGAACCTTCACAAGAGGTCCCGTTAACTTAAGAGCATATGCAACATTTCTCCAAAACTTATCACTTAGAATAGTTCTCACCATTTCCTTTCCCGCCGTGTCTTTTGACCATTTGCTATTAATCCAATCATCCGATATGATCATCCTTTGCAAATTGTTTCTTTGCTTGTGTAGTTGTGCAAGAGTGATGAAAGATGTTGCAAATCCAGTTATTGCAGGTCTATGCAAGTTTCTTTGACTTGTGAACCTTCTCATCATGTTAACAACTCCAACATGGTTATATATATATAACCATTCATGAGCATCGCCTTTTTCAGACAAGACTTAACCCTTTCAAGATTTCATATAACCTCCAACATAAGATCAATGCAGTGAGCCGCACACGGAGTCAAATATAAATGTAGTCTCGTAGCTTCCAACAACTTACCAGCCTTAACATAGTTTGAAGCATTATCTGTTACAACTTGAATCACATTCTCTTCTCCTACTTCATCCACCATATCTTCAAGCATTTTAAACAATGTGTTAGCATCTTTTGTAACTTCTGAGACATCCATAGATCTTATAAACACAGAACCTTTTGGAGAGTTTACCAAGAAGTTCACAATATCTTTTTTTAACAGTAGAGTCACGCAATCCAATAGATAGTATAGAACTACCTTTGACGGCCCATTCCTTCTTGTAATTCTTTATATTTTCTTCGGTTTCTTACACTTATTCCTTGAGTAAAGGAACTTTAAGCTCATACATGCTAGGTGGTTTAAACCGCGGGCCAAATTGAGCAACCGCTTCTGTTAATACAAATAATGTCAAAAGCGTTATTTGCATTATTCGGTTTTCTTGTGTTTTGATAATCACAAAATATAAAGATATGTCATGTAAAGTTACGGTATATAAGTTTTTAATCGGGGAAACTCATTTCTTCTACGTAGCTACTACAACATCACTTCAGGTATGAACAAACTATATACCGTCATTAGTTAAGTGATCAAAGATTTTTTTTTCTCATAAACTTACATTTTTAAGTTTCACAAAACATTTTCACAAAAGTATTTTTGTGTTTTTAAAGAAATGTTTTATTTAGAAAATAAATTCAAATTCAAACCTTATAACATCTAGTTTTCCTCCCAAATCAGTTCAGCCTTCACTAGATAGTTTTTCACCACGTCTGGACACAAATAGGAGCGTATGTCGGGACAGTCCCTTAAAGTGGTGGACGGTCCCTTAGTGATAAAGGACCGTCGCCTATTTAAAGGACCGTCTGCTCCTTTGCAACGTCTATAAATACTGAATTGTTCTCTTTCAGAAAATAATCTTCCACACACACAAAAGTTTTCTGGTCTATGTTTATTTTATCTTTGATCACTATAACATGTCGATATATGTTTATAAGTGATTTCCTCTTTCGCCAAAGTGCAAGAGAAGAACTCTAGACGTAGATGAAGATTCGAGAAGTTAAGTCAATGCCTCTTCCCAAAGTGCAAGAGAAGAACTCTCGACGTAGATGAAGATTCGAGATGTTATAGGTGTCCACACACAAACGTAATAAGTGTTACAGTTATAGGATTTGTAATCATTGTAATAATTTCGACTTGTGTGTGAGTCGAGGATGGAGATATATGTGTGTGAACTTGGAGAAGATGAAGATCCAAGAAGTCTTGTAACTAGTATAGCTTATGTATTTGTTGTGAGGAGTGTGAAGTCCTAAGTGGTTAGGTTAGGACTTAGTCGAGTCATTGTGTGAAGGCTTGGATCGGGATAGGATCCAAGTGTGTTGTGTGTGAAGACTTGGATTGGATGATAATCCAAGTATATCTAAGTGTGATGATTCTTGTGAACGGGAGTACTCGTTCATGTGAAGGCTTAGATCATGTGTCGATCTAAGTGAGACAAGAGTGCTTGTTCGTGTGGCCACATGGGCCTTGGAGTAGATTGGTTCTAGCTACGATTAGAACTCGACATTCCGCTTAGTGTCGTTAAACCTTGTGTAAGCTTGTGTACGGATTGCTCCGCCTGAAGGAGTGTGTTGATATAGTGATTGATAACTCTCGAGTGTGGTACTGGAGGAGTAGAGTAGGACGGAGGAGTGAGCTTCGTGCCGAACCACTATAAATCGCCGCATCTCTTTGGTCGTGTTCTTTTCTTACTCTTTACTTTACTTGTTTGTTTATATTCCTAGTTGCTAATTAGATATCACATAACAAGTAGAATTCAATAAGTTAGCAAAATAAAATAACCGGACCTAAAAACGGCGAAACGTTTTGTAAAGTTTAAAAATAAGCGGTGAAACTATTCAACCTCCCTTCTAGTTTCTACAATTGGTATCAGAGCTTCGTTTATCAAGATCTTTAGAGTATACTGTGTAGGACCTTAGATACTACAACTTTATCACAAATATAGAAGATTAGAAGAAGAAAGATGGTGACTTGGTGACTTATATGTAATTCGTGTATATGTAGAAAGAGAGATGAAATATGAGAGCTTTGATTACTAAAACACACACAAATACACACACAAGCACACACCTCAAATGAGCCTTTGAGGTGTTTAAATAGTAAGATACATGAGATGCCCTATGGGCTTTCTATGGGCTTGGGCTTGGACTTGGTTACATGGTTGGATAACTAGGCTTATGAAACATAGCATATAACATATTAGCTTGCCAAGTCCAAGGCCCAATGACTAAACTATTACTAATCTTACCAAGCGACACAAAGTTACAATATGAGAATGACCATCACTTCATAATACATATTTTTAATGCTAACAATCTCCCCCTAAGGGTTGGTCATTCGAATGATGCTCCACGCGAGTGGGTCTTCTGTGTTCTTTGTCTTCAACTTTGTGTGTCGTTGTAGAATAGTCTTTAGTCTTTGTTCCTTCATGCTTTGTGATCTTTGATAACTGATTTTTCATCGTTCTTTGTTCCTTTGTGATGTGGAGTTATCTGCCTTTCGTCACTTCTGCGTCTGTGGTGGTTGTTTGCCATTCCAACATGCTCATACATCTTTGGACTTTGATATTTATATGCACGTAGTTCCCTTACTTTCACTTTGATCTTTAGTCTTTATACTTAGTAGATTCTTCTTTTTGGCGTAGAATCTTTCTTTGAACTTTGTGTTGTATAGATCTTTGAGGGAGCTTTCTTTAACTTCCAGATGTATGTATGAGCATGTGGAATCTGTCGCCATGGAGATGAAGTGTCCTTGCATATAAACAGTTAGCAATAAAGCATCCGGTACTTACAGATAAAAATTAGAGATCGTCAACAGCATAGTGTGAAGACTCCTTCTAATCCTTACCAAGGCCGTTCCCATGTCAGATACTCTCGAGAGAGCTTACAAGACCTACTTAGTAGCTCAATGACTGGGTGAGTCGCTGGGGATCACTCCACGACTGTAGACCGTTTGAAACCACCGCGAACACTAAGCGTAACCCATAAAGAATTACCGAAGTGACCTGCTGTCAGGGCTGCTTGATGTTGACCCTGGCAGGAATTTCCATTCAATCACTGAGAATCACAAAAGTGAATCCTCTCATAAATGTTCTGGCAGATTGCTAAGATCTGCGTAGGACTCTTAAGTTTACATCTGGCGTCCTTAATGATGAACAACCAATGTAGAAATATCATGTGTTCCTATGAGATCTTTTGATGAATCTCGGGGCTCTAGACTCGATAGGTGCACATTTGGTTTCCTATGCGGAGATTAGGGAGAGGTCTCCTGCTTCAATATCAACCATCTCTAAGAGACAGATCGATAGATTACACCGGTTCCCTGTGAGAATGAAACAAGCTCTTTTAAGAGAACTTGAGTGGTTAAGAAGGTTTAGTGCAGTGCGTTACTGGGTCCATGACGTCTTTGTCTTCAATACCGGTGTCACCTAAGTAACAACCAGTAGCATATGAGTTGAACCCGGTGTCTGCCCTAAGGTTGAACATTTGGAGGGCTATTTCTTTTCACCCTTTTCATTTGCTTTTCTTTTTAATTCTTCAACCCCTTCTTTTTCCTTTCTCATTTTCTCCTTTTTTCAATCTTACCTAAGGACTTCTAATTCTAATCTATTGGAATTGTCCTTGGGTAGATCCCTCCGGCTCTGGCGGATCATAGGACGGTTTTTCCTAACCTTAGTCACCTTATAACTCCATGACTATCCTATAATTGCCATAAAACCTTTTTGTGAAAATCTCTCAAAGTGTTTATGATAATGAAACACTTTGTTGTTACCACTTTGAGAGTTTTGCAGCTTTTGAAGGACTCCCCCTTCACATGTGCTCATGAATATTTAAGAAATTTGCACATGCGAGAGGAGTTTGCACTTTTGAATTGATCCACTTTCAGTGAACATGACCGATTCGAGACACGCTTACATCACTAGTTAGACTAGCTTGAAGTTATTACCCGTCCTGGTCAAGTCCAAAGAAAGTCTCTCGATACGGTACATTCTACTCAGACAAGTCCTATTCGAGACACGCTTACATCACTAGTTAGACTAGCTTGAAATTATTACCCGTCCAGGACAAGTCTTTTCGATTACTGACATTTTAAGCTTCGTCAATTCATTGGTACTTACTGAGTCGAGCTCTTCTGAGATTCAGCCACAATCTTAAACATCTTTGATCACATTTTAATCATGTCTTCTCCCCCTCAAAAATAGCATAGCGTGATATTTTTGATATCAACGGATTAATAAAAGCTTTTTGGAGAGAAAGACATATTTGATTTTGCATGAAATCGGAACATTTTAGTTTTTTATACTCCCCCTTAATGATAGCACATTTAAAATCAATTAAGTGTTTTGAGGGAGTTATCTTGAGCACTCATTTTGAGAGATTTTGAGAAATCTTTTGAACAATCTTGAAAAAGTGCTCAAGAATTTTGTTTTGAAAACGAGTTTATGCTTGAAATCTTTTTCGTTTGTTTAGACTCGAACTTTTTGAAAAAGAGTTCGTCATTGAACGTACGAGTCCTTGATTTGAAAATAATCAGAAGTCATTGTTCGGGTCCGGGTTTCGTACTGATGTATACGAAAGCCATTGTGAAGAAACTTTAGAGAAACGACATGTTTTAGAAAAACATTAAAAAGAACTCCCGCTCAAGCATCTGTACATGTCCGTATCATTTTTGAATGACATTTCTAGAAACGTACAGAATATTGATTTATACGAGAGACATGTCATGAGAAGAATATTTTTGGATTTTTGATTTTATATTGTTTTTGTATTTTTTGAAAATTTTATATTTTTGTATTTTGTTTTTGTTGGTTTTTCAAATTTTGTATTTTGTTTTTTCAAAAATATTTACAGCGAAGCGATTTTGAAAAACATTTTTCAAGAAGATTCGAGAAGACGTTCTAGCTCCTCAGGAGTTAGGCTTCGCATGCCAATTCGTCGAACTAAATAGTCAAACCGTTCTTTTGGAAGGGCTTTAGTAAAAAGATCGGCGAGTTGATAATCAGTCTTAACGAAAAATAATTCAACAGTACCCTCTTCCACGTGTTCTTTGATGAAATGGTAGCGGACTTTGATATGCTTCGTCTTAGAGTGATGTACGGGATTGCACGAGATGGCTATGGCACTTTTTGAGTCACAATACATAGGTATTCTGTCAAAAGTAAAGCCATAATCTGTGAGCTGTGTCCTCATCCAAAGAACTTGGGCACAACACGCAGATAGAGACACATACTCGGCTTCGGCGGTTGATAGCGCAGTACAATCCTGTTTCTTTGACGACCAGCTTACAAGCTTTTCACCCAAAAATTGTGCTCCACCTGATGTACTCTTTGCTGTAACTTGATCACCAGCATGGTCTGCATCACGCTCTTGGAGCTTGTTTTAAACCATAAATTGCTTTCTTAAGCTTGTAGACGTAGTCTGGATGATCTTTGTCGATGAATCCCTCTGGCTGATTCACATACACTTCTTCTTTCAGAGTTCCATTCAAGAAAGCTGTCTTTATGTCCATCTGATAGACTATGATGTTTTTGTGAGCTGCATAGGCTAAGAAAATCCGGACTGCTTCAAGTCTAGCTACAGGCGCGAATGATTCTTCGAAATCTATCCCTTCTTCTTGTGGATAACCTTTAGCCACGAGACGAGCTTTGTTGCGAATAACAGTCATTTCCTCATCCAGTTTGTTCTTCCACAACCACTTGAGATCAAGAACTCGTTTATCAAGTGGTCGTTCAACAAGTTCCCAACTATCATGTAACAGGTATTGAAGAAATTCCTCCTGCATTGCTTCAATCCATGGGTTTTCTGCCATTGCTTCCCGAATGTTCTTTGGTACTTTGGTGCTTATTGAGCAAATGTAAATGCACAATTCGAGATCGGTGGCAAGTTGTCTCCTCGTCTGAACTGGCATTGAAGGATCACCAATAACATGTACTAACGGATGGTCTTTTGTCCATTGAAACGTAGAAGGGTACCTTTGGTTGAACGAATGTGTGTTAGATGGTTCTTGTAACCTTGAAGAAGATTCAGCAGAGTCTGATGCAAACGGGTTTTCAAATACTTCTTCTTCTTCTTCTAACGCAACATCGTTTGAATTATTTGTTGGTTCTTCTTGAAAATTTGTGTTTTGATTTTGCTCATCAACTCTTGGTAGTTCAGTTTCAAGTACTGGAGTTGCTTGAGTAGATGTTGATGATGTTGAGGTAGTTGGTGCTTCAGCTTCTATTGTAGTAGATGCATCTTGTGATGGTGGTGGTGGTAGATGGTTTTGAGCGGGTGCAGCGGAATGTTTTTGAGATGCATTTGTCGAAGGTCCACCATAATATTCATCAAACATTAACTCAAAGAAATTTTCCAGTTCTTGTTCTGAAGGATTATCCGTGTTTGTTGACTGAGCTCCTTGAGGCACGAGTCCTGAACTGATGTGTCCAGAAGTCTGCATGTTTGGTGCGGGTCCTAATCTGGTTTGATTAGAAGTCATCGGATTAAGCGCGGGTTCTAGAGCGTATCTCTCAAAAGCCATCTGTGAAATCTCGTCAAACTTCACATTCATCGTCTCCATTATCTTTTTCGTTCTTCTATTATACACCCTAAATGCCCTCGAGTTTTCTGAATATCCAATGAAGATTCCAATATCACCCTTAGCTTTTAACTTTCCTAGATCTTCTCTATCATTCGTCGGATAGCACAAAGCGCCAAACACGTGAAGGTAAGAGATGTCAGGTTTACGGTTGTTCACTAGCTCATATGGGGTTTTATTGAATCTCGGATGGACTAGGGATCGGTTTTGAGTAAAACAAGCAGTGGCTACAGCATCAGCCCATAAGAATAGAGGTGCACTAGAAAAAATTAGCATTGTGCGAGCAGCTTCCACAAGAGTTCTATTTCTTCTTTCAACTACCCCATTCTGCTGTGGAGTTCTAACAACTGATGTTTGGTGTGTGATTCCAACATCTTCAAGGTAAGTTCTTAACTCCTGGTTTGTAAATTCTGTGCCATTGTCTGTTCTTATAATCCTTACTGGAGTTTGAAGTAGAACTTGAATACGCTTCAGAAAGGTGATGATGATGCCTGGTGCTTCGTCTTTTGATCTCAAAAACTTTACCCAAGTATATCTTGAATAATCATCAACAATAACGAGAATATACTTCTTCCCATTAATGCTTTCAACTCTCATTGGGCCACATAAGTCCATGTGCAACATATGTAACCTTGCTTCCGAACTAGGTGCGGTTTTGGGTTTATATGATGCTCTTTTGCTTTTTCCTTGTTCGCATGATGGACATAGGTGTTCCTTGGTGTATTTGAACTTAGGAAGTCCGGTGACGATGTTGTCTTTGGCTAACTTGTTGATGGTGTCGAAATTGAGATGGGATAAACGTCTATGCCACAGCCAGGACTTAGTTTCTGATGCCCTTGTCATAAGACAAATTGGTGATGAAGAAGCCATTTGGTTGATGTCGATAGCGTACAAGTTTGTACCACGATTACCAGTTAAGAGATCATCACCAACCAAATTTCTAATAAAAACCGTGTTTCTTCTGAAAGCCACTTCTAAATCTGCATCACAAAACTGCCCAACTGAAAACAAGTTGTGTCCCAACCCTTCGACGTAGTAAACTCGAGTGATTAAAAAATTCTCAAACCGAAGATCTCCATAACCTTGAATAGCTGCTACATGATCATTTCCAAATTGTACAGTTCCCATGAATTTCCAGACAAAATTGATCAGCAGCTTTAAATTCCCGGTCATGTGCGTGGAGCAACCCGAGTTGACGATCCAAAGACATATTTCGATAACCTGCCAAGAACAGAAGAGTTTGTATTTGGAAACCGTGTTGAATTTGGTTCCATGGGGTTAGGAGTAAAAGCAGAATCACACTCATAGACAGTTGCTACTTGTTTAGCTTGAGTTATTTCTAATTTGCCGTCCTTAAGAGTGAACTCTCTACCCGTCGGAATCCACATACAAAACTTAAGATAGTTCCTGGGCATTCGACTAATAGTGGTAGTCCTAAACCGTGCAACTAATCTTTCTATAGATCTGGATCTAGCACTAGGTCTTTTTGGAACATTCTTCTGTTCAGGCGTAACATTCACATTCTTGGAAACACATTCATCATGAACATCATTAATTAAACATTTCTTGCATATCAAACAAACAGAGTCATTACATGCATTAGAAACAGTACGTTCGACATTACATTCAGATGAAACATGTCTCTTATTACAAAGCGATAAATTCCTAGGGTGTTCTTCTACTTCTTCAACTTTATTCTTGCTACTACTCTTAGAGACAGGCGAGACTCTATTGTTCCTTGTATTGCTCTTAGGCTTTAGTCTGCTGCTCCTAGAGGTGCTTTCTAATCCTGTAGAAGGTAAGGCACACACATTAGGATTTATAGTGTTGTCCTTTTTAGCATCACTAGACTCTTTAGAATTATCCTTTTTGCACGCAGTTGTCTTAGAAGTGGAGGCAGACGCATTAGTGGGACTAATCCTAAACAGGCCAGGTGATATCACTTTTGGTGTTTCGACAACTGCTTTTCCTTTATCAACAATCTTTTCATTTTCACTTTTCTTGGGCAAGGGTGTTGGAGTGACTGGTTTTGTCAAATTCGTTTTCTCATCGACTTTTGGAGCAAACCTTGAAATTGACATCTTTGGTTTTTGAACCGTGTTTGAAACATTTGGTTTCTCCGAAGTCGACGGTTTTGCAAACTTAGTTTCCTCACCCTTTCCTTTTTGACTTTCAAGCTGAGCCCTCAAAAGATCATTTTGCTCTTTCATGTTCTTTAAGGCACGCTCATACGACAATTTGTCATACTTGCATTCTTCCTTTTTTCGATCAAGTTGTTTAAAATATGACACATTTTCTTTTTCAAGCTTTATAAGAGCATTTTCATATTTTGAAACAATTTCGGAGGTCTCAGCTCTCAGTCTTTCACCGTCTTGAACAGAATATGTTTGTAAAATGATGGACATAATGTCAGTGGTCATAACAGCTTCGAAGAGAGAATCATTTAGGTTTTCCAAAACATTCATGTTTTCACGAGCATCATTAGCTTCGGTTACCCGGGATTTGTGGTCCTTGACAAAGTCGGCCGTTTCTTTTAAGAAAGCTTGTTCAAAATTTTTTACACTCGCGCTGATGTTATTCAGTGGAATAGTAATTTCGTTTTGAAACACCTTTTGCTGTTCGATGTGAAAACTAGAATGCCAGTTGTTAATATCGATGGAAGTTTTAGATTTAACAATTTTTTGAAGTTCTTGAATTCTCATTTTAACGTCATCGAGAATGTTTCTAGCCTCACTTGTTTTAAAAGTGTTGTTAGAGGAAATTTGTTCCAGTTTTGAAAGAGACTTGGAAACAACTTTCTTTTTAGACAAGAATTTCGCAAATGGTCGTTTTATGGAAAACGCAGGTGGTTCTGTTTGTGGAACAAAAGTGATTCCCGAAAGTTTGTTCAATTTGTTGTAATCAATGGGTTTCAAATCCTTTTGTTTCATTTTATTAATGCTCTCTTCGACATGTTCAATCGTTAGCACAGAATCCCGAACGACGGGAGGATCATGTTTGGTATAAATCACATTACCATTGTACAAAACATTCTGTTCTTGCTGAGCTTTCTTGAGGTTACACGGGGTGTTGTTACCAAGAGCCATTTTATGTTTCGTATGGTAAATCGGATTAATTTGATTTGAAATCATTTTCATTGTTTGACTCGACTGACCCGACTTAACCACTAATTCCTCTAAATGAGCAATCATGTGTTCTGACTCTACGATTTCTTCCAAAAGTTTGTCTTCTTTCTTTGCAAAATCCTTTTTCAACTCATCCATTTCTTTTTCAAGATTGGAATAAGCTGTTTTTTGTTTAGAAAGTTGGTTTTGTAAATCAGAAATTTCCGTGTTTAAAGATTTTATCTTTTTGAAAGAATTAACATCAAGTGTGTCAAACTTGAGTTGCAATTTTTGTTTCTCTGAAACGGAATTTTGATAACCAGTTTCTAATTCAGACAATCTTTTGTTATGAAATTCAAAAGCTTTAACGGTTGATTTGTAACTCTCAAGCTCAGCGGTCAATTTAACATTCGCGGCCTTAACATCGCGATTGACCTTTTGCACATTCTCAATTTCAATACGACAATTATTCAATAATGATTCAAACAAAGCACGTGTTTCCTCATCATTCTCAGCATGCTGTGAAACGAAGCCTCCATTATGATTCACATCTGGAGTTGCGAAAGGAGTATTGCTACTACTTGGCGTGTCCAGGTATGTATCATAAGTGGTTGCTTGCTTCTCAAAATGCTGTTCCTCATGAGGAGACATATCAAATATATCATTATTGTGACATGTGGAGAAGTTAGATACCTCAGATGGTGCATTGGTGTCATAAACAGGAAGTATGTCAGAATCTGTGTCATACTTAGCTTCCTGAAGATTCGCCATGAATATGCAGTTCGCATCGATATCTTCTCTATCTTCCATGTCATCCATAAGAGCCATAAAGTCATTCTCCTCTGCATTCAACTGAAATCCTGCCTCTGCCTTTTGTGCCAACATTACTGCTTTCTGCAAGTACGCTAGATTTTTCTTGTTTGGCTTTGTAGGACAGTTCCGTGCCATATGACCTACACCCTGGCAGTTGAAACACTTTACCGGATTACCCTGATTCATATTTCCCAAATTCCCAACTACTGGAGCTGCAACATTTCTATTCTGATTACCCATTGCCTGATTACCAACATTCTGACCCCTCTGATTTCCAACAAACTGACCCAACTGATTCCCTGTATTCTGACCATACTGATTTCCTGCAAACTGACCTGCATTCTGATTTCCTGCATACTGACCTGCATTCTGCATATTCTGATATCCCTACGGATTCCCATAAACTCCAACCATTTGGCCTCCGTTGCCCATATTGAAACTCGGCTGAGCGATCTGCCTGTTGCGAGTATTCGATGAAATTCTTTGGATGTTGTTTGTTGGTGTAGAATAGCGTCCTTGGAATGCCTTTGACAGAAAAGCAAACGCTTGAGTCAATGCTGCAGCAGCTTCATCATTGTCAGTGAATTCTGGTTCTTGGAATTGTGGGTATGTCTGTTGTGGAATAACTTCTTGTTGTTGTGGGTAGAATTGTTGTTGGTAGACCGGTGTTGGTTGTTGAATGCATGATGGTTGCATGTAGTTGTGAATGGATGATGATGGTTGTTGAGTGTTCACTTGTAATGGTGTTGGTGTATTAGCAATTAGTGCGAGAGAATCATGATTTTTTGCCAATCTTTCTTTCCTAACTTCATTAGCCTCAGCTTGGTTTTGCTTCAGAAAGTCATAGAGTTGATCATAATTCACCTGATGTAAGTCCTTTGTCTGATTAACAATTGTAACATAACGACCCCATTCTTCTGGAAGGTTATTGACGAATTTGATGTTTGTTGCAATTGTTCGAGGTGTCAACTTGTTTCTGATTAACTCATTCATCAACGTGCAAAACCTTGTGTAGTATGATTCAATCTGTTCACCTTTAGTGGATGTGAAGTTCTCCCATTCAGTAAGAAGTTTGTTCTCAACGTCTTGTTGTCCAATCTCTGTTCCATGACAAATCCTTCTAACACGTTCCCACATAGCATGAGCAGTTTCACAGCTGTCGACCACAGCAAAGATCTCCCGAGGTAATCCAAGTTGGATTAGATGCATTGCCATATCATCAGCTTTGATCTGCGCCTTGTCTTCATCAGTGTAATCTTCTTCTGTTTGTAAACGCATGTATGGTTCAGTAGGATTTGTTGAGTTTGGATCACCTGCAACTTGAACTTGTCTTGGCTGAAATGGACCCTTCTTAATGGAGTTGAGCATGAGGTTACCATCAGTCTTAGTTTTGATGTAACGAAGCATGCGGCTTGTCCATGGGAGATATCCACCTTTTTCAAGCATAGGAGGTCGGTTTTCCGCACCGGCTGCATGAATATCTTGCTGAGATGCCATTGATGAAGTGTAGATGGATAAAGTTGATTCTTGGATCGTTTCAACGAAATAGGAGTAGAGTTTAGAGTGAGTTGATGCAAGTTTTTATGGTGAAAATTTTGACTGAAAACCTTAAAACCTCAATAACTTCTTCTCGGAGCGTTTTTAGGCCTCGAAACTTCACCTAAATCGATAAATTTATTTAGCGTGTCGTTCTCCTCTGTCTGATGGTCGTTTTGACAGCTGATTCGTCGAAAACGGAGTTACGGTTCAAAAGTTATGGCTGTTTGAAGTTTGGTCGTCAAAAACCTCACTTTTGTCAAAATTCTCGAAACTTTGCTGTGATTGCGAGACTTCAAGATTGCGAAATTCTGTGTTCTCAAAGTTTGTCTAAGTTCTCGAAAATTTTCCAAGTTTGCGAAAATTATCAAGTTTCTCGAAAATTATCAAGTTTCTCGAAAATTATCAAGTTTCTCGAAAATTATCAAGTTTCTCGAAAATGTTCACTTATCGAGAAAGTCCAAACTTATCTAAATTATACAATTTAGAAAAGTATCCCAAGTCGAAGTGTTTTTACTAACTTATACAAGTAAGAAAAACACCGAGTAAACCACGGAATCGTTTGAAGATCACTTTAAGAGGGTTCTCGATAAATGGTAGCCAAAATCGTGTAGCTCAAAGCACCCCAAAATCAAGTTTGTGTTCCAAGAAACTTGTACTTTTATGCATAAAATCACCAAAACTTGAAGAAAGTTCCAAACTTGATGATTTTTATCAAACTTTTTTAAGATCTCGAAAACAAGTACAAAGCCAAAGTCGAATTTTTAAGCTAGAGATTTTCAAAAAGATTAAAACTTTCTTGTTAGATAAGGTTTATAACACTAGTTTGTAATCAAAAAAGTGTTAAAAACCAAGAAAAAACAAGAAAAGTAAAGAACTTTTCAAAAAAAAACGTGAAATATAGCTTAAAAACACGAACCACACAAACTCTCAACCCTCCTAAATCATTGTTAGCCGATTGATACCACTTGTAGGACCTTAGATACTACAACTTTATCACAAATATAGAAGATTAGAAGAAGAAAGATGGTGACTTGGTGACTTATATGTAATTCGTGTATATGTAGAAAGAGAGATGAAATATGAGAGCTTTGATTACTAAAACACACACAAATACACACACAAGCACACACCTCAAATGAGCCTTTGAGGTGTTTAAATAGTAAGATACATGAGATGCCCTATGGGCTTTCTATGGGCTTGGGCTTGGACTTGGTTACATGGTTGGATAACTAGGCTTATGAAACATAGCATATAACATATTAGCTTGCCAAGTCCAAGGCCCAATGACTAAACTATTACTAATCTTACCAAGCGACACAAAGTTACAATATGAGTATGACCATCACTTCATAATACATATTTTTAATGCTAACATACTGTACTTTAAAACTTGAATCGATCTATGGAATCAAAAAGATATCTAGAAGGGCGTTCTTTGAATGAGCCACCATTTTTCGAAAATGAAACCGTTGTCATTTGGAAAAATGAGTTTGAAAGTTATGTGAAATCAATAGATCATAATCCTTGGCATGTCATTTTGATTAGGTGATTTGTAACTAATGAAAAGGAATTCCTTAAACTAAAATTTCATAAGAAACTTTTGCAAAAACATTGATTTATAAAGCCTTGCCGAAAATTGATTTTGATAAAACAATTTTATGTCTAGTGGCAAATGATAAATGGTAAAATGTTTTAAACTTTTATCAAGAAAATGTTCAAGCCAAAAAATGATGAAAATATGTTGCTAGAAGAATGCTTATTTGAAATAGATTCGTGTACTACTAGTTTGAATGTCTTTGTTGTAGGCAATGTTGCGAACAAGGATTTCTTAAGCAACATAGTTTGTGTACCAATCTACTAGTCTTGAAGTAATGTCATTAATGAAGACAATGTGCGGTTAAAATTAAGTAAAGAAGATAGCAAGCTAATATAATAATGCACGCCTCAAAGTTTAAAGCTAATCTAATGGATGATTCACCAAGCCAAATGCTAACTAATAATATGGTCGAATTGCCAAGTGAGTATCATCTAGTCTTGCATCACCTACAACACATCTTATGGTTATGTGTTAATAAAGATAGCTAAAGGCCAAGGTAAGTTTTCTTGCAACTTTGACTATTATGCTTGCTATTTGAATGTTTATTATATGTTCATGAGACTATGTGATTAGTGATTACTTGCTTGCATGCTAGATAACTTTTGTGTGCTAATATGTGCTAGATGATTTGTGTTACTTAGACGCTATGTCTAATTGCTTATCCTTCATTGGATTCAAGCAAACTATTTGGAAGAATAATGGTCTTACCACAACCATTATTAATATTGAACCTTTCGTCAATCAATCACTATAGATGATGCACACTCGCTTCACTTTTTATCCCTTGTCTAGTTCTCGTCTATGACTTTTATTATAAATGACATGATTGACTTCTAGCCACCTCGATCCAAGTCTCGACTTTGAACCTCACCTCACATACTACTCTTCCACTTTTTCTGTTTCGACTCAAAATCCACTCCTTATTCAAGCGTATCTAGTCATTTCCTTTTCTTCTGTCTCGATTCAATTCCATACCCATTCCCTAGCTTACTTGTGTGTATTGAGTCTATTTCGTGTCTTAAAATACAAAGAATTATGTTTTAAAACCATCTAAAACCAAAGACTTTTCAAATAGACCAAAACCCCAAAAATCGTCCAAAAACCATAACCTTCTGGCGACGGTCCCCAAACGATCGGCGGTCCCTTATTGATTAGGGACCGTCCGTGGCTTTTAGAATAAAACACGATTCTCACTCTATAAATATCAGTAAAACATATCTAATACTTAGTTTGACTGCTGAGTTGCTAAAAAACAAGGTTAAATCATCACCCATTACATTAAGATTAAAATCCAAGGTCTCAAGCGCAAAATCACAAACCACTCCTACATATTAATCATCAATTGTAAGTCAAACTCATCCAATTCTTCTTTTGAGTTAAACAATTAGGGTTTATCGTAAAATTGAAATTGGGGATCTTGAATATTTTTCTAAATTAAGTACAATTAACATCTAAACTCAATAATAGATTAATACTAGTTTCATTTAATACTATCATAAGTCAATTGAAATGCTTTCTTGTATACAAATTATAAACTTGATAATCTACAAGGTAGGAAGAAATCATTAACATAAGTTCTAAAACATATACTTGAACTCCACATTGTTAAATACATGTAAAAAACATTAGCTCTATTTGATCATCAAAACAAATTTTAAGAAAGGAAAAACATAATAATTTTTAATAACCTTGTGATTCTTCTTCTTATAGGGAACAAAATGTCACACATATATGATTTTGATCATCTTAACACCTACTCGTATGCTCCTAGAATATCTCTTGAGCCAATCACTCCGAGAAGTCACATTCGTCCCTATGTGAATGTTGAGACTCGTCGCTTTCATGAGGGACGAGTTGTTGATCCTTCCTTAGCATATGATGAAGACATTAATACCACCTTTCGTGTTATAGGATTCGATTGTATGCTTCATATAAATGAGAAAATTTATCCTCGGTTTGTTGTAGAATTCTTTCGACAAGTTAAACTTGTACGTAACGAGGATCAATCTTTGTCACTTTGGTTTTGGATTAGGAAGTTCAAATTTGTCCTCACTCTTAAGCAATTTGCTCAAATTCTTCATATTCCCAATCATGGGCAATGTGCCTATACTGAAGATCGGTGTCTCGAATCACTTTTCAACTATAGAGAAGAAAATAGTCCCTACTGCTCCTACATACCTCGTCCTTGTGAAATTACCAAACTTCTTCGCACTCATAGGAACTTTCTTTACCTTGATCAAACAAAAATTCATATGATAGAGGTTCGTGATGAACTAATTCCTTGGGATGTCATCCTAAAAGAGAACACTCTTGGTCTTAAAAGGATTCGTGAGCAACTTCCGGCGTGTTGTGCTTACATAATGTATTGTCTACACACCCAACAACCCTACAATCTTGCCTATCACTTCGCTAAGCGAATTGTACATCTCAAGGGGAATCAAACTAAATTGATACCCTACAGGATGTTCCTAACTCGTCTCTATCACTAAATGATGAACTTTCATCCCTATCTCCGTGGTCCTCAATACTCCCTCATTGATCCTGTCATGGAACCCATCAATGATCTTCGTATCTCCTCTATCTTTATCTCCTCAGCATCTGTCGACTATGACATCTATGATGATCCCACACTCGAGAATGAGGAACAAGCTAGAGTCAAGAATGTCACGCAACATGAACCTGTCACAAACACCACTGACAAGGCTGTACCATGAAGATGTACTATGAAGTACTGAATTGCTATGCTTCCTATGTACATGTATCATTAGGATTTATTAACTCTTGATTGCTGTAATCCGTGAATGCTTGCTTAAACTTGCATTTTATTTGCATGTTTATTTTTAGCACTATTCTCTTACGCTTCAATTCCACTATTGTTCAGAATGTGTTAAGTTATATGCAGGTTGCAGAAATGAGAAACCTGATAAAAATCTGGGAACCCACTACCGGCGGTCCCTTATCGACCTGGCGGTCCTCCAGTGATAAAGGACCGTCCCTTTGGGATCACGGATTTTTGGACTGTTTTCTTCTTTTCTGCAATCCTAAACCTATTGCATGTTTATCACCACCTTACCATGTCTAGTTAAAAAATTTTAAGTGCTTAATATTTCCTAATGCATGCTTTGCCTAAATCATAACCAATCTTGATTATTTAAACACCTCTCCTCATCTTCAACCTCATCACAATCACACCTCATCTCATCTTCACCCACAATGGCTTCATCTTCCATCTCCTTAACAACCACAAACAAAAGGCCTAAGATCAAAATCATTCCACCACAAACCAACTTCATTGATCTCACACTCTATGACACCACACCATCTCCAAAGTCACCACCATCATCACCTCAAGCACCAAGTGCACCACTCAAAACACCATCCACAAATGGAACATATTAATCCTCATCAAAGACATCCTCTAGCTCAAAGCCAACCACATCACCTTTCTCATCATTTGTCAAAAACTTGTCATCTTTGTTCACCCAATCTAGCGCGGGTGCCTACACTCCATTTGTGAGTAATCAACCTCCATCATCAAGTTTCTATAGCTCTCTACCAAGAAACTTGCATCACTCTTCAACCAACTCTCCAAATCATACCACCAAATCACCAAATGGGCCTTTGGAAAACATTCCTACTACATCACCATCATCACCAAACCTTGGCAATCCCATTCCCTACTACTTTGCCAACAACCACACACGGGATGTGCTTGTTGCTATCACAACTTTCATCTCATCCATTCCCTAAGAGATGAACTCCACATCATGTTTGGCCACATTGAGTTTCTTCTTGCTCAACAAAATGTACAACCAACTCCACTTGCTTCCATGCCACCATCGGCACCACCTTTGATTCCACCTACATCCTCACCATCATCCACTCCACCATCTAACTAGATATTCTCAAATGTCTAGTTAAAGAATAATCAAGTAGATGTTATATTTTGGATCAAGCATGCTTTGGGAAACAACTTGTTGTAGTAGTTAATGTAGTCTAATGATGTCTTAGTAATGTGATGACTATGGTTCATCTTGCATTCTTTTCTTAATGAATGAATGTTCTTGTACGCTATGATTATGAATGAATCATGTTAACATGTGGTGATATGTGCCATGTTTGACTTGAAAATGGACTAAAATTATTCAATCTTAAAAATGGGTAATCACCAAAATCACAACACATCGGCTAACCAGGACACCTACTTCCGGCGGTCCTTTATTATGATTGGCGGTCCTCCATAGCTAAGGGGCCTTCCTCTATTTACGGGACCGTCCACAGTAGGAGCTAAAATTCAGATGTTTTTCTTTAATTGTCTATCTGATTCATGCTCCATCTTTTTTATTTCACCCTTATATCTACCTTATGTCTCCATATATATATGCATGTGCTTTGTCTCTAACTTGTTTTTGTAGCACATCACCATAGCTCGATTCCCCGGTGCCCTCATTAAGGGGGAGCACTTAGCTAGGGGGAGCTTGTATTCCGTTGATCTTTTCAATGATGCCCTTTCAAGGATGCTCGTGTCTCCTCGCCTCAACAATGATGACACCTTTTCGATTCTACAAAAATGGGGAGAAGTAACGGGAAAACTCATTAAAAATTTATCAACGCATAATTTTACCTAAAATGAGTTTATATTTTGTAATCATCAAAAAGGGGGAGATTGTTAATACAAATAATGTTAAAAACGTTATTTGCATTATTTGGTCTTCTTGTGTTTTGATAATCACAAAATATAAGGATACGTAAAGTTACGGTTTAT
This sequence comes from Artemisia argyi, assembly GCA_030686995.1. Taxonomy (NCBI): domain Eukaryota; kingdom Viridiplantae; phylum Streptophyta; class Magnoliopsida; order Asterales; family Asteraceae; genus Artemisia; species Artemisia argyi. The sequence continues at coordinate 125,244,691 of CM060690.1, forward strand.
AAGTTTTTAATCGGGGAAACTCGTTTCTTCTACGTAGCTGCTACAACATCACTTCAGGTATGAACAAACTATATACCGTCATTAGTTAAGTGATCAAAGATTTTTTTTTCTCCTAAACTTACATTTTTAAGTTTGACAAAACATTTTCACAAAAGTATTTTTGTGTTTTTAAAGAAATGATTTATTTAGAAAAAAAAATCAAATTCAAACCTTATAACAGCTAGTTTTCCCCCCAAATCAGTTCAGCCTTCACCAGATAGTTTTTCACCGCGTCTGGACAAAAATGGGAGCGTATGTCGAGACGGTCCTTTAAAGTGGTGGACGGTCCCTTCGTGATAAAGGACCATCGCCTATTTAAAGGACCGTCTGCTCCTTTGCAACGTCTATAAATACTGAACTGTTCTCTTTCAGAAAATAATCTTCCACACATACAAAAGTTTTCTGGTCTATGTTTATTTTATCTTTGATCACTATAACATGTCGATATATGTTTATAAGTGATTTCCTCTTCCGCCAAAGTGCAAGAGAAGAACTCTCGACATAGATGAAGATTCGAGAAGTTAAGTCAATGCCTCTTCCCAAAGTGCAAGAGAAGAACTCTCAACGTAGATGAAGATTCGAGATGTTATAGGTGTCCACACACAAACGTAACAAGTAGGATTTGTAATCATTGTAATATTTCCGACTTGTGTGTGAGTCGAGGATGGAGATATATGTGTGTGAACTTGGAGAAGATGAAGATCCAAGAAGTCTTGTAACTAGTATAGCTTATGTATTTGTTGTGAGGAGTGTGAACTCCTAAGTGGTTAGGTTAGGACTTAGTTGAGTCATTGTGTGAAGGCTTGGATCGGGATAGGATCCAAGTGTGTCTTGTGTGAAGGCTTGGATCGGGATAGGATCCAAGTGTGTCCATGTGTGTTGTGTGTAAAGACTTGGATTGGGTGATAATCCAAGTATGTCTAAGTGTGATGATTCTTGTGAACGGGAGTGCTCGTTCATGTGAAGGCTTAGATCGTGTCTCGATCTAAGTGGGACAAGAGTGCTTGTTCGTGTGGCCTCATGGGCCTTGGAGTAGATTGGTTCTAGCTATGATTAGAACTTGACATTCCGCTTAGTGTCGTTAAACCTTGTGTAATCTTGTGTACGGATTGCTCCGCCAGAAGGAGTGTGTTGATATAGCGATTGATAAGTCTCGAGTGTGGTACTCAAGGAGTGGAGTAGGACGGAGGAGTGAGCTTCGTGCCGAACCACTATAAATTGCCGCGTCTCTTTGGTCGTGTTCTTTCCTTACTCTTTACTTTACTTGTTTGTTTATATTCCTAGTTGCTAATTAGATATCACATAACAAATAGAATTCAATAAGTTTGCAAAAGAAAATTAACCGGACCAAAAAACGGCAAAACGTTTTGTAAAGTTTAAAAATAAGCGGTGAAACTATTCAACCCCCTTCTAGTTTCTACAACTTCCATTGCAATATGAAAGCTATCATAGCTAGCTGCATTAAAAGGAAGCCCTGCATCATAAAACCACCTAGCTATCTCTTTACAAGCATTGTTCCTTAACTCCTTTTTACAGACCTCATTTATCGTTAGTTGTCTACCTCATCCTTTTACGCCTTGTGTTTTACTAACAAAGTACATATTCAGTGGGCCCTTATGTCTTGGCTTTTTAGGAGCACATTCGCTACTTCCCTATCCCGAGCCACTTCCCCTCTTCATAGATGTGACAATACAATCATCATCCTCCTCTTCATCATATTCATTGACTTCATCCATCACACGACGCATACAACTATTATCTTTCACATATTGTTTTTTTCATGTACAATTCAACTTGTACTTTTTCACAGATTGTTGTCTACCTCCTCCTTTTACGCCTTGTGGTTTACTAGCAAAGTACATATTTAGTGGACCCTTGTGTCTTGGCTTTTTAGGAGCACATTTGCTACTTCCCTGTCTCGAGCCACTTCCCCTCTTCATAGCTGTGACAATACAAGGATCATCCTTCTCTTCATCATATTCATCAATTTCATCCATCACACGACGCATACAACTATTATCTTTCACAGATTGTTTTGTTTCATGTACAATTCAACTTGTACTTTTTTTCATTTACAATTCAACTTGTACTTTAACATGATCATGAACTCTAGGGCAATCACTAACACCACACAAACCTCCAACCAAATGTCTTTTTAAACGAAATGCTCCTCCCTTAGTTACTTTACCACATAAGTTACATGTAAAGTTGTTTCTATTTTTAGGATCTAGGACTGCAAATTGGTGAGCTATGTCCTTAGAATCAGTTGATGCATAAGAGGGGATGGGGTAGGTTAAACCCAAAACATTTCCAGCATCCATTCTAAGATTAAGGTTAGAATTTTAGAATTGTAATTTTGATGATGTTAATCAAAAATTACAAAAAGATTATAGATAAAGAAAGTTTAGAAAGAAGAAATTAAGAGTTTAGAAAGTTGAAATTAAAAGTCTAGAAAGAAGAAATAGAAAACTTACCAATTGATGAAGATTGAGTTGAAGAAGGTAGTAACAAGTAGATGTTCACGAGAGGTGATCAATTATTGGTGGGAATGAGTTAGGTGTATCTGTAACTTTTTGTGAGTTATAGGTCAACTTAGACCCATATTTAAAAGTACAACCTATTAGAAGTAGGCTCAACACACTTTAATAAGTCCAAATTTATGTTATATGGTCAAAGTACATGATCCACTAAAAAGCACGGATGCATGCATCAACTGATGTGTGCCAGATGAGCGCGCATCACCTCGCATCCGGTAAACACAACACATTAGGGTGTCTGATGCATTAGGGTAGCGATGGGATTAGAAGGTGTTACGAAGCTAGGGTTTTGAAACAGCCGCAATTTTGGTATAGTGATGAGGCATTGATTAGCCGTAGGCACATACTTTTGGCTGCGTGTGAGACACTTGCGAATCCTACGGAGAAACGGGAGTATAATCAGGGGATTGCGGAAGATGAGTTTGGGACGATTCTTACGGATGTTCCAAGGGACAATGTGAGCGCGTTTTTTATACTGTTTTAGGAAAATGTCTTACTTACTTTTTGCACAGTGACACTTTTGCGTAGGCTTAAAAAATTACCTAGTATTTAGGAGCGTTTAGAATTGTAACCTTATTTGGTAAAGACCGCTTAGCATTAGCATTTAGCTTTACCAAACAACTACCGCTACTTCTAAGTGCTACTGCTTGTTTTGCTAAAACATAACCTTAGTAGAATACGTTAGTGCATTTTTTATTCTTACGGATGTTCCGTGGGACAATGTGAGTGCGTTTTTTATACTGTACGAAAATGTAATAATTACGGCTTACTTACTTTTTGCACGTGGTGGTTGGGAGATGGTGAGCTTTTTGAGGGAGATTATAATTTTTTTCTAGCTCTTTTTCTAGTTCTAGTTCCTTTTTTTGAGTGTATGTTTTTTAAGGTGAAATCATTGTGTGTGTTTTTTTGAGGTGAAATAATAAGTCAGTAAGACTGTATTTGTGTTCAACTAGTGTGTGTTTTTATGTATGAGAAAGTAGTGTGTGTGTTTTTGGAGGTGAAAATAGTGTAAATTAAAAGAAGAAAAACGTACAAATTAAACTGCAAAATATTTTGTAATCATTATGCTTAAATATTATGTACAATTCAACTTGTACTTTTCTTTCACAAATTGTTTTTTTTTTTCATGTACAATTAAACTTGTACTTTTTTCATGTACAATTCAACTTGTACTTTAACATGATCATGAACTATAGGGCAGTCACTAACACCACGCAAACCTTCAACCAAATGTCTTTTTAAATGAAATGCTCCTCCCTTAGTTACTTTACCACAGAAGTTAAATGTAAAGTTGTTTCTATTTTTAGGATCTAGGACTGCAAATTGGTGAGCTATGTCCTTAGAATCAGTTGATGCACAAGAGGGGATGGGGTTGGTTAAACCCGAAACATTTCCAGCATCCATTCTAAGATTAAGGTTAGAATTTTAGAATTGTAATTTTGATGATGTTAATCAAAAATTACAAGAAGATTATAGATAAAGAAAGTTTAAAAAGAAGAAATTAAGAGTTTAGAAAGTTGAAATTAAAAGTCTAGAAAGAAGAAATAGAAGAACTTAACAATTGATGAAGATTGAGTGAAGAAGGTAGTAACAAGTAGATGTTCATGAGAGGTGCTCAATTATTGGTGGGAATGAGTTAGGTGTATCTGTAACCTTTTGTGAGTTATAGGTCTACTTAGACCCATATTTAAAAGTACAACCTATTAGAAGTAGGCCCAACATACTTTAATAAGTCCAAATTTATGTTACATGGTAAAAGTACATGATGCACTAAAAAGCACTGATGCATGCATTAGCTGATGTGTGCTTGATGCACGCGCATCACCTTGCATCCCGTAAACGCAACGTATTAGGGTGTCAGATGCAATAGGGTAGCGCAACGCAGCACATCAAGCATCAGGCGCGCCTCATGCACGCTTTTTTAAACACATGTCATAGGTGTATTGATGCTTGGATTGCGTCTACGCAAAAGGTTTTACTTCTCAAGGGATCTTGAGAAGCTTGCAATCCCCACCAGGCAGTGTACCTGACCGTTGTAGTATAGTGAAGTGGCAAGTACCGGGGGATTGATCGTTCTCTCGAGGAATAGTGTTCGTTAGGATTGAAATTAATCTAACTAGATCTAGAAGTGAGGGATGATTCTTTTTGTATTTTTATATTTTTAGGAAAGCAAGTAAATAATCTCGGGTAATGGAAGAGTTGGCGGAATTAGTTTTTAGTCAACTAACCCAAATAACTACTAATGCAATAAAAATAAAATGACAATAAAATAAAATGAGAGAACTCTTATATGGAGAAAACATGTTCACTTAGACTTCATTATTCACTAGTTATCTTTTATTGATTGATAAGTTTTTTACAATTGAGTGGGTGACGGTTTGCATTCCTTAATACCATTCATGGGGCCGTGTACGATCTTCCCCCAACTCTATAAGCTTCTATCTCTTCCTATGGCGACACGTTAAGCATCCTAACCATGGCCTCCTAAACAGTCACTTATGCATTAAATAAAACCATTAAAATCATAGTACACATCCGATTCATGTTTCTTAAGATGTTCAAGCATGTTACCATATAGGAGATTAGCCAGTTTTCTTAAGCCTAACATTGATTATCATTCACCCAACAACAATTAATAACAAACCATCAATCAATAATCAATAACTAGGTTTCATTACATCTAAGCAAACACAAATAAACCTAGCCTAGCATGTTAAAAGAAAGACAAGCATAAGATATAATCAAACAACACATAGACATATTGAATGATTGATGGATTACTTATCTTCAATTGAACATGGAAGAAACAAGGGTATGAAACCCTTAAAAAGGTCTGAAAATCGTCCTAGGGTTTGTGTGTGTGTTCCACTAAAAAGTTCCTCTCCTAATGAATGAAAAATCCAAAACTATATATAGATTTACATGGCTGACGGCGTCACCTTATGATGGCTGACGCCGTCAGCTCGCCGTCATTAGGGTTCCTTGACTTCCAATCCAATATGCTTGACGTCGTCCCCTTGTGAACAGTATAAAGCGTGACGCCGTCACGTTATAAAACTTCAAAAACCTTCTGGCGCGTCAAATGCAATTAATTTTCCACCTCTTGTATTAAAGGGTGACACCGTCAGCTTGTAAAGGGTGACGCCGTCAGGTACTGTTCCAGCATGATTTCTTGACTTTGTCATTTTCTTCACTATTTTGCTCCAAAAACGTCCAAAATGCTTCCTTTTTCAGTATTCCTCTCAAAAGTACCTAAAATGACAAAAGGAACGATTTAAGGCAATATTTGATCATATTATCACGACTTAGGTATTAAATGACCCCTTAAAAGCGTAATACTTTTCGCCTCATCAAATACCCTTACACTTGAGATTTGCTTTTCCTCAAGCAACTGAGCTTTTATTCTAATCAAAATACAAGTTAGAGGTCATTTAACATTAATATAAAAGTAATTACAACAAATGATCGTTCTACCTTAATCAAAATAAGCACGAAAAGTATACACTAGCACCTCACAAATAGTGTTTGGATACTCTCATCTCTCGGGTGTTATAAACCTATATATAACTAAATGGAAATGGAAAAATATCACTCACTACTTATCATAGCAAATAGATTACCATAGGCTTGGGAAATGATCGAAAACCTCCTCCACTTGGTGTAAGCACCTAGGAAAACTATCAAAAAGGTCTTTTCAAGGGTTATAACGTTAGGCGTAGGGATATGAAAAACACGGTTTATTGGATAAAGGAATATTTTAACTGGTGGCAAGTTAATTATCTTAGTCAATTACATGTACAATGCGGCGTTGCTAAGCCAAGACTCGACTCAACTTAAGCTAACTATGAAATAACAAAAACTTAAAATAAATATAGAAGGAAAAAGGGATGGTAGTCCGTATGTTTTTCTTCTTCTTTTTTTTTTCTTCTCCTTTTATATTTTTTCTTGATTTTTTCGATTTTTTTCATACACTCTTGCCCTACCATCCAAAACAATACATCATAGGCGAATTACGTTCCCCTTACACTTTAACTTTTACATGAATCAAAACTAAAGACTTGAATTAAGATAATCAAAACACTTGGAGTACTTTAAAACATTTGCGCACATATGGGGGTAATAATTGACGTTCTTCCCCATTACTTCATAACAATAGTACTTTACCCATGAGTCCCAATCGTCCCAAAACAATATGTATAAGATATGACTCGACTTAGCAACCATGTAATCAATTAGACAATTAACAAAGGGTTTAAACATATGTTGTAACAATAATGCACTAAAGATGAGTGCATACAAGGAAGGCTAAGGTGATTTGGGTGTACATTTGGGGGTGGATTGTAAACAAATTCTATCTTTAAGTAAAATGCTTAAAGTTAGAAACAAAAAAGATATGCTCAGAGGGTTGTACTAGGGGTATCGTGTACTAAAAATGAGTACATAGCAAGGGTGTGGGGGAATTACTTGACCAATGAAGTCAATGTAATTATATAAACAGGCTTAAAAACATGGATTATCCTAATGTCTTTTATCATGTAGTAATCCAACCACACGAATGTAGTCTCACTTGTGGTCTTGGAATGAATCACTAATGCAAGTTCTAAAATCTAAATACTACCGGTACATTCATAAGCACTAAGGCTCTTCCTAACAAATCTTGGGGCGAACCACACACATTTAGGGTGGAAATTTTTGAGTGGTACGGTTTTTTGTGCTAATAATATAACTCCTATCCATGAGACGCTTATTAAGACTAAAGTTTCACTCCTACAAGTTGCCAAACATTTTAAATTTGGTGCTAAAATTACTCTAACAAGTGTTACTCATAGTTTTATTACACATCTACTATTTAAACAAACAAAAATCAAGTGCAATTGTAATCTCTAAGGGAAAAATCTTCATTTACCCCCTTACACTTGGTGAGTGCTTATTCACTCACTTTTATAAGACCAAAATCGTACTCAAAAGACCAAAAACTAACCAATTATGCCAAATTTGTATTGTTTTTGTGTATGTGATGTGCAGGAACGGATATTACACAAAATGACGAAAAAATCACGAGAAAACAACGAAACCGAGCACGAGAGTGGAAGACGGTCAATTAGTGATAGATGTGATCTTAAAAAGTCAACATTGGACCCTGAAGAATCTTACTTTGTCAAGATCAGTCCTTTGATCACATTTATGGAAAAGTGCAAAATCAGCCCTTGAACTATCAATATTGTACACAATTGGTCCTTGGTAGATTATTACTAAAAATCTGAAATAACATTAACCAAGTCCAAATCCAATATCAAGCCCAAAAGTTAAATCCAAGCCCATTACACCTTAATACAACCCGACCCAACAACTACACCCACGGTCAAAGATAATTTACATAAGGGTCAAATAGTCAATGAAGTCAAAACAAAGCGTTTAATAAATATTACCCGCTTCTCATTATCCCCAATTCACCCACAAATCCCAGAAGTTACTGTTCCCCACAAGAACCCTAATCTCCTAATCCCAAAAATAACCACAATTAAGGGTACTATAGTCAAATCATGGGTGTTCTAGAAGCTCAGGGGTATGTCAGATGGTGTCAGAGTGTAAGAAGCATAAGGAATGGCACGTGGCAGCTTTGGATTGGGAGAAACGCGTCACAAATAGTGATCAAAGGGTTGTAAAGTAAGATGCAATGATGGATTAGTAATCAAGGGCTCAGATTGGCTATTAACAAACACAACCTCACACGGATTGCCAACATGGCAATCCGTGAGCTTCCATCCCTCACCTCCTATAAATAGATGATAGGTTAGCTTAGTTTAGTGTGGAGTTTTGAGTAGCAAGACTCTGCCATTTTATTTCCAGAATTGTAGTTTATTTTCTCCATTGTAATCTCTCATTTTATTAATACAAAGCACTTTTGTTTGTTTCATTATTGCTTATTTCAATTTACTTAATTACTGAATATCTTCATTTTTCTGTTTCAAATAGTTTTAATCAACACTTTTATTTTAGTTTTACATCACTTCTGTTTCATTTACACAATTTCAGAAATTCAGAAAAGAGAAAATTAGTTGATATAGTTTTCATAAGAAATCAGTTTACATAAAAGCTTGTTTTAAGTTTCATAATCTCATTTTAATTTTAAAAAGTTTTTGTAAGAGAAATTTTAGAGTAAAAGTTCAAAAGGGATCTATGTTCAACATTAGTCAACTGGTTGAAAGTTTTAATGATCTGAGGTGGATTTGACAAGCATAAGTGAGTCAGGGAAGAACTTAGCCTGTCTAGAGACAGGCAAGCACAGTGAATCACCTCAATTTTGAGCTGAGGTGACTTGAGATTGTAAGTACTTTTCATTTCATTTCAAATAATGCATAGTTGGTGATCCTGTAATTCTGTTGTTCATTAGTTGTTTTTATAATTGAATCTGTTTCTTATTAGTGTTAATATAGCTTAGTTAATGTTTTAGATTGGTATTTTGTAGTTGATATTATAGTTTTAGCATTTACTGTTTGATTAAGTAAGTTTTAGTGTAACTGAGATTTAGTTGGAATCTGTTGATCATCACTGTGCATCTGAGCTTTTAAATAGTAATTTGACAGCATTTGATCAATAGGATTAGCATTAGAGATTTATAACAGACTAGTGTAGTGAAATCAGTAGTTTAAGGAGTGTTTGGGATTGTCTATTGCTGTGTGGATTTGAAGAATTGTTGCTGAATCTCTGTTACAACTAGGCTTCTTTAGTTGGTTATTAGAGTTTCAATTCTTAAAAACAGTAGTTCATCCACTAATAAGTCAAAGTTAGATTTCCATTAGCATTATCTGATTGCATAATTGAATTCAGTTGGTAGCATGGCTGTGGTAGTTGCATATTAGATTAGTCTAGCTAAATCTATTGTATTTGTAGCTTATTAATACATTTAGGAGTAGATTAGCTTAACTGAATTTGGTAAAAGTCAAATAAATAGAGTCTATTAAAAGTCAACTGTGCTCAGGATTGTTGTTCATAGCTGCTGTTTCAGGGTGATTTTAGAGTTCATTTGGGTGTTTTTAGATATAGGATTTTATTTACTTTGAATCTCAGTAGTATAGAGTTCAATTTTCTCCTCTCATATTTTTAGCTTAAGCTTTTTAGAACAGCTTTTCGAGGCCTGCTTATTATAGGTTTGACTTGTTTTCTGATTTGAATTTAAGGACTGTTAGTACTAGTATAGCTCATAGCATTAGCTTTTTGGTCATTTCTGAGTTCCTTAGAATGTGTATTAGTGTTTTATTTTGTTTCTCAGCTTATTGCTTATTCTGTTATTGACTGTGCTTATTGGTTAGCTTTTACTTGACTGCTTATTGTTTGATTGTTGTATCTCTGTGTGATCTCTGTTCTTAATTTGAGCATTTCTGAGTTTGTTATTACATATTACAGCTGTAGTATTAGTTTGGTCAAGTTTTGTGGCAAGTGCTTATAAATAAGCACTTGCCATAAGCTGATTTTAAGCTTATAAGCACTTCTGCTGCTTATTTCTTTTCCAAATTTTTATTCTGAGTTTATTTTAATATTTTAGAATTTCTGGAATTTTTCCAGATTTTTCCAACCCTTTTTACTATTTTTCTTATTTTATTTTGGTTTTATTCAATTTTTAAATCATTTTAAATACCAAAAATCAATAAAAAATCAGAAAAAGCTGTGAAAAATACAAAAATATTTTTAAAAATTCTTTTATAATATTTTAGAATTTTTAGAATTAAATTTTCATTTTTCCACTTTATTTTTCTATTTTTCTTTATTTTTAATTCCAAAAATAGATAAGAAATTCTAGAAAATAAATAAAAACTCAAAAAAAGATTTTTCTTTTTCTTAAAATTCTTTTTATTAGTTTAAGATTTTTAGAAAATATTTCCAAGTTCGTAGGATCATTTTTCGATATACGTTACGTTTTAAATTTTACGGTTACGTTTCCGTTTTTATGTTTTTCATTTCGGTGCATAATTAGCTTGTAATTTCTACATATTTCATACTTGTTTGTGATTACGTGAACTATTTGATTGCTATTTTCATTTTCTCACTTTTCAATTCACGATTTCACGAACCGATATTCTCGATTCCATTCGCCTTCGTTGGAAAACGACTCGGGTGATCCGTCTTTTACGCGGATCACTTCGATACTATACTATAATATATATATAATTGGTTTTCACGACGAATCAACACTTAAGCCGAACATTGTCTCCAATGTTCAATTAAAAGATGTAAAAGTAAAGATAATGAAATAATGAAACAAATACTCTCCTGATTCGTTTGGTTTGGAAAATGTAGTAACATGGCTAAATCCTCCTCCAAGAAAATGTGAACTTCAAGATAAAAGAAGCGCCAAAAGCTTTATTATCCATGTACATCTTCGTCCAATGTAACCTGTTAATTAGCTGAAAAGAAACAAACAAGAAAACCTAGCATAAAATCGGCGGTAAATCTATATAAAATTAAATCTAAAAAGCAAATAAAGATATAATGCTTGTGGAATGATTGTTTGCAGATTCCTAGAGTTTAAAAAATACAGATTTTACGAAACTTTACAATTCCGGCAGAAAAACAAAACCTGTAAAATTTTCCAGAAAAGTATACCTGACGCCGTCAGAATTGATCTGACATGATTCTTTTATTTTGTTTCCGGAAAATTTCTAGAAAAACCTATGTTCTAATTCCTGGAATCCCTGCAAAACAATCATTATGACTCGATACAAGCATTTGACTCAAACAAATACTAATATGTGTGTTTATATCTCATTGTTATCGTTCATGATCAATCCGTTCTTTTAAACTAATTTAGATTTTCCTTACACTTATCTTTTTTAAAATACCTTTATATGTAGTTAAGACGAAGTTATAAACAAAATAAAGCATTTTCACAAAGTTTTTGACACATAAACCATAAACAATTTAAATGAAACATACATATGGAAGCAATAAAAGAAAATAAACAAAACAAACAATCAAATGAAACTTGGGTTATCTCCCAAGAAGCGCTTTTCTTTATTAACGAGTCTTATAGCTAGACTCAAAGTCACGCTCTATTACGTGACCTCCTCATCAAGAGCTATGTCTTCCTCATTGATCGTTTCATTACCATTCTCCTGATAACGCTTAGTGCGTTGTATGTTCACAGTGAATACCCTATCCTCGTCATCTATTAACACAACAGCTCCAGTTTTCGAGGAACTTTTCACAGTGAAAGCCTTTCACTGTGAAAAGTTCCTCGAAAACAAACTTGTAACTGCGTTAATATGTTAGTGAGGGTGATGGCAACCCAACACTCCAAGTCATGGGAGGATTCTCACTAACCAATCACAGAGTGCCATGTGGCAGGAGGATTCTGAAGACAAAACTGTTGGCAGTGGGAGGATTCTGGAGGATTCGGAATCATGCCTCAATTTTTTTCTTTATTATTTATTTGGCAACCCAACACCCTTTTGTCTCTTCCCATGATTCAGAGTAAGGGTGTTAACGATCCGAGCCGAGTCGAGTTTTGGCCTAAACGAGCTAGGCTCGTTTATTAACTACTCGGCTCGAGCTCGGCTAGAGCTCGAATAAACTTTTATAAATTGGCTCGAGCTCGAGCTCGAATATTTTTTAATTGTTCGAGCTCGAGCTCGAAGCTCGTTTAAAATTTTTTACTTAAGATGCTCATATAGAAGATCGAACTTGATAGGCTCGTTTATTAACTCAAGCTCGAGCTCGAAAGCTCGTTTACAATTATAAAAGTTGTTCTAATGCTTAAACTAACTTATAATAATACTAGTTTGCATTTGAAGCAAAAGAGTGTATAACAATTATACTTATATTTTTTATAATTTCAAGTATATGTGGTTTTTTATAAAAGAGAAGTGTGTCTTTGTTTTATAGTGTCCATCTTTCTTCACTTTTCTTATTATTTTCAATGTGGGATACTTTTCATCTTTTTACTTTGATTAGACAATATACAACTACTATACAAAATTTTCAAAACATCAATTTTGTATTGTTATATTTTCTATATTATAATTATAATTCTTAACTAAAAAATATGATATTTTTTTCATTAACTTATGCAAACAAATTTACTAATTAAACTAAATAACAAAGTTAATACACTTGATCTAATAATATAAAAGAAAAACAATTTTGATGCTCAAAGAATAAAATAAATTATTAGTTAAAGTACATAGATAACACATAATTGATATACTTGTATCATCTATGATTCCCTAGTAAATGTTTTACCTCTTTTTATATACATGATTTTCGAAAGAGTACAGCGAAGTATATAATTTCGTAAGCTCGATTCATGAAATTGGTCAAGGAAATTTTGTTATTCGAGTTAGAGTCACGATCATAAATTATTTAGTGAGCTCAAGTAATTATGAATGGACGCGACTTTTGTTCATGTTCGTTCATTTAACTAAACGAACATAAAATATTATTCATGTTTGTTCATTTAATAAATAAACGAACATAAACGAACTTTTTACCGAACAGTTTATGAAATGTACATTGAACGTTCATTCGTTTAAAGTCCTATGTGTAAGTGTAAGTGTATTTATGTATCTTCATGTGTCTCTTGTAAATGTATGTGTGAATCATATGTAAGAATGTATGCTAGTGTTTGTATGTATAAATGCTTATATGAGAGACATTATATGTGTATGCAGAAACATGTTTGTATTCACATGTAATGGATTATAATTAATAAACCAATATGATAATTATCTCAACTAGTTAACATGATTTAAACGAGTATAAGAGTTAGTTAGTTCATAACTAAACTCAGAATAAGAGTTTTTACAAGAATATTACCAACAACAATCTTCTATGTTTCATCATCAGATTGATCGAAGATGATAACGTTGTTAATGTTATATTGTCAAAGAACCATGGATAACGTTGTTTATGTTCTATCGTTTAAGAACCATGGACCAATTGTTTTTAGCAACCTCACAATGCGTTTATGCTTATGCATATATCATATATGTGTGTCTTTATATGTAAATATTGGTCGCACTTATGTATTTCATATGTGTGTCCAACACATAGTTGGCTTTCATATGTACGTGTCATATGTGTCTATATATATTTGAGTATCATATATATGTGTCACATTTGATAACACATATTTGAATTTCATTGTATGTGTCTTTTGTGTGTGTAAGCATGAAAATCATAAAATTGAATCGTTTATATACAATATACATATATATGCTGTATTTTTAATCACAAAAACTTTGATATAACTCTCAACATCACGTGAGCTATACGAATGATTGGATTTAATTCATTTGTATATTTGATAAAGGGTTATTAAACATATTAGTTACTTCTTTATAAAACACTTAACTAGTATAAAACTAATAGTAACAATTATATAATCAATAAATATATATATGAGTAAGAATTTATTTAACACATTTAACTTATTTATACATATTAAGAATCCAAGTAATACTTGTAAGCTTGAATGAAAGAAAGAAAAGAAAAAAGATTTAATTTTACATCCCACATTGGATGAGTGAGACAAAAGGAATAAAATATGGGGTCTATAAAAACAAAAGCCCAAGCTTATTAGTTTTTGTTTATATTTTATATATAAACTAAAGTGTAAATCTTTGATATGATTGAAGGTTAACATATTATTAGTTTTGGTTTTAAATTTAACCTTTAATACTAATAGTAATTAAAATATTTTGATACTACATAATAAGCTCGATTAGCTCGTTCGGCTCGTTTAGCTCGAGTAGCTCGTTTGGCTCGTTCGACTCGAATAATTAAACGAGCTTTCAAACGAGCCGAGCTAAATACAAGTTTTAAAAGCTCGACTCGTGAAATTATTCGAGCTCTACATTTTGTTTGAGCTCGACTCGAGCTCGAAAATTATCAAGCTCGACTCGAGTTAAACGAGCTCGAGTAGCTCGTTAAAAGCTCGACTCGTTTACACCCCTAATGAAAGGTCTATACCATCTAGATTTTAGTTTACCTAGAAATAGCCTCAAACGAGAATTATATAATAAAACCTTATCTCCTTCTGAGAACTCCTTAGGGCTCTTAATCCGTTGGTCGTGCCATCTTTTAGCCCTTTCTTTATACGTGATGGAGGACTCATAAGCCTCCAGTCTCAATTCATCAAGCTCCTGGAGTTGCAAGAACCTATTCGTCCCTGCGACCGTATAGTCCAAATTGCAAGCCTTAAGTGCCCAATATGCCTTGTGTTCCAGTTCAACTCGAAGGTGACATGCTTTGCCGTAAACCATGTGGAACGGTTTCGTCCCAATAGGTGTCTTATAGGCAGTCCGGAATGCCCACAAAGCTGCATGAGCTTAAAGGACCAATCTTTTCTATTTTGATTTACCGTTTTCTCCAATATTCTCTTTATCGCTCCATTGGTGTTTTCCACTTGATCGTTGGTTTGAGGATGGTAAGCGGTGGAGAATCGGTGGGAGACTCCATATCGTTTCATGACCTTTTCCATTTGAACGTTGTAGAAATGGGTTCCCCTATCACTAGTAAGAGCTTTTGGAATGCCAAACCTTGCAAACAGTTTTTTTAAGAAACCACCCTAGCATCATTGGTCCTAAGGGCTTGTGCCTCTACCCATTTTGAAACATAATCAATGGCCACTAAGATGTATTCATTTCCTCCAGATGATGGGAAGGGTCCCATAAAGTCTATTCCCCAAACTTCAAAAATCTCACAAACTTGAATATAATTCTGAGGTGCTTCGTCCCTCCTAGAAATATTTCCAGCTCTTTGACATGCGTCACAAGCTTGCATCATTTCCCTCAAATCGCGGAATATCGTAGGCCAATAAAACCATGCGTCGAAAATTTTCCGTGCAGTAGTGTTCATTCCGTGATGTCCTCCAGACGGACTAGCATGACACTCTTTCATGATTCTAATTGCCTCATTTCCAGAAACACAACGCCTGATCACTTGGTCAGGGAACCTGCGAAACAAGAAAGGTTCATCCCAGAAATAGTACTTCAATTGAGTGAAGAACCTTTTTTTTTCTTGTCCATTCATGTATTCCGGAACAACCCTGCTTGCCAGGTAGTTGGCGTAGTCCGCGTACCATGGTTCAGAATCATTTATTGACATGAGTTGTTCTTCAGGAAATGAATCCCGAATCTCACACTTGTCAGATTCATTGAGGTTGGGGTTTTCCAGTCGAGAGAGATGATCAGCCGCTAGATTCTCTCCTCCCTTTTTGTCACGAATTTCGACATCAAATTCTTTTAGTAACAAGATCCAATGAATTAATCGTGGTTTCGCGTCCTGTTTCGTGAAAAGGTATTGAAGGGCCGAATGATCCATAAAAACAACGGTTTTTGAAAGGACAAGATACTGGCGAAACTTATCAAAAGCAAATACCACAGCTAAGAGCTCATTTTCAGTGGTGGTGTAGTTTTCTTGAGCAGGATTCATAGTCTTGCTAGCATAGTATATCGGCTGGAAGTGCTTGTTATGCCTTTGACCTAACACGGCTCCAACCGCATAATCGCTAGCATCGCACATGATCTCAAAGGGTAACTCCCAGTTAGGTGTAACCATAATTGGAGCTTGCGTGAGATCCTGCTTCAGCCGATCGAATTCATCCTTACATTCTTGAGAGAAATTGAACGGGGCATGTTTAACCAGCAAATGAGTCGTTGGCCGATTAGAGAAGTCCTTGATGAACCTACTTTAGAAACCGGCATGACCCAAGAAGCTACGTATTGCTTTGACTGTAGTTGGGTAAGGTAACTTAGATATGGCTTCAATTTTTGCTCGGTCCACCTCAATCCCATTTCCTGAAACTTTATGTCCAAGCACGATCCCTTCTTTTACCATAAAATGACATTTTTCCTAGTTTAGAACCAAGTAGATCTCCTCACAACGTTTGAGCATTTTCTCGAGGTTAGCAAGACAATGATTAAAAGAGTCTCCAAAGACTGAAAAGTCATCCATGAAGACCTCCATGTTGTCTTCCATTAACTCGTAAAAGATTGCCGTCATACATCATTGAAAGGTGGCGGGGGTGTTACATAGCCCGAAAGGCATCCTTTTATAAGCGAATGTCCCATAAGGGCATGTAAACATGGTCTCTTCTTGGTCCTCAGGAGCGATAGGGATTTGGAAGTACCCTGAGAACCCATCTAAGAAACAGTAGTACTCATGCCTAGCTAATCTTTCCAACATTTGGTCGATGAACAGGAGAGGGAAGTGATCTTTCCTGGTCGCATCATTCAACTTCCAATAATCGATGCACACACGCCACCCGGTAACTGTTCTTTGGGGCACTAACTCATGGTTGTCATTTTTCACTACCGTCATCCCTCCTTTCTTCGGTACGACCTGTATAGGACTAACCCACGGACTATCGGAAATTGGGTAGATTAATCCTGAATCTAAGAGTTTGATCACTTCTTTCTTCACAACTTCTTTGATGTTGGGATTTACTCGCCTCTGAGGTTGTACAGTTGGTTTATAATCCTCCTCCATGAGGATTTTATGTGTACAAAAGGTAGAGTCGATCCCCTTGATATCGGCTACACTCCATGCGATAACTCCTTTATATTTCTTTAAGAATCTTTTTGTCCGATCCTTAAGGAAGAGTTTATGATTACCGGGAGTTGATCGTCTCCTTGGAGAAAAGCATATTCTAGGTTATTTGGAAGTTCCTTGAGTTCTAACTTAGGCGGCTCGACGATGGAAGGTTTAACCTTGTTTTCAGGCTTACGGAGCTCGAGTGTTTCAGCGATTTCTTGCCTGGGATAGAAGGAGACCGCGTTGACACTCTTTGTATTTACCTTTTTGTAGATGCGTAAGAGGGCCTCGTCTCGCAACCATCCGGCTTCAATTTCTTCATCTACACAGTTGTCGATGACATCGGATAATTCATCGACCTCTACGATAAAATATAGTTGGTTATCTGATTCAAGAGAAAGATTCATTGTATCCTTGATGTCAAAGGTCAGGTTGTCGGTCCCTAATCGTAAGGTTAGTTTGCCATCATGAACATCAATGACAGCACGAGCAGTGGCGAGAAATGGTCTCCCCAGGATGACGGGTACCTGGTCATCTTCTTCCATCTCCAAGATTACAAAATCGACCGAAAATTTGAACTTTCCTACCTTGACTATCACATTCTCACATATTCCTAGGGGGTATTTGACTGACCTATCAGCCAGTTGAATGTTCATACGTGTTTGTTTCAACCAAGAATATCCTAATTTGAGGAACATTGAGTGTGGCATAAGATTGATGCTTGCCCCTAGGTCAGCTAGAGCATTCTGTACTGATAAAGATCCTATGGAACAGGGCAAGGTGAAACTGCCAGGGTCATTCACCTTTTTTGGTAGTCCTCTTTGGGTAACCACAGAACATTCTTCTCCTAGGGTTACTAGACCCTCGAGCTTTTTTCTGTTGGCAAGAAGCCTCTTGAAGTATGTATTATATTTGGGCATATGGTAGCATGCATCAAGGAGGGGTATGGTAACAACCGAATCCTTCAAGTATGACAAGAATATTTTATTATCATTCTCAACCTTTTGGTTCTTGAGACGGGACGGATATGGTACTTTCGCGGGTTGTTTGGGAGGAGTAGGTAGAGGGGAAGTTACTTGAGGGGGTTGCCCAGGAATCTCATTGCTTCTTCCTCATGAGGGGCGTTGGGTTCAACGACGATGGAGTGTCAGGTTGGGTACGGTGGATCCCTAGTTGTTGTTCCGGCTCGAGTAGTGATGGCGAGCAAGGGGTCTTTCTGATTCGCTTGAGGTTTGTTGTGGTCATCGAGGGAGGCATTGAGTTCTACGAACTTAGCCCTCAAGTCATCTTGTTGATCAGTGATGAGGTTTTCGATACCTTTCAGCAGTAGGCTTTTTTCATGAGTGAAATGCCCAAGGTCATCCTCAAAAGTGCTCCCGATCATGAAGTCAGGGACTTTCTCTCCTACTTCTTTTCTCACAAGATTTCCCCAAGGGGTGAAATCATTGTTTTGATAAAAAGTTAGAAGAGAAGGGTCATCAAAGATGTCATGGCTTGACAGACATACTTGTTCATTGGTGGTTTCTTCTCCACATTCCTCTACTTCATGCGGGCCCCCACAGTGGTTGCAAATTAAGTATGGGTTTGACAACCGTTTAGTTGTTCGCGACCATGTTAGATATAGCACCTTTTCTTGTAATTTTCTTAGCCGGCTCTCAAAAGAGGGTTTTTGCATGACTTCGGATATGCTCATGACCGAATCGGGTTCATCCCAGGTGTCGTCTTGATCTTGAGCATATTCCTCAATCCTATTCTACCCTTCCTCAGCACTTAACTTGGCTATTTTTCCTTTCACCGAATTATTAATTCCATTCTGGTCGTTTTGAGAGACATTTTCGTAGAAGATTTGAACAAGAAGCCAAAGCTCAATGCCATGATGGGGAATTGTCTTATTAGATCCTTGAATCTAATCCAAGATTTATGAATAGGTTCTGCTTGTCCAACGCGGAAACGGAGGATTTTGTCTCTAATTTCTGAAGTTCTTCCTGTGGGATATAATTTTTCATAGAATTTTGAAATAAGTTATTCCCACATGAAGATGGACTCAGAAGGAAGTTTGTCATACCATTCATTGGCTTTTTCTTGAAGGGTAAAAGGAAAGAATCGCAACCGGGAGGTATCTCTAGTGGCCCCATCCGTATGGATGGTGTCCACTACTTTCAAGAAATCCTTGATGTGTTGGATTGGAACTTCAGTTTTCAATCAGTGAAACTTGCATACATTTTGGACAAGCCAAACATCGTTTGCACGTAGGACCCCGTTTGTGTGTTCATTTAGAAAAACAATAGCATTGGAAAAGCCACGAGGGGTGGGAGAAGAGTAATCCTTGAGGCACCTAGGGGTAGGATTCTCAGGAATTTCCATTTCATGATTGCATTGGGGGCTAGGGGGTGTAGGTTGATGATTGGATTCCTCCTCAGAAAGAGCTTCATCAAAGTTGATGGTGGTGCCAAATGGTTCGGATGTTGGAAGGGATTGTCTTAGCCTATGCATTTCCCTTTCAGGTTCTGCGTAAGGTGCAACAAGGCTTCTTATGGAGCTGTGACTCCTAGTGACTCTAAGATTAGTGAGATCTTCGTTTACCATGTTGGCCAATGAAGATTAAAACAAGGGATTAGGCAGAAAAAAAGATACGAAGAAAAAGATAGACTAAAGAAAACCTAGAAAAATAAAAATCTCACTAGAAAGGAACCTAATGAGTAGACCTAAACAAAATAAATTTCAACCTAAGCAATAACTATTCCCCGGCAGCGGCGCCAAAAACTTGATGCGTGGATTGCGTCTATGCAAAAGGTTTTACTTCTGAAGGGATCTTGAGAAGCTTGCAATCCCCACCAGGCAGTGTACCTGACCGTTGTAGTATAGTGAAGTGGCAAGTACCGGGGGATTGATCGTTCTCTCGGGGAATAGTGTTCGTTAGGATTGAAACTAATCTAACTAGGTCTAGAGGTGAGGGATGATTTTTTTGTATTTTTATATTTTTAGGAAAGCAAGTAAATAATCTAGGGTATTGGAAGATTGGGCAGAATTAGTTGCTAGTCAACTAACCCAAATAACTACTAATGCAATAAAAATAAAATGACAATAAAATAAAATGAGAGAACTCTTATATGGAGAAAACGTGTTCAATTGGACTTCATTACTCCCTAGTTATCTTTTATTGATTGATAAGTTTGTTACAATTGCATGGGTGACGGGTTGCATCCTTAATACCATTTGTGGGGCTGTGTACGATCTTCCCCAACTCTATAAGCTTCTATCTCTTCCTATAGCAACACGTTAAGCATCCTAACCATGGCCTCCTAAACAGTCACTTATGCATTAAATAAAACCATTAAAATCATAGTACACATCCGATTCATGTTTCTTAAGACGTTCAAGCATGTTACTATATAGGAGATTAGCCAGTTTTCTTAAGCCTAACATCGATTATCATTCACCCAACAACAATTAATAACAAACCATCAATCAATAATCAATAACTAGGTTTCATTACATATAAGCAAACACAAATAAACCTAGCCTAGCATGTTAAAAGAAAGACAAGCATAAGATATAATCAAACAACACATAGACATATTGAATAATTGATGGATTACTTATCTTCAATTGAACATGGAAGAAACAAGGGTATGAAACCCTTAAAAAGGTCTGAAAATCGTCCTAGGGGTTGTGTGTGTTCCACCAACAAGTTCCTCTCCTAATGAATGAAAAATCCAAAACTATATATAGATTTACATGGCTAACGGCGTCACCTTATGATGGCTGACGCCGTCAGCTCGTCGTCATTAGGGTTCCTTGACTTCAATCCAATATGCTTGACGCCGTCCCCTTGTGAACAGTATAGGCCGTCACGCCTTATGGTAAAGCGTGACGCCGTCACGTTATAAAACTTCAAAAATCTTCTGGCGCGTCAAATGCAATTAATTTTCCACCTCTTGTATTAAATGGTGACGTCGTCAGCCTGTAAAGGGTGACACCCTCAGTTCCAGCATGATTTCTTGACTTTGTCGTTTTCTTCACTATTTTGCTCCAAAAACGTCTAAAATGCTTCATTTTCCAGAATTCCTCATAAAAGTACCTAAAATGACAAAAGCAACGATTTAAGGCAATATTTGATCATATTATCACGACTTAGGGCTTAAATGACCCCTTAAAAGCGTAACACTTTTCGCCTCATCATGTATTTGAATATTTTGATTATGGGAATGGGTTCATGTTGCCAACTGTTAGTTATTGTAATTTCATCATAGTGTTTATTGAATTGATAATATATGACGAGATGTTCTAGTCTTGAGTTCTTGATTTGTGCACTTTCTAAGTAATATGTTAGTTTAATTGATTGAAGGTGCAGATTGTATTCATAACATCTAAAATAGTCAAAAGATGTTATCCATGACATCTAAAATAGTCAAAAGATGGCCCATGTATTAAGGTTACTGCTCGCACATTACTTCCCGCGAGCTTTCGAATGCAACAAATAATCGCTAAACTTGAGTTAGATTGGTCAAGTGGTGGTGATCATCAAATTATGCCTCTGATAATGACGCTACAAACCTTGGATAGATGTATTATCTTGTTAGGAATACAAATATTCCTGTAAAAGTCTCGGTCACCTGATTATTGTAATATGTAACACCCCCAATTCATGGTTGCAACGGAATTCAAACTGGGTGTTACTCGACGGCACAATAGTCACAATAATAGAAAACGAACTCCAATTGAGTCGTTTTAAAAGATTTATCATTCAAATTGTATAAATATCAGAGATTACAAAAATGAGGTCCCAAATGGTTCCATGTTTATAGTTTACATTAAATGAGTTTTTGAATGATAATAAAATTTATAGCCCTCTTGAGTATTCGTGCCCCTTCCGTGCCATCCTTGTTCATTATGAACCTGAAAATACATGCTAAAGTGTCAACACGAGGTTGGTGAGTTCATAGAGTTTAGTGTCATCCTTGGAAGAATGATTAAACTTGTCAAAATACTCCATAATAAAATATAAAATGAGTGGTAGGTTCCATTGGGGTGGTAAAACCCTGCTAAAACTGGAAACACGGGTCTAAAACGCGTAATACGTAAAACGTACGAATATTGCGTAAAATTGAGAAAAGTAAAATGTTACTTTTCTAATGTGATAAAAATGATTTAAAAAGACTTATAATGTCTAGACTGGGCTCAGTCTAGTGTCGGTTGGTATTAAATGTCTTTTAGACATCAAACCGTAAGCCTAAAAATCAAGGAATGACTTATAAAATCAATGAATGATTTTTGGTCAAAGGAGGAGGGAAAAATATGTTGACTTTTTCTAATAAGTTTAAAACTTAAATCATCTTAGAAATGCGGTGCAGGTATAGGCTAAGGTTACGGCTGAGTAAAAACGCTTAAAAACTGAAAATTTCAGTTTTTCACGGCCGAGGCTTATTTTGGTCATGTTTTTCTCAGTCATGATTAATTCTCAAATAAATCATGAGTGTGTCAAACATTTTTCTGATGCGGGGTCACTTAACGCGGTCGAGTTTCGTTGTGCGTAGAATTTTTGAATGACGTTTTACCCTAAAACGTGTAATTCCTTATTAACTTTCACGAAAATGAGCTTATGAATGTCAAACTTTTAATTTGTCATGGAAATGATTTATCACTCGAGGCCAAGAAACAAAAATCAAATTTCGGGAAAAATGAATAGTAAAAGTGAATAGTGAAAATTTCCGAGAATAGTAATTACCCTGAAATTGCGAATTGTTACAGTCTCTACCCCTTACGGGAACTTCGTCCCGAAGTTTAGTTTATTTCATGATTTGAAGCGATGTCGGTGAAAAGATAGGATTTCTTGTGGCGAATATAATGTAGGATTCTTGTGGCGAATATAATGTAGGTATCATGCCATCCCGAGCAATGTAATGTAGGTATCATGCCATACCCGAGCAATGTAATGTAGTTATCAAGCCATACCCGAGCAATGTAATGTAGGTATCAAGCCATACCCGAGCAATGTAATGTAGGTATCAAGCCATACCCGAGCAATGTAATGTATGTATCAAGCCATACCCGAGCAATGTAATGTAGGTATCATGCCATACCCGAGCAATGTAATGTAGGTATCATGTCATACCTGAGCAATGTAATGTAGGTATCAAGCCATACCCGAGCAATGTAATGTAGGTATCATGCCATACCCGAGCAATGTAATGTAGGTTGACTTCATACTTATGTTATTTCGGATACAAATAAGCCCACTTGTTTATAATTCTTTATTTACATAGAGAGGCATCCCAAACAATGTAAATAGAGGAATATAAACTTATGGTTCGGTGATTTACAATTTCTTTATTTAAATGAAAAGGCATCCCAATCCATTCAAATAATTACAAATCATCCTACTTAAGAATTCCCAACACAACATTCATACTTAGCCGGTGAGTTACAAGGTAGTGTATTATGAGATGATATTGGTGCTCCAAAAGTACGAAATGAATATTCATACTCAACTTTGGAGATGGAGAGTAAGATACTCGGGGGAAATTGACGTGGTGTTCAAAATAGTTGGTGAGTAGAAAGTTGTGAAATAAGCATGATTTCTGATGGGGAAATGATAGAATAAATACGTTGGAGGTTTGAATCATAACACATGATAGCATAAAGCAAGAGATTTATTCATAAAACGTTGATTGATTACAAGATTGAAACTTATTACTACCTCCGTCCCATATTAAGTGTCCACTTTCATAATGCACAAAGTTTTAGGAGATTCCACTAACTAAATTCTCCACCAATCAAATATTACTTTTACCCACTAAACTATCATCTTATTGGTTAAAAGGTACAAGTGGACACTTAATTTGGGACATCCAAATATTCTATTGTGGACACTTAATATGGGACGGAGGGAGTACAAGTTTCTTCAAAATCTACTAACTGATACTTTCAGTTTAGTAATTACAACATTTTTACTATCATTTCATAACATTTACTAACTGAGTATAATCAGTTTAGTAGTACAAAAGACAACTGGTATCATCACACTAGTCTATTGCAGGTTAGAAGGTCCGAGCAGCTCTGATTGATCGGCAACTTCTTGGTTTAGTGTGTCATAGAGGTACGAGTCTATGAAGTTTGAGGGTTGTAGTTTCCATGCTGACTTTCTTGTTGGATCAATGGTGGTCGTGATACGATCCATAATGAGTGATCCAAATCATCACATGTAGGGATATCAAAGGGAAGTGATAGTGGTGGTGGTAATGGCGCTAGTACATATTCATACTCATTATCCTCCTTGGAGTCTGCCTCAACCCAATTTTGTTCAAAATAATTAGAAGTGTTTGACGCAAAATTAGTTGGCATTGGTTCCTCCTCTTCTTCGTCGGTTGAATCTTTGAAAGGTTCTTCTTCGTCATCAGAAGCGAAGGCATTCACGAAGTCAAATCCGAATTCGGGTGAGGGTGGTAAGACTTGGAAGTTATTAGGTAGAGTGGGCACATAATCGGGAGAAGTGGGTACGCACATGATTTCTATTTAGAAATCGATAGATTGTGATGGGTTTTTGATATCATAAGAAATTATATTGATGATGTGATGGAATAATGCCAGAGACCATTTCGCAAATCACAATGTCTCGGAAGTAGATTAGACCTTTGTGTGACTCAAAATATTTGAGAAATGATTAAGACCATTGTATCATACAATGTCCGGGAAATAGGAAAGACCATTGCAATCAGTTACAATGTCTTGGACATAAAATATTGGAGTAAGAACATGATTGGGAGAATGTGGTTGTGTTGAAATGCCCTAGAATAGGCATACGCAGATATGTTTAGTCCATTGTTTAGATAAAATGATTGAAAATAAATAGTGTATATATCAATATACTTATATATTCATGTAGCATAAAATGCTTACGGGGAAATGCTCAATTATCCTAAGGGTACATATATCAATATGCAATTATGTTTGTGTAGCATAAAAATGTCTACGGGGAAATGCTCAAAATGGGTATATATATCAATATACTAATATGTTTGTGTAGCATAACATGCTTATAGGAAAATGCTCAAATGTGCTAAGGGTACATATATCAATATGCAATTATGTTTGTGTAATATAAAATGCTTAATAAGTCCATAATCGTCTGGAGGATGGAAGGCACGAAGAGCGGAAGGCTATAAAAATGTTTTTGCTTGTAAGTGTGGTTATAGTTTAGGTCTCACTTAGACCCGTTTCTCTATAACCATGGCTCTGGTACCAATCTATAACACCCCCAATTCATGGTTGCAGCGGAATTCAAACTGGGTGTTACTCGACGGCACAATAGTCACAATAATAGAAAACGAACTCCAATTGAGTCGTTTTAAAAGATTTATCATTCAAATTGTATAAATATCAGAGATTACAAAAATGAGGTCCCAAATGGTTCCATGTTTACAGTTTACATTAAATGAGTTTTTGAATGATAATAAAATTTATAGCCCTCTTGAGTATCCGTGCCCCTTCCGTGCCATCCTTGTTCATTATGAACCTGAAAATACATGCTAAAGTGTCAACACGAGGTTGGTGAGTTCATAGAGTTTAGTGACAAAATGTAATGTAAAACATTTGAATGATGATTTCCCATCAAAGGCATCGTAAATCCACTCAGTTGCAAGCCCCGCCATAAGAGACTTGTAACCTGTGTGTTCACAACCCACTGCCAAATATGATCTGGTTTATGTGAACAAAGGTAAAACTTGTATCTAGATTCAAAGATAAATGTAGCAATACCGTTATATAAACAATCTTTACAATGATGCCATATAAATAATGATGACAATGAAGTGGAAGCCATAATACTACGCTTTGTTGAATACTAGTGCAACGGGAAGGTAATGAAGTATGTAACATGTAAACACATAAGGCATTTGAGTAAATCACAAACATTGAGTAAGGCAATTGGTGTTTAAGAAAACAAGTAGCATGTTCAAGTAAAACAAATATTGTATTCATGTAAAAACGAGCATGTATTCTCCCCCAAAGAGTTGATAAAACAACTAAAAGAGTAGGGGCTATGACTCACCGTGAGTTGGATGATGTATAATGAGAATGATGGATATGCCGTGAAAACTTCTACGAGCAACCTAGGATAATTGTTGCAACTTAGGTTTGGAATAATGTCTAAGAATACGAAGAATTGCCTATATATGTCTTGCATTTAGTCCATGATGTGGTATGATGTATAGTGTAAGTCTTTGAAAAGAAATGATTCATGAAACATGTATAGTTTATATATCATTTACTACCGTTCGGGCCGACATAATTCAGAACTCATGTTAGTAAGCGTTCGAGGAGCCAGGACACTTTAATTCGTAAATCCACAACTCATCTCGACGGCTTACATAATGAACTCCTCACATGAGGCTCCCTACTATTGTAGTAGTTGATAAAGTATATATATATATATATATATATATATATATATATATATATATATATATATATATATATATATATATATATATATATATATATATATATATATATAGGTTTGATCCGAAAAGTTCCATGTCCAAGTACTTGAATAAACTTAGGAAAGTTTATGATTACATGAAGATTGTTATTATGGTAAGTTTCTTATAACTTGTATGACAATTTCTTGTAATATCTCATGGTTCTTTAGATGGAGTAGATCCAAATTGCATGTTTAAGTTATCGCTAACTTTCTAGTTCATGTATTTGTCTTGGTAAGTTTATATGGTCTTCAGTTCATGTTTTCGCCTTGGTATGTATATATGGTCTTAACTCATGTTTTCACCTTGGTATGTATAGATGGTCTTAACTCATGTTTTCGCCTTGGTATGTTTATATGGTCTATAGCCATGGCTTTGCCATGACCTTTTGTCATTGATCCATGGTATTGAAACTCAACCTTGGCTCTATCCATGGTTGTGGTCTTGAATCTAGGTCATAAGACCTCTTGGTCTTTATAAACCATAACCTTTATATAATGACTTTGGTCTAAAAATGGGCTGTTAAGAATTTGAAGAAAATATCACTCGGAAAGCGTTTTCAGGGCTCGAGCTTCTTTACTCCTGAATGAAAACGTCGTTCCGGACAACTTTCATGTTTTAACTTTTTGATGAATCGGACCAGAAGAGTGACTTTCAAAATGGCAGAATGCAAAACAGTAGGTATCGGCAGTTTCGGCATTTTGGTTTTTGCTAACTTCAAATGGTCATAACTTTTGACTCGGGTACTCGTTTTGGGTGATTCAAATTGCTATATTTTCCTTGTTAAGTCCTCTTTAACAGTAATTAAGTTTCAAATATCATAGTTATACTATTTTGGTCGTGGTTCTCCATAAAAGTCACTAGTTTACTTGTTTAAATAACATAAGTTAACAATCATTTGTAATAACTTGTTTTACTCATTTTTATACATCATGGACATGACAACAAGACAATATATAGCATGAATGATATGTAAATAGCATGAAAATGATATTTAACAAGAAAGCATGTTAGGGTTTGCTTACAACTTTTGGCTTTCTACAAAGAAAGGTAAGTAGTATGTAAGGAAAAGGACTTTGATAGACTTTAGCTTCAACCCACTTCACTTCAAGCAATCTTTCTACACTTGTATTCTTGAAAGAGAGATGATGAAAGTTGAGGTGACTTGAGTGGATTCAAACTCAAGAGAAATCACCAAAGTTCTAAAGATTGGAAGTAGTTTTGATGAATCAAAACCAAACTAGTGTTTATGTGTTGTTATGCTCTTGATCTCTTGGATAAAACTTGAAGTAAACTAGTAAAATGAAGTGTGTTGTGTGTGTGGGACGTTGGAATGGCCAAGGGAGGGGAGGAGAGGCTTAAATAAGGTCTTGAGGAGGTTACAATGTTAACTTGTCAACACTTGGAGACCAAGTTGGACACATGCATGTAATCTAAGCTTCCTAGCATGAGATTAAGCCACCTATGGGCTGAATTTCCCCCCTAAGTCGGTTCATGAGCTTGGAGAGCAAGTATTGACTTTTGATGATATTATCCAAGCTTATGTAACTAGTTTCGACCCCGTAAAATGCAAACCGTAAGTTGTTACATCACAAAACGTAAAACCGGGTATCGTAAAAATACGAAACTTGGAAGAATGATTAAACTTGTCAAAATACTCCATAATAAAATATAAAATGAGTGGTAGGTTCCATTGGGGTGGTAAAACCCTGCTAAAACTGGAAACACGGGTCTAAAACGCGTAATACGTAAAACGTACGAATATTGCGTAAAATTGAGAAAAGTAAAATGTTACTTTTCTTATGTGATAAAAATGATTTAAAAAGACTTATAATATCTAGACTGGGCTCAGTCTAGTGTCGGTTGGTATTAAATATCTTTTAGACATCAAACCGTAAGCCTAAAAATCAAGGAATGACTTATAAAATCAAGGAATGATTTTTGGTCAAAGGAGGAGGGAAAAATATGTTGACTTTTTCTAATAAGTTGAAAACTTAAATCATCTTAGAAATGCGGTGCAGGTATAGGCTAAGGTTACGGCTGAGTAAAAACGCTTAAAAACTGAAAATTCCAGTTTTTCACGGCCGAGGCTTATTTTGGTCATGTTTTTCTCAGTCATGATTAATTCTCAAATAAATCATGAGTGTGTCAAACATTTTTCTGATGCGGGGTCACTTAACGCGGTCAAGTTTCGTTGTGCGTAGAATTTTTGAATGACGTTTTACCCTAAAACGTGTAATTCCTTATTAACTTTCACGAAAATGAGCTTATGAATGTCAAACTTTTAATTTGTCATGGAAATGATTTATCACTCGAGGCCAAGAAACAAAAATCAAATTTTGGGAAAAATGAATAGTAAAAGTGAATAGTGAAAATTTCCGAGAATAGTAATTAACCTGAAATTGCGAATTGTTACATAATAACATTAAGTTAGCTCGTAGTTAGGTTAAATATTAGTTAGTTAGTATTAGTTTAAGTAACACCGTGGAAGAAGGACGGGTCTTCACCCACTATATGCCTGATCCATAGCCCGGGTGTGGGCGTTTATGTTGTTAGTATAAATACCCCTCTCCACATGTGGAGAGGGTTGGACCTTCCTTTCATCTCAATCTAATATTCTCATTTTCTCTCAAGGTTCCACTCTCCCTCTCTATCTTGTAATTCCAACGCCACACATAAACCACAAAGGAAATCATGTTTCCAAATTAATTAGTATTCTACAATTGGTATCAAGAGCCAATGTTTCATCTTAGGGCCTTGTAGAATCGGATTTTATGTGGTTTTGTGTAGTTTTATGAGTTTGGAGTCACTTTCTTGTAAAACATCTTGGTTTGATCTTTCTAGTGTTGTTTAACATGTTAGTGATGTACTTTTATGATCATTGGTGTTAGTAGAACATTGTGTTTCAGTTGGTTATACCATATCTTTAATCTATTTGAAGTTTGGATTAGGTTTTGGGCGTATTTCTATGTTGCGGTTAAGTCTACTGTTTCATTGCTTGCCTGCGTTTAGTTTCTGATATCTGTGGTTAGTTTGACTGCGATTACTATTTTGGGAATACAAACAAATCACAAGGAAAGTGACAGATTTGGATTTTTGTATACTGCGATTAGCTCTTGCGGTTAAGTAATTCTGCGGTTAGCTCTTTGTGGTTAGCCTATCTTGCGGTTTGGGTATTCTGCGATTGGCTCTCCTCTGCGTTTATCTCCTTGATTGCGGTTATCTCCTAACTTGTGATTTGCTCCTTGATTGCGACTAACTCACCTGAGTTTAGTTTGGTTCTCATATGTGGTAATCTCAGTCCTGCGATTACTCACATTTTGCTACTTGTTTGGGTTTAGTGACTATATCCTGTGTGTTGGCATTTCATCTAGTGGTATGATTCATCTACAAATGAAGGGACCAGTATCGTATGTTGACTCAAGTGTACAATCATGCTCGGACCCTAATGAGAATGCGACTCCTCAGTCAAGCAAATTGCTTGAATTGGCAAGAGATTGTCACATTGAATGCTTTCAAACACTTCAGTCACATCTTTCTGTGCTGCTAGAGGGCAATGGATTCATAATGGGATTTGAACGTGCATTCATAACACTTTTCGGTCAAGATGTTCAAACATTCACAGACATCATGATCTTGAATTTGGATAAATTACGTCAACAATTGGACCGAAAAGAAACAACTAATGAGGGATCCTCGACTGCCCTATGTGTGCTTAGCAAACAACTGCATAGCTTCTTTAACTCAAAATCCTCCATGATCTATGATTACGACAGTCAGATGACTATGAAGTGCTTTGCTGACCACACAAATATAGATGTTGACACCTACAGAGATAAGCTACGTCAAAACTTGGATAAGGTTAAAGAGTACATCGAGAGACTGCCAAAACATGAACCAGTGTATGATGACAAGGCTGAGACACATGGTGGACAATCAAGTGATTGTTTAGGGTTGGGTTTAACAGTGGATGCTAAGTCTGTCAACACTGAACGCATGGATTCAGAAGATGATATGATTGTCACCTCTGACAAGTTGGTGACCCAGGATATGGAGAAGATACTCACACTGGACTCAAGCAATGAGGTATCATCAATTGATCAACACAATACACCATCTAATGTATGTCACCATACAGATCAAATTAATCTTTGTTATAACACAAATCTGTTGAAAAAGACTGACAGTTTGTTAATCTCCTCTAATTCAACAAATATGTGTTATAAAGGGGGAGAAAATGATCTGTATGATGTCTTCAAAAATGATCTGTTTGATGAAAATCCTTGCCTCAAAGTTGAGTTTTCTAAGACAATGGACCAGAACATGGTTGAAAAAGAGACATTTAATCAACTTCAAAAAAGGTTCTCACAATTACAAAAACATTGTATCGAACTTGAAATTGAAATACAACATAAAGAAGAATGTCTTCAAAACTGCAAACCGTGTTTAAATCCGGAATTGCCTGATCTTAATGAATATTTTATGATAAACAATCTGAAAACTCAGCTGCAAGACAAGGACTCCACTATCAATAACCTTAAAAATCAGATCAAGATGTATGAGCAACGTAATGATGCCAAATGGAAACACGATACTTATGAAACTAAATGCAAAATGGCTAAATTACGTATGGAAAATGAGACTCTGAAAGTAAAATGTAAAGAACTGTGTGAGTCAATCAAAGAAATAAATGCTAAGAACATCAATCTGACTACTCCACAGTTTACTAAACACACTGATCTCACTGCTCAAAGTCTAACTTTATGTCCTAAAATTCCTGGTGTGCACATCGTGCCAAGTTATGTTTCAAAGAGTCAAATGAGCCTTAATCTTTCAAAACCGTCTATCTTGGGAAAACCAGTCTTGAAAACTGTTGGTAATCATACTACCATTAGACAACCAAATGCTTTTATTTCGGAAAGACTTAAATTCTCGAAAACTCAATGTTTCTCTCAAGTAGATAAAAAACGTGCTTTGAGTAAGTTTGTGAGCTCAAAACCTAAAATTCATAAATCAAATGGTCATAAACCTGTAATACCTTTGAGACATAGACCAAGGAAATCTGACCATCCAACCACTCACCACAAGAATGTCACTATGCATGAAATACCATATAAGCTTAGATCTTCTTGGATATGGGTACCAACTGGAAGGACATTCATGATGAATGGTTACAAATGGTCACATGTGTGCACCATATACATAGGTTCTTCAAAGGGTTTACACAACAGGTCCAAGAAAACCTGTGTGTGGCAACCAAAGACACAGACATCCTCCACGTCTGGAGACATGTCTACTCACATGTGAGATGATATCATGTGGACTCCTGACTAATTCTTTTCAGGACTCGTTTTTCACTTTTCACCTACTGATTTATTCCCAGTGTTTGCTTTATGTCAGTAGTTTGTATATATATATATATATATATATATATATATATATATATATATATATATATATATATATATATATGTGTGTGTGTGTGTGTGTGTGTGTGTATATATATATATATATATATATATATATATATATATATATATATATATATATATATATATATATATATATATATGTATTGTTTGTTTTACACTTATTCTATTTTCATGCTATCTTTCTGTGTATATTTTCTTACTGCACATTGTGTCTATATGCTTGCTCTTCTTGCTATGTGTTGCTTTAGGTAGTATTTTGTTTCTCATATCTGGCCTCATGGTATTATCTGTGCATCCTAAAGACCTTCTCATCACTTGTGTATCACTCATAACTTCAGGGACCAATCTTGTACGCATGTATCATTGTCTAAATTGAGGTAGTGAAGTACGAGGACTGGTTGTGTCATTATAGCTAAGTGTATCCCATCATATATATATATATATATATATATATATATATATATATATATATATATATATATATATATATATATATATATATATATATATATCTGTGTGTGTGTGTGTGTGCTTATTCTTGCGTTTAAAAGTTAACCTCAACACATCTTGCTATTTACTCACATTCTCTCGATCACTGAACATATTTCTTTGCGATTGGACTTGATTGATTTCATTGTTGTTTATTTCATTGGTACGTTACGTGTTTCTCTCTACACATATGTTATATCTTTCTATGATTTCATGTACTCACGAGTTGCGTTATTTTAGGTGGGGACACGCTTTGTTTGATATCTCGTGTGATTGCATTTAGCCAATAGGTTAGATCATGCTTGTTCCTTACTGCATTTTGCGGCTCGTTATCTGTTAATTTGTGATATTCATTGTTGAGAGTGTGAGATTTTGGCTTGATTAGCATTGCGTTTAGAGTTGAAATACCTATTGATGTACCTTAGGTGTCGGGTAGGGTCTTGATTTGTTGTTTTGATAATGGGTGTACTTAGGTTTGATTGATCTTATAGTCATCTAGGATAGTCATAGTATGATCTGATGGAATATGAAGGAGTGTGTAGTGAATTCTTGATTGCGGTTGGCGTAGGTTCTTGATTGCGGTTGGCGTAGGTTCTTGATTGCGGTTAGCGTAGGTTCTTGATTGCGGTTAGTGTGAGCACTTGATTGCGGTTATCGTATTATCCTGATTGCGTGTTTCTCTTTTAATTGTGACTGCGATCAATTAGCGTTGCGGTTAACTGAACTTGCGTTTAACTTGCTGTGCGTTTACCATATCTTGTGATTAAATTGGTTGCGTTTAATTTGATCTGAGGTTATCTTGTTTTGAGATTCAATTGGTTGCGTTTAATTATGACTGTGACTGCGGTTAATTAACTTTGCGGTTAACTGAGCTTGCGTTTAACTTGCTGTGCGTCTACCATGTCTTGCGACTCAATTGATTGCATTTATTTTGACTGGTTGCGGTTAACTTGCTTTGCGGTTATCTCACCTGGAGGTTTAATCACTTTGCGATTAACTCGGGTTGTGGGTTTCTTATTTTGCGAGTATCCTACCCTGAGGTTAAATGGTCCTGCGGTTAGCTCTTGCTGAGTGTTCTTTTGACTCACTTTCCTTGCAGTTTGTCTTACCTGCTATTGTCGGGCATTGAGTTTCTGTTTCACTACAATTATGTCAATCTATGTTCACTCTAACTTGTTGTACACTGCGTGTATGTTAGTGAACTGTTGTCTAATTGTCTATGCCCTGCTTGGTATGACCTTATGACCCTCAGTCATGTCTGTCTTAATTGTAATTCTATGTGATGTATGATATCCTTCATGAGAGCTTATCATTGTTATCTCATGGTTCTTGGTCCTGATAATATCCCCTTGCCATGTGGTGTTCACTAGTTACTAACACTCACTGTCACATGTGTTTGCTTTCTGTGGTGATTTGTGTCAACTGCAGCTATTATGGCAGAATCTATTATCGAAGGTCCATTGGCTCCACACGTTCGTTCTGATAACGACATTCTTCCATTCGACAAGTGGGTAGCTATTGGAAAGAGTAACTGCTATGTTAAGACAGATAGACCTCATAATCATCCCATATTCAGAATGGCCCTGGAAATACTGAAAAACACCACATTCTTCAATGCCTTCACCGCATCCTCCACAATCCCATCCATATATATTCAGCAGTTCTGGAACACTATCTGCCATGATAGAGCTACCAACGCATACAAGTGTCAGCTGGATGAACACTGGGTGAACATCACAATGGAAACTCTTGGAAGCGCACTGCAGATTCTACCAACGGGTGACAATGTAGAATACACTCCCCCACCTAATCATGCTACTCTAATTGACTTTGTCAATGAACTTGGGTACCCCACTCAGGTTTCTACTCTTTCCACGGTTATCACCCATGGCCTCTATCAGCCATGGAGAGCCATTGCAAGTCTTATCAACTTATGTCTAACGGGGAAAACATCTGGGTATGAAAGACTTAGAGCTCCATCTCTACAAATTCTCTGGGGCATTGTTAATGGGAAGAACATCAACTTTGCTGAACGGATCTGGGAGGAATTCAGTCAGTCTATTCATTCATTCCTGGTCGACAAGGCAAATCTTGAAGCAAACAAAGACGGCAAGAAACGATCAGCCAAGCTCCTGATTCCTAGCATTCGCTTCACTAAGTTGATCATATTAAGCCTTCAACGATCTCTTAAATTCCACCCCAGAGATGAATCTCCTCTTCATCAACCCACAGATAAACATCCAGTTGGGTTCCTCAAGTATGATGCAAAGAGTACTAGCGAGATAATATTCGGCATGGACATTCCCACTGCTCTACTCACTCGGGATATACTGACTGCACTGTATTATGAGGACTATCTCAAACTTCTGAAGACAAGTCGGGAGGCATCTGCTAATGAGCCCTCTCTCTCTCCACTAAGTCTGAAAGAACCGCAACCAAGAAACGCAAGGGTGTAACAACCTCAGCTGCATCTTCTGAAGGTACTAAACGGGTGAAGCGCACCACAGGGGGAAAAAGAACCAGCTCCAAAAATATCCCACCAAGTGTTGATGATCCTAAAGTAGCACCGAGCACCATACAGTTGCCTCTCACAGAAGAAGAAATGGTTCGAATGGCAACTGCTGAAAGTTTAAAGGATGCATACATGCCACCTGTGCCACCAGTCAGTGGTGTCAGCATGAGAGAACCTGTGTCCGACAAGACATCACAACTCCATCATGTGGTAGGAAAAGGCAAGGATGTTGCCAAGGAAGAACTGGCTGCACACACTTTGTTGAAAATATCATCTCCTGCCTCCAAATCGACCAGCTCTAAGTATATCCTCAAAAGACGATCACCAACATCCTCATCTGCCAGAATATCTCCTGACAAAGCTTCATCACCAAGTCTTGGGCAACCCGCTAATACAAGCGGATCTGAGACTGATACCAGTTCAGCTCTCAAGGGTGATGAATCTAACTTGTCTACACAAGATGTCACCAGCCACCAACCGGTGCAGGATAAAACTGTTGAGTCTGTAACACCAATTGATCCACTCGATGACGAATTTGTATCTACTGCTTATCCCGATCTACAAGGTAACTTCAAACTGAAGACTGATGATCCTAAGCTCACCGTGGAACCTGACTGCTCTACTAGAACCCTGGCATCGTATAAGAATCTGGATACTTTTGGAGATCAATTCCTCATGGATAAGCTGGATGATGCTGAAGGTGACAAGTCTGGTGATGAGCGAGAAGAAGTTGTGTCGATGATTGATGTGCCTATTGAGCAAGACAATTCCACCATTCCTACCATGTCTGCACCAATTCCTACTGCAGGTCCTGACAACACTGACACCCCACAAGCTGCTACAACTCAAGAGAAACTGACTGAATCTGCCACTGCTGCTACCACTGAGAAGAAACTGGATCTGAATACATTAGCTGGAATGACAACTGATATTGTTCAAGATAACCTCACCATCCATGAGAAGTTGGATAAGCATGCCTCCGTAATTCAAAAATTAGTAAATCTTGATCTGCCAAAAACAATTACTAATCACGGCAACAAATTATACAAGTTGGAGCATCTTGACCTTGAACGACAAGTATCTCAGGCAATCAACGAACAGGTAGCTGAAGCGGTCAGCATTGCTCTTGAAGCTCCCCTCAGATCCAGATTCAAAGACCTACCCATCAATGATATGAAAGTTATCTTGCAGCACAGCATGTATGAACAGGGTCAACATACAGGACATGATGCTCATGTCAAATTGTATGAAGCATTAGATGCCTCCATCAAACAAGATGACGTTGAGGAACACGCCAGAGACATGGAAATTGAAAGAAAAAGAAAACAGAGGCGTCAGGGTCATCCCAGGCCACCATCTGGATCACCTCTTCAACCACCTCCACCTCCACCACCTGCTGGGGCATCTGGTCCATCAGGCACTCCTTCTCTACCTGGTGGGTCTCATGCTCCTACTAGACCATCACAACCCACCTCATCACCATCTCACAAACAACAAACTAACAAGTCATCCAAGTCAGCACCTTCCAAACAGGCCAAACAAGTTAAGTATGCTGCGTGGACTACCATTGACGTTGGTGCAACATCTATTGCATCTCAAGTCAATGATGATCTTGTCTTTAATGAAACATCAGCCATTCCTCATCATTCTAATTCTTCCGATGACGATGAAGATGATGCCTCTACAACTCATATCCCGGGAAGACAATGGTGGAAATCATTCACCAGGACTGACTCTAATGACCCACCACCTGTTCTCTTAACTAAATCTGACAAAGAGACATGGTGGAAACCCGATGACATGCAATCACAATCACCTAAGCCTGACTGGACAGTTCCGTCTTCTGATCAGCCAACCAATGACAACAACTGGATCAATGCTATCACCACCAGCTTCGTTCCTCCCTCTGAAGACTCTCTGCTTTCACAAACGGGTGATATGGGGACATTCATCACATGGTTTTGCAAGAAGCGTGGTTTATCAAGGCTTACTCAGAAAGACCTGGAAGGACCGGCATTCAACATTGTCAAAGCATTTCATCAGGATGTAAGTCATCTACAATACTGATGAGGCGAAAAATGATCCGTTTTTAGGGGGTCATTTAAGCCCGAATCCGAATTTATTTGATCAAATATTGCCCTAAATCGTTCCTTTTGTGATTTTAGGTACTTGGAGAGTGAATTCTGGAAAAGAAGCCATTTTAGACGTTTTTGGAGCATAAAAGTGAAGAAAACGGCAAAGTCTCAATTTTCCATGCTGGAACAGTACATGAATGCGTCAAGAGTAAAGTCATGACGGCGTCAAACCTCAATAATAAAAATCCGTAGTTGATGAAGGCGTCAAGAGTAAAGTCATGACGGCGTCAAACCCCAAGAATTAAAATCCGTAGCTCATGACGGCGTCACGCAGGCCGTCAGAAGTAGATCAAGGTCGTCCGAGGAAGTATTTGGCGGCGAGATGACGGCGTCACACCCTTGTTCTTGACGCCGTCACCCCGATTTTCCTATATATAGTTTTCTAGTTTTTCACATTAAAAGAGAGAAGTTTTGGAGAAACCCTAAAGACGATTTTGGTGCAACTTTTACAGGTTTTTCAAGGGTTCCAAACCCTTGATACCTTGCATTGTAATTGAGATAAGTGTTCTTCTAATTCAATCAATATGTCTATGTGTTGGTTGTCTATATCTTGTTCTTGTCTCAATTCCATTATGCTAGGCTAGATCTCCTTTGTGTTTGCTTAGATCTAATGAAACCTAGATATTGATTATGTGTTGATTACTTGTTTATTCTTGTCTTGGATGAATGATTTTATATGTTAGGCTTAAGAAAACTGGCAGATCTCCAAATGGTAACATGCTTGAACGTCTTAAGAAACATGAACCGAGGCGTACTAGGTCTTTATTGGTTGTATTTAATGCATGAGCCACTGTTTACAATCCCTATAGTTGTGCTGGGCATGGTGTAGGAGGAGATAAGAGCTCATAGAATTGGGGAGTTATGTATGCCACCCCATGAATGGTATTAAGGAATACAATCCGTCATCCATGCAATTATAACAAGTAATTAACGTGTAAAAGATATCTAGGGAGTAGTGAAATCTAAGTAAACACATTTTCTCCAATTACTGCTCACAACTTTAGTATAAATTAGCTTATTTACATTTTAGTATTTTATTTTGATTGCATCTTAGTTTTGGGTTAGTTGAATAGCAACTAATTCCGCCCACTCTTCCAAAACCCGAGATTTTAATTGCTTTCTAAAAAAATATAAAAACACAAAAATAATCATCCCTCACCTTTAGAACTAGTAATTAGGTTTTCTAATCCTAGCGACACTATTCCTAAGCTAAACGATCAATCCCCCGGTACTTGTCACTATACTATACTACAACGATCAGGTACACTGCCTGGTGGGGGTTGTAAGCTTCTCGAGATCCCTCGAGAGGTAAAGCCTGTTGCGATTCCCACGCATCAAGTTTTTGGCGCCGTTGCCGGGGAATAGTTATTGTCTAGGTTAGAATTTCTTTTTATTAGGTCTACTTGCTAGATTCCTTTCTAGTAAGATTTTATTTTTTATTTTTAGGTCTTCTTTAGTCTATCTTATTTCTTCGTGCCTTTGTTCGTAACTCTTTACCATCCGACATCATGGAAGGTGGTAACATCCGTGAACCCGTCATCCCACCACAACAAAACCCACCATTAGAACCCCTTAGGCCCCGAACCTTAGGAGAGTACTCCCGACCTAGCCACCAAGGCTACCGAAACACCATTGAGCTCACCGGAGCCAATGTGACCCCCTTGCGATCCGACACCATCCGGTTGGTGCAAAGCGGATGTGCATTCCATGGACTTCGTTCCGAAGATCCAAACCAACACCTTAAGGACTTCCTCAAAATCGTAGACTCCATAGACCTAGGTGTTGAAACTAGAGAGACTACCCGTTTACGCCTATTCCAATTCTCTCTACAGGATCAAGCTAGTCAATGGCTTGAGCGTTTACCCGCGGGATCCATCACCACATGGGATGATCTCACCACTCGTTTCCTTGCTTAATTTTTCCCACCGGGGAGAACTACTAAGCTTAGAAATGACATCTTGATGTTCCAACAACGTCAAAATGAATCTCTTTATGAAGCATGGACTCGTTTCAAGGACTTACTCCAGAAAGTCCCTCATCATGGCATAGATCTTTGGCTCCAAGTCCAAATTTTTTATGACTATATCGACATCTCCACGAGGCGAGCCATTGACCAATCGGCCGGTGGTAAGCTACGTGATCTAAGTGCGGAACAATCATGGGAACTCATAGAAGATCTTGCTCTCTATGACAACGAAAGTTGGAACGATCCCCGTGACTTGAACAAAACGGTCAAGGCAATATCTTTGCCTTCGAACAACTCTAGCACTCCCGACCGTAGGATCATGGAACTTGAGGACCAAGTCAAGTTTCTCATGAAATCTTACGATACTCCTAAGCCTTCAAGCCAAGTGAACAAAATCACTTCTTCATGCGAATTATGTAGTGGTCCCCATGACACTCGTGATTGTATGGAACTTCCCGGAACAGCTTTTGCGGACTACGCATCCACGCGTACCGACGAAGCGGGAGATAAGTGGTACACTTTCAAGCCCGAGCCAAACCCTTACGGTGATTCATACAATCCCTCATGGAAAAATCACCCAAACCTTAGGTGGAAACAAAATCAACCCAATTCTTCCAATCCGCCTAATC
Source organism: Artemisia argyi (assembly GCA_030686995.1). NCBI lineage: Eukaryota > Viridiplantae > Streptophyta > Magnoliopsida > Asterales > Asteraceae > Artemisia > Artemisia argyi. The sequence goes on from CM060690.1 coordinate 125,284,441, forward strand.
GTTACCAACCAAACGGTCCACCATCCAACCGTAATTTCAACAACAATCCTTCTAACAACTATGGTAGTACCAACAATCTTGAAGGGTTGATGTCAAAGTTCATGGCATCTCAAGAAGCTCGCATATGTAAGTTTGAAGCCGATTTCAAACAAAAGCAAAGCGAGATGACCACTAGAATTAATGCATTGTTGAAAGTTCTCAATGACCGAGAAATGGGAGCACTCCCGAGCGACACGGTCAAGAATCCGAAACTAACTGTTAATTCCATATCCTCAGTTTCGTCACCCACTTCGTGTCCACAATACTACTCAGTTAAATCAACGAGCACGTGTTTCAAACAAAACCAAGTTCCCCAAAAGGACCAATCAAATAAAACACCCACTATAGAGCCGGTCAAAAGCATAGTTGAAACACCTCCTACGCAAGACCTTGACGATGAATTCAAAGAGCTTCACCTTGAACGTCCCGTCATTGATGTCTTAGCGCGTGCTCCTTACTATAGTGCCCTCCTAGAAAAATATGAGAAGTATAAGCTAGGTAAAAATGGGACCGCCTTCGTTCAAAACAAGTTGCCTAAAAAGCTTGATGATCCGGGTATATTTGTTTTGCCTTGTAAGATAGGAAGATCCGAAACTTTCGACACACTAGCCGATTTAGGGTCAAGCCTCAACTTGATTCCCCTATCCTTATTCACCGCTCTTAAGCTAGGAAAGTTAGAGGAAACGGAGGTATTGATAGGGCTAGCGGATGAGAGTAACGCCCACCCGGTTGGAATGATTAAGGATGTAGTTGTTCACGTAGGAAAGTTAACTATATTAGCGGATTTTCACGTCCTAGACATGGTTAGTGACACTACATGCCCTTTATTGGTAGGAAGAGGATTTTTAGCAACCGCTAGCGCCATGATAGATTGTAAGGAGTCTAAGATAGCGGTAGGTGAAGGTGATACTTGGTCGGTGTACGATGTAAAGAAGCATAGTTATGATTGTGATGATGAACCGACACCGCATTGGGTAGAGATGAATAGGAGACCGTCTAGATATGGACCTTGGATAGAAAGGAACTTTATAGGACCTCAATGCCCATTCTATCTAGAAAAAGACTTTGTTGAAAAGACACATTCGGTAGAACAACTCATAGCTAGAGATGAAGAGCTAGACCCCTTTGAGGACCCCTTAGTCTTTAGGAAGACGATTGAGTTATTAAGTGTAATGCTCATTAACATAGAAAGGAATAAATGGAAAAGAGAGGGAGATAAGTGTAAATGGAGGTGGGACAAGCCACCTAATGAAGGTGACGGGTCATGGCATATTAGAATGACTTTATATGATCCGGATGGAGAAAAGTTTGAAAGGTCATACCACACTAAGGAAACCGATAGGAAGTTGAAACCTAAGTTTGATCCCAAAGATGTCCTCAATGAGGAACTCACCCGAATCACGTAGTAACCCATAGCCTTGAGTCTAGCTACAAGACTCGTAAATAAAGAAAAGCGCTTCTTGGGAGGCAACCCATGTTTTGTGTGATTTTATTTGTTTGATTGTTATTTGCTTCCGTATGCATGTTTTATTTTTATTGTTGGTTGATCATGTTTCTCAATTAAAATGTGGAAATACTTTACTATGTTGTTTTGGCCTAGTTTTAACTCCACCTAAAAGTATTTTGGCAAAAGATAAGTGTAAGGGGAAACCCCAAATATGTTTTTAAGAAACAAACCGATCATGATTCACCACAATATTAAATGAGCATGTATATTCGTATTTGTTAGAGTCAAATGCTTGTATTGAGTCATAACGAAGTTTTGCAGGATTTTCCAGGAAGTAGAACCAAGTTTTTCCAGAAATTTTCCGGAAACTTAACATAAGAATTTCTGCAGGTCCATTCAGACAGCGTCAGAGGATTACTCTTGACGGCGTCAGGAGTTAAAATCTGGAAATTTTACCGGTTTTGTTTTTCTAACGGAGTCTTATGGTTTTTGTGAATTATTAAGTTTTATAATCTCCAGGAAATCTGCAAACTTCATTCCACAAGCATTATATCTTATCTTGTTTTCTAGGATTTAGTAACTTATATAGGATGCCGCCGATTTTACGCGAGGTTGTCTTGTCTATTTTGTCAGGTTTTACAGGTTATGTATGACAAGAAGATGATTTATATTCTGGAAGGGAAGCTTTGATTGTTCATTTTCTTGGAGGAAGATTTAACCTGGGTAACCTATAATCCATACCGAGCGAATCAGGGGAGTATTTGATTTCATTCTCTTTACTTTTTCACTTTTACATTCTTTACTTGAACATTGGGGACAATGTTCATCTTAAGTGTAAGGGGAGGGTAAAAAGATGATACCTTACATATGCACCTTCGCTTGAGTTTGTTTTGTTTAATGGTAGATGTGTAATAAAACTATGAGAAATACTTGTTAGTGCAATTTTAGCGCCAAATTTAAAATTTTTTACAACATTTAGGAGTGAAACTATAGCCATAGCAAGCGTCTCATGGATAGGAGATTGTATGACTAGCACATAACCGTATATTCAGAAAAATTTTCCACCCAAAAATGTGAGGTTCGCCTTTAGATTTGATAGGAAAAGCATTTACTATTAGTGCTTATGAGTGTATCGGTAGCATTTAGATTCTAGAACTTGCGTTAGTGATGCATCCCGAGACCGCTAGTGAGACTACATTCGTGTGGTAGGATTTACTACATGATAAGAGGCATTAGGATCACCCTTGTGTTAAACCCGTATCATAATTACTTGACCATTTAAGTCATATTACTTGGCTAGTTAAGTCAACTAATTTTTCCCACACCCTTAGCGTTGTACTCATTTTTAGTACACGATACCCCTAGTACACCCCTCCGAACCTATCTTTTCGTTTCTAACTTTAAGCATTTTACTTAAAGGAAGAATTTGTTACACCCCACTTAAATGTACACCCAAATCGCCTTAGCCTTCCGTGTATGCGCTCATTTTTAGTGCATTATTGTTATTTGTTAAACCCTAAGTTAACTTTCTAATTGATTACATGGTTGCTAAGTCGAGTCATATCCTTGTATATATTGTTTTGGGACGATTGGGACTCATGGGTAAGTACTTATTTTATGGAGTAATGGGGAAGAACATCATTTATTACCCCCATATGTACGTTAATCTTAAAAGTGCTCCAAGTGTTTTGATTTTCTTAATTCGAGTCATTAGATTAGTTTAATGTAAAGTATGTAAAGATTCAAGTGTAAGGGGAATTCTCATCCCCTATGATGTATTATTTTGGATGGTAGGGTAAGAGTGTATGCAAAAAAAAAAAAAAAAAAAAAAAAAAAAAAAAAAAAAAAAATCGAAAAATCAAGAAAAAGAGAAAAAAAATATAGAAAAAAGGAAAAGAGAAAAAAAAAAACATACGGACTACCATCCCTTTTTATTCTATGTTTTTGTTATTTTTCATTTATTAGCTTAAGTCGAGTCTAGTCTTGGCTTAGCAACGCCATATTGTACATGTAATTAACTAAGATTGTTAACTCGCCACCAGTAAAACTTCCTTTATCCAACAAAACCGTGTAATTCATATCCCTATACCTAACGTTACAACCCTTTAAAAGACCTCTTTGATAGTTTATCCTAGGTGCTTACGCCATGTGGTGGAGGTTTGATCCTTTCCCAAGCCTATGGTAATCTATTTTGCTATGACAGGTAGTGAGAGATATCTTCCATTTCCATAATGTTATATTACTTTATTACACCCGAGAGATGTGAATATCTAAACACTATTTGTGAGGTGCTTGTATATGACCTCCGTGCTTGTCTATTGGTCTTTAGTGGAACGATTATTTGTTGTAATTACTTTTATATTAGTGTTAAATGACCCCTAACTTGTCTTTTGAGTAGAATAAAAGCGCATTTGCTTGAGGACAAGCAAATCTCAAGTGTAAGGGTATATGATCAGGCGAAAAATGATCCGTTTTTAGGGGGTCATTTAAGCCCGAATCCGAATTTATTTGATCAAATATTGCCCTAAATCGTTCCTTTCGTGATTTTAGATACTTGGAGAGTGAATTCTGGAAAAGAAGCCATTTTGGACGTTTTTGGAGCATAAAAGTGAAGAAAACGGCAAAGTCTCAATTTTCCATGCTGGAACAGTACATGAAGGCGTCAAGAGTAAAGTCATGACGGCGTCAAACCTCAATAATAAAAATCCGTAGTTGATGAAGGCGTCAAGAGTAAATTCATGACGGCGTCAAACCCCAAGAATTAAAATCCGTAGCTCATGACGGCGTCACGCAGGCCGTCAGAAGTAGATCAAGGTGTAGGACCGAAAGTATCTATGATTTATGTGGTTCGGGAGGTCTAGGTTGATGATTAAAGATGAACTCCATATTTAGTTTAGAGAGAGAAAGTAGAGAGAGGGTGAAGAAAATGGAATATATTAAGATGAATGAATGAATACACAATTTCCCACACCCCTCATGGAGAGTCATGAGGGGTATTTATAGGCTCATCACAACATTACTTTGCCTAGTGTACGATAGTAGTCCCTGCGGGTACTACATGTTACTAATCTAGTCCAATTCACATGTGTGACGTTATCTTTATAAAAAGCGAGGCTAACAATCTCCCTCCAATATATCGTCACACGTGAATGGTTACAATGAGACCTATAAATACATTAACAATGTAAAATTACAACAATAGTAAACTATGTTGACGTTGTTGAAGCGCAGAGTCTCTGTAGTCTAGATACTGAGGCAGACTTGAAGTTCTCTCTTCCGACGATCTCAGTGTAATGACTGCAAAGGTCTTTGTAGCTCTTTTGTAGCTCTGAACTTCAACTGTAATGGTCTAGTTAGGTTATTACTCCCTCCTAACTAGTGAGCCTTTATTCTTTTTCCTGCTCCCTCCTGAACCGACAACTCTCTTTTCATCACGCAGCGGATAAAGTAGATTCAAAAGTGTAGGCACATGGTTGTCGTTCAGGGAGCATCTTGACAATATAACTCACATAACATTGCACAGAAGGTTGGTAATACGCTCCGATGTACACATCATTAGTACTTCTTCGGTTCCAGTGTAAGCACAATTTCCTCGAACAACCAACGTACTAGAGATGAAACACTACTTCTTTTGGCATGTTCTTCTCCCTCCTGATGGTTGCGATTTATCGAAGTCATCATACAATTTTGTGTACATGCCATAATTACCCGTACTTTACACTTCTAATGCAATATAGATAGACCGTGTAAGCATAATTTGTGAGTATATGTCGCAAAAATATACTTTCAATACATTTCTCTCAAATCAACCTGTAATCGAACCTCCTTTGTATTCACTGGCTAATAGTAATGACCACATTTGGAGACAGCCCGATATGACCAACTTGAAAATGAAGTAAACATCCCATCTTGTGACTTAATCTTGTACGATGGTGTGACTAAGAACCTATACTGAGCACTACAACGTAACTCCTTAAAGCATAGGTTGATCCATATACTCGAACGAGTAAACAGTATATGAAATCTTCGCCTCTTGAACTATCCACAACTGCGTGTGACACTGAGTACTACAATGTAACTCCTTAAAGTGATAGCTATAACCCGTGAGCACTACAATGTAACTCCTTACAGCGGGTATAACTAGATAATCCAAGTCTTAATCACTATCATTTCCCGTGAATGCACAAACAAGTATCTTCGAAAGTCATGCATCCAACCACCACTAGACTTTGAGATAAATAAGTACACATTTTGAAATGTCACTTCAAAGTCAAATCAATAATACCGTGCAAGAACCCCGTAGTCATTTTTGTTGAACATAGCAATTCTAGCCGTGAATAATGTATCCCCGTGAAAATTTTTGAACCAAAATACCACTCATTTATACCAATATATAAAAAATTGTATCCAAAAAAATTTTTTATATCAAAAATAATCGGATGACAATTTTTTTTTGTGTGTGCATAATATTCAGCCCATCATTTGAGTCCAACGAATAACATATAGAACCAGTTAGAAAAATGTGACAATCAAACCCATATCATAACCTTTGGCCCATTAAGAAATGAATACCCATGCCAATCATTGAAGTCCGATCCACTCAATACAGATTCACGGTTTAGATTTATAGCATTTGATAGTTTTATTTTGCCCTAAACCTAAAACACACATCATGATAGATCCGCCCCCATGTATAATATCCTCTCATCAGAAAATTTCCATCTCACTCTAAAATCATCTTTCTTGAACAAATTGAAAGCACAAATCTCCTCACATCATTCCAGAACTCAATCCGAACATCAAACATACAACCCTTTTGATTTCTTGCTGCTATGAACTGACCAAAGACCGTTATGTTTTGTATACTCGAAGAGCTCGCGGCTTCAAGGTCTCTTTAACGAGGTCTAAGGTAGGGTTGTTGTTGTTGGAGTGTGATAATAGATCGGTTGTGATGTTCTTGTACTTCTGTTTCTTTTCCTTTTGAGTTATTATCTTGGACCGATGATGTCAAGTGACTGAGGTCATAAGAGTTGGTATATTTGGTTTGTGGTCTATGGTCTTACTCGTCATCTTCTTTTTCTGTTATCGAAACTATTTACAAAAGATTGCGAAACGTGTTTGCGAAAAGTTGTAAACAGTTAATTTCGAAACTTTGCATCTTGTATTTGCGAAACTTTTGTACCAAAAATTTCGAAACTTGAGAAATCTTGTGTTTGCAAAACGTTGTTAGCTCGTAATTTCGAAACATTGCAACTTATCGAGAACATGGCTTTTCGAAATCATGGTTATCGAGAACATGATTTCGATAATGATGGGGATTGTGTTCTCGAAAACCTACTCATGTTCTCGAAAACAGGTACATATCGAGATTTCTTATACAAGAAACTCCAATGAAATTCCGGCGACCATTTCCCAGTTTCCGATGTGTTTTCCGATCACCTTTTTGCAGATACCGAATATCACGGACCATGTTTATGCCTTCATTTTGACCACAAAAAACTTCAACGGGATGGTACAACAATCTCATAAAGATGATAGTCATAAAACTGTTATCGAGGTTTATAGATGACCACAATAAACAGAACTTTGTGAAAGAATATGACCTTTTTTGACCACATGGGATACATAAAAAGCTGTTTAGAAAGCTGTTACCCAAAGACAAGAAAAAAAAATTTTGGTCCAAAAATAATGGGTAAAACAATCTTAAAAAAAAACGTGATACAAACCACAAAAATCAATGAAAATAACACCATGAGCTCCGATACCAATTGTAGGACCGAAAGTATCTATGATTTATGTGGTTCGGGAGGTCTAGGTTAATGATTAAAGATGAACTCCATATTTAGTTTAGAGAGAGAAAGTAGAGAGAGGGTGAAGAAAATGGAATATATTAAGATGAATGAATGAATACACAATTTCCCACACCCCTCATGGAGAGTCATGAGGGGTATTTATAGGCTCATCACAACATTACTTTGCCTAGTGTACGATAGTAGTCCCTGTGGGTACTACATGTTACTAATCTAGTCCAATTCACATGTGTGACGTTATCTTTATAAAAAGCGAGGCTAACACAAGGCCGTCCGAGGAAGTATTTGGCGGCGAGATGACGGCGTCACACCCTTGTTCTTGACGCCGTTACCCCGATTTTCCTATATATAGTTTTCTAGTTTTTCACATTAAAAGAGAGAAGTTTTGGAGAAACCCTAAAGACGATTTTGGTGCAACTTTTACAGGTTTTTCAAGGGTTCCAAACCCTTGATACCTTGCATTGTAATTGAGATAAGTGTTCTTCTAATTCAATCAATATGTCTATGTGTTGGTTGTCTATATCTTGTTCTTGTCTCAATTCCATTATGCTAGGCTAGATCTCCTTTGTGTTTGCTTAGATCTAATGAAACCTAGATATTGATTATGTGTTGATTACTTGTTTATTCTTGTCTTGGATGAATGATTTTATATGTTAGGCTTAAGAAAACTGGCAGATCTCCAAATGGTAACATGCTTGAACGTCTTAAGAAACATGAACCGAGGCGTACTAGGTCTTTATTGGTTGTATTTAATGCATGAGCCACTGTTTACAATCCCTATAGTTGTGCTGGGCATGGTGTAGGAGGAGATAAGAGCTCATAGAATTGGGGAGTTATGTATGCCACCCCATGAATGGTATTAAGGAATACAATCCGTCATCCATGCAATTATAACAAGTAATTAACGTGTAAAAGATATCTAGGGAGTAGTGAAATCTAAGTAAACACATTTTCTCCAATTACTGCTCACAACTTTAGTATAAATTAGCTTATTTACATTTTAGTATTTTATTTTGATTGCATCTTAGTTTTGGGTTAGTTGAATAGCAACTAATTCCGCCCACTCTTCCAAAACCCGAGATTTTAATTGCTTTCTAAAAAAATATAAAAACACAAAAATAATCATCCCTCACCTTTAGAACTAGTAATTAGGTTTTCTAATCCTAGCGACACTATTCCTAAGCTGAACGATCAATCCCCCGGTACTTGTCACTATACTATACTACAACGATCAGGTACACTGCCTGGTGGGGGTTGTAAGCTTCTCGAGATCCCTCGAGAGGTAAAGCCTGTTGCGATTCCCACGCATCAAATACCAAATGGAAGAGTGTCACAAGATGTTCAATGACATTGTGGATGAAGGGATTATGAAGTATAACTACAACAATCCACTTCCTTTGGGTGGAAATCCTGGAAATGTCACTATCCAAGCAGAATTCTTCTTCAACAAAGACCTCAAATATCTTAAGCTTGGTAGTAGACAATGCAAGTCGGCCCTGTCCATTACCAAGATGAAAGCTGCCCAATATTCTGATGTCGGGTTAGAACAGCTTGTCCCTGACAGCATGTGGATTGATCAAGAATGTGACTACGATATCTCCACATCTCTAGGTATTTCTCACTGGTGGCTAAAGAAGCAGCAATTTTACATTGATCGATTTCAAGCTCAAAGTGATCGAAAGTCTGTTCGATCACCACTTCAGATCATCAGTGTGGTTAAGATACAGATTCATCCTATCCACGGATATGATTACCTTAAGAGTGTAACACTCCGTCGAGCCAACTTTAAAGACTACATCATATCCGAAGGTGACTTCAAACATCTTCGTCCTAATGATTTCGAAGATCTGTATCTGCTCCATCTTCAAGGAAAGCTGCATCACCTACCATCTCGTGAAAAGAAATCTCTTGTGTTTGCCGTACTTCATTGGATCAGGGGTATCGTCATTAGCAAACGGGTCGAAGATTTCCAGCTTGGCATCGAAAGCTACCAATCTCAGCTCAATCTCACGCGACCTCTATGGAATGTCAATAGTCTGGAACAAGTTGCTGATTTTACAGTCATAGAATCTCCTCTGGCTGTAGTATTTCGTGACAAATACAACGTTCCTATGGTTCTGCGCTTCAATGAAATACACAAGTTCAGCGATGGTACGTTACGAATGGTTGAAGAGGCTCTGGACTTCAGAGTGAAAGAATACCACGTGTATGACTATGGATCTAGACGATATACCAACCACTGGACTGCCCAGGACGTGACACGGAACAAGAAAGTTTTGGCTGGTATCCGCAAGAGATTGAAATTGAGAAGAATCTTTCGTAGTTTGGAGTGCTACGTGGGTGGCAAAGTTCGCGCTGGTGACTACCGCCTTCTACAACGCACTGAATGATGTGTTCGGTGGTGGAGTTCTGTGTTATATGTCTATTTTGGATGATGTGATTGTTTTGTAACTTGTACTGTATAATGTTTGTGGCCCACTTCTTGTATCCTTATAATTCTTACACCTCTCATACGTATCTCCCATCCTATATACTTTATATACTAAAGTGTAAATAGAAAAAATATAAAACCTATAAAAACCATAAAAAATCTGAAAAATTATAAAAAAAATTCAAAAATATTATTCTCACGACATGTCTCTTGTGTAATCAATGTTATGTACGTTTCTAGAAATGTCATTCAATAATGACACGGAATCATACATATGCTTGAGCAAGAGTTTTTCGGTTTCAAATAAAGTTTTTCTAAAACATGTCGTATCTCATAATATTCTTAAAAATATGGCTTACAGTTACTTCAGACTGTAACCCGGACTTCAAAAATATGGCTTGCTATTACTTTAGATAGCAACCCGGTTTTCAAAATGAGGAAATCACGTCGCCAAAAAGACGGTTGTTCCTAGCAAAGGGTGTCGTTCATCCGAGCGTGAATTACTTTATATTCATGCACCCTCGATCTAATGTACGCTTCAGTGCATTATTTCTTGATAAAGAAGAGAAATCTTCCTTTTATCGCCAAATACTTTCCCTTCTAAGATTTTTCCGGAGAGTATTTGTGCAAAACTTGGTGGTACCATGAGATTTTGATTGAAAATCAATTTGTACTCAAAATCTTGACAAAATTTGTCACTCAATCAATGACATCACCTATTTAAGCTTTAACATCTGTCATTGATTGAGGGGGAGAATGATTTCTCAAAATTTTATGTATCATCAAAACTCTCCACACTTTGTACAAAATAAGCAATAATACATCTTATGATGGTTATGTGTTAGAATGAGAAATTTTCAAAGAGTTTTCGTTAAAACTTCAAATATTTTGTAAACTCTTCAAATCTGACACATAACAATCTCCTTCACAGATTGAGGGGGAGTAAGAAAAGGTTCCTCTTATCAGAAAATATTAAAACTAACCGCATTTCTCTCCAAAACGTTTTCTAAATTATTTAAATCAATTGAGATAAAAAATCTCGAAAGATTTGAAATTTTTGATCGGGGGAGAGAATGTGATTTAAATATGAAATCCGATAATCAAACGTGATCTTTTGGACTCAATAAATGTGCTCCCACATATGTGACAAACTCTTTCGAATATCGATGCACATATTGAGGGGGAGCAAAAGGCGTTTGTGGAAGTTTCACCAAAGACCGACCATTTATCTTTATGCATGGAGTTATAAGGTTAGGTATGAGTTCCCATGATCCAACAGAACCGGAAGGATCTTCCCAGGGACAATCCTCTAGTTAGATTAGAAGTCCTTAGGAATGATTGAAAAAAGGAGTAAAGTGAGAAAGGGAAGAGTGCGAACTGAGATAGAGCTAGGACTGGAACAAACCCAACAAGGTTCTAGTGGTGAAGTCTCGGTAAGCACTGAAGGGGTTGAAGAATGAAAAAGAAATGTAATGAGAAAGGGTGAAAAGAAAAAGCCCTCCAAATATTCAACCTTAGGGCAGAAACCGGGTTCAATTCATAATCTACTAGTGGTTACTAAGGTAACACTAGTATTGAAGACAAGACGTCATGGACCCAGTGACGCACTGCACTAAACTTCCCAACCACTCAAGTTCTCTTAAAAGAGCTTGTTTCATTCTCACGGGGAACCCTGTGCAATGTATCGACCGCTCATTGCGAGCTATGTTGATACCTAAAACAGGAGACACCTCCCCAGTCTCCAGGAGCGGATCAAAACGCACTATTGAGTCTAGAGCCATGAGATCATCCATAAATCTCGATAGGACACATTCTAAATATGCTTATTGTTTCACACAATGTGGAAAATAAGATAAAATATTTAGAGTCCTACGCATTATCCTTGTGGTATTGCCAGAACATCCGAGTGATATGAAAATATTCACAATGAAGATGGAAATCCTTCTAGAGCGAACATCACTCAAGCTCTTGGTAGGTGACATGTGAGATCCATCTTGGATCAATGATCAAGTGACAATTGGAAAGCAACAATGGTGCGATTCAAAACTGAATCAAACTTGTTCCAGGATATGGATTGACGGATACTTTTTGCTAAAACCTTTCAATGTGCTCACAAACTAATTTTCGAGCACATTGATTGTGTAAAATTTTTCAAACAAAAGTATTTTTGATGGAAATCTGATTCAAAGCTTTAAACTCTCGTCGTGTCTCAAAATGTTTATCATATGACACGCGAGTGATTTCTATAAATCAATTTCTCATCAATCCGTGAATATTTATTCACCGATTCACTCTATCGTGCTGCCTGCTTTGAGATGTTCCGGTATGAGAACATGCTAAGTATGAAGATTCCAAAGTGGATTCTTTGGAAAATTCATTACTACAAGCTGGAAATTCCTGTCAAGGAGAGTCTCCTTTAAAAGAGACTCTACCTGATCACAGGTCGGTTTTCACAAAACCGGAGGGTAGTCTGTCCTCGCAGAACGAATGACAAAGCCATGTTCATTCTCTATCTTTATTGCTAACTGTTTTATTTCAGGGACACATATAAAGATAGCGTTGATGGCTCCATTTTCCAGCTGAATCGGGTCAATCCATACTTCATGCTCACACATCCTCCACACTATCAATGAAGATGAGAGACTTGCTACAACAAATGTTGAGAGACTACCAACAACGTTTCCGCAACTCTGATGAAAAAGTCTCCTGATCCACAACTCTAATGCAATGTCTCCAGATACAGAAGGGTGTGAGCATGATGGTCCTTTAGTCACTACATCACATGAAGGCAACACTATTATGGATGAGCTTGGAGATTTACTTTGGCTGATGATCTCAAAGAAGCTCAAAGATCGCACATCACAAAGGAATTCAAATCACAAGTTCGCTTGCTTGAAGTACAAAGTGTGTAGAAAAGTGAAGAATCAGATCCTACGAGCTATAGAGACGAAAGAATGCTTAAAGACCAAAAAGCTTAATTTCAAAGGTGACCTCGCTTAGGGGGAGATTGTTAGGAATACAAATATTCCTGTAAAAGTCTCGGTCACCTGATTATTGTAATAGCATTAAGTTAGCTCGTAGTTAGGTTAAATATTAGTTAGTTAGTATTAGTTTAAGTAACACCGTGGAAGAAAGACGAGTCTTCACCCACTGTATGCCTGATCCACAGCCCGGGTGTGGGCGTTTATGTTGTTAGTATAAATACCCCTCTCCACATGTGGAGAGGGTTGGACCTTCCTTTCATCTCATTCTAATATTCTCATTTTCTCTCAAGGTTCCACTCTCCCTCTCTATCTTGTAATTCCAACGCCACACACAAACCACAAAGGAAATCATGTTTTCAAATTAATTAGTATTCTACATATCTTTTTCATCTTCCTGTTATATGTGCAATGTGTGATATATATTCATTCTCAATTATATCAATTAGCGTTTCGTAATTTTTGTACATTCTCATTTCTTAGTTATTCATACCAAACACAAGAAATGTTTATTTTGCTCTTTTATCTTATAATTTCTTTATCATTACCAAACAATAGAAATTACTAAATTTCTCCACCTATTTCAACTCCCTAAATTTCTATTATTTACTTAATTTAATTTCTCTAAATTCCTCTCTACCAAACCCTAAGTCTTTTCTCATGAGTCTTATAGTCTTTTAGCGTGCTTAACTTGTACACCTAAAATATAAGTTAGAAAAACACTATTTTCAAATAGCAATGAAATTGTTGGAAGACTACCTTAGTACATTTGCTTAGGATAACTCACACTCTCAATGGAATCCCTGAGCCACATACGAATCCCATTTCCACTAACAACATTCCCACCATCATCAACCACCAAAAAACACCATAAACCTACCGCCGTCAACACCACCACCTCCGGCAACACCAGCACCTTCTCCGCCAGCAAATGGGCCAACCGCCTACTCGCCGACTTCCAATTCCTCTCAACCACCACAACTACCGACTCCCCCGACTCTCACATGCCTCACGCGCTGCCCTACCCTCCACATCTCCCGGACGACCGCCACGTGTCAATACCACTCGACTTTTACAAAATATTAGGAGGCGAGCCACATTTCTTAAGCGATGGGATTAGAAGGTGTTACAAAGCTAAGGTTTCGAAATAGCCGCAATTTGGGTATAGTGAGGAGGCGTTGATTAGCCGTAGGCAGATACTTTTGGCTGTGTGTGAGACACTTGCGAATCCTACGGAGAAACGGGAGTATAATCAGGGGGTTGCGGAAGATGAGTTTGGGATGATTCTTACGGATGTTCCGTGGGACAATGTGAGCGCGTTTTTTCAACAGTTTTAGGAAAATGTCTTACTTACTTTTTGCACAGCGACACTTTTGTGTAGGCTTAACAAATTACCTAGTATTTAGGAGCGTTTAGAATTGTAATCTTGTTTGGTAAAGACCGCTTAGCATTAGCATTTAGCTTTACCAAACAGCTACCGCTACTTCTAAGTGCTACTGCTAGTTTTGCTAGAACATACCCTTAGTAGAATACGTTAGTGCATTTTTTATTCTTACGGATGTTCCGTGGGACAATGTGAGCGCGTTTTTTATACCATTTTACGAAAATGTAATCATTACGGCTTACTTACTTTTTGCACGTGGTGGTTGGGAGATGGTGAGTTTTTGTAGGGAGATTATGATTTTTTTCTAGCTCTTTTTCTAGTTCTAGTTCCTTTTTTTTGTGCTTGTTTTTGAAGGTGAAATCACTGTGTGTGTTTTTTTAAGGTGAAATAATAACTCAGTAAGAGTGTATTTGTGTTCAACTAGTGTGTGTTTTTATGTATGAGAAAGTAGTGTGTGTGTTTTTGGAGGTAAAAATAGTGTAAATTAAAAGAAGAAAAACGTACAAGTTAAACCGCAAAATATTCTGTAATCATTATGGTTAAATATTATGTACAATTCAACATGTACTTTTCTTTCACAAATTGTTTTTTTTTTCATGTACAATTCAACTTGTACTTTTTTCATGTACAATTCAACTTGTACTTTAACATGATCATGAACTATAGGGCAGTCACTAACACCACACAAACCTTCAACCAAATGTCTATTTAAACGAAATGCTCCTCCCTTAGTTACTTTACCACAGAAGTTACATGTAAAGTTGTTTCTATTTGTAGGTTCTAGGACTGCAAATTGGTGAGCTATGTCATTAGAATCAGTTGATGCACAAGAGGGGATGTGGTTGGTTAAACTCGAAACATTTCCAGCATCCATTCTAAGATTAAGGTTAGAATTTTAGAATTGTAATTTTGATGATGTTAATCAAAAATTACAAGAAGATTATAGATAAAGAAAGTTTGGAAAGAAGAAATTAAGAGATTAGAAAGTTGGAACTAAAAGTCTAGAAAGAAGAAATAGAACAACTTACCAATTGATGAAGATTGAGATGAAAAAGGTAGTAACAAGTAGATGTTCATGAGAGGTGCTCAATTATTGGTGAGAATGAGTTAGGTGTATCTGTCAGTTTTTGTGAGTTATAGGTCAACTTAGACCCATAATTAAAAGTACAACCTATTAGAAGTAGGCCCAACACACTTTAATAAGTTCAAATTTATCTTACATGGTCAAAGTAAATGATGCACTAAAAAGCACTGATGCATGCATTAGCTGATGCGTGCCTGATGCGCGTGCATCACCTCGCATCCCGTAAACGCAACGCATTAGGGTGTCTGATGCAATAGGGTAGCGCAACGCAACACATCAAGCATCAGGCACGCCTGATGCACACTTTTTTAAACACAGGTCATACGTGTATTTGAATATTTTGATTATGGAAATGGGTTCATGTTGCCAAATGTTAGTTATTGTAATTTCATCGTAGTGTGGATTGAATTGATTGTATATGATGAGAAGTTCTAGTCTTGAGTTCTTGATTTGTGCACTTTTTAAGTAATATGCTGGTTTAATTGATTGAAGGTGCAGACTGTATTCATGACATCTAAAATAGTCAAAAGATGTTATCCATGACATCTAAAATAGTTAAAAGATGGCCCATGTATTAAGGTTACTACTCGCACATTACTTCCCGCGAGCTTGCGAATGCAACAAATAATCGCTAAACTTGATTTAGATTGGTTAAGTGGTGGTGCTCATCAAATTATGCCTCTGATAATGACGCTACGAACCTTGGATAGATGTATTATCTTTTTCATCTTCCTGTTATATGAGCCATGTGTGATATATATTCATTCTCAGTTATATCAATTAGCATTTCGTAATTTTTGTACATTCTCATTTCTCAGTTATTCATACCAAACACAAGAAATGTTTATTTTGCTCTTTTATCTTATAATTTCTTTATCATTACCAAACAATAGAAATTACTAAATTTCTCCACCTATTTCAACTCCCTAAATTTCTATTATTTACTTCGTTTAATTTCTCTAAATTCCTCTCTACCAAACCCTAAGTCTTTTCTCACGAGTCTTATAGTCTTTTAGTGTGCTTAACTTGTGCACCTAAAATATAAGTTAGAAAAACACTATTTTCAAATAGCAAATGAAATTGTTGGAAGACTACCTTAGTACCTTTGCTTAGGATAATTCATACTCTCAATGGAATCCATGAGCCACTTACGAATCCCATTTCCACTAACAACATTCCCACCATCATCAACCACCAAAAAACACCACAAACCCACCGCCGTCAACACCACCGCCTCCGGCAACACCAACACTTTCTCCGCCACCAAATGGGCCAACCGCCTACTCGCCGACTTCCAATTCCTCCCAACCACCACAACCATTGACTCCTCCGACTCTCACGCGCCGCCCTACTCTCCACAACTCCCGGATGACCGCAACGTGTCAATACCACTCGACTTTTACAAAATACTAGGAGGCGAGCCGCATTTCTTAAGCGATGGGATTAGAAGGTGTTACGAAGTTAGGGTTTCGAAACAGCCGCAATTTGGGTATAGTGATGAGGCGTTGATTAGCCGTAGGCAGATACTTTTGGCTGCGTGTGAGACACTTGTGAATCCTACGGAGAAGCGGGAGTATAATGAGTTTGGGACGATTCTTACGGATGTTCCGTAGGATAATGTGAACGCGTTTTTTATACTGTTTTAGGAAAATGTCTTACTTACTTTTTGCACAGTGACACTTTTGCGTAGGCTTAACAAATTACCTAGTGTTTAGGAGCATTTAGAATTGTAACCTTATTTGGTAAAGACCGCTTAGCATTAGTATTTAGTTTTACCAAACAGCTACCGCTACTTCTAAGTGCTACTGCTAGTTTTGCTAAAACATACCCTTAGTAGAATACGTTAGTGCGTTTTTTATTCTTACGGATGTTCCGTGGGACAATGTGAGTGCGTTTTTTATACTGTTACAAAAATGTAATCATTACAACTTACTTACTTTTTGCACGTGGTGGTTGGGAGATGGTGAGTTTTTGGAGGGAGATTATGATTTTTTCTAGCACTTTTTCTAGTTCTAGTTATTTTTTTTTTAGTGTGTGTTTTTGAAGGTAAAATCACTGTGTGTACTTTTTTGAGGTGAAATAATAACTCAGTATGAGTGTATTTGTGTTCAACTAGTGTGTGTTTTTATGTATGAGAAAGTAGTGTGTGTGTGTGTTTTTGGAGGTGAAAATAGTGTAAATTAAAAGAAGAAAAACGTACAAATTAACCGCAAAATATTTTGTAATCATTATGCTTAAATATTCTGTACAATTCAACTTGTACTTTTCTTTCACAATTTGTTTTTTTTGTTTTTTTTTCATGTACAATTCAACTTGTACTTTTTTCGTGTACAATTCAACTTGTACTTTAACATGATCATGAACTATAGGGCAGTCACTAACATCACACAAACCTTCAACCAAATGTCTTTTTAAACGAAATGCTCCTCCCTTAGTTACTTTACCACAGAAGTTACATGTAAAGTTGTTTCTATTTGTAGGATCTAGGACTTCAAATTGGTAAGCTATGTCATTAGAATCAGTTGATGCACAAGAGGGGATGTGGTTATTTAAACCCGAAACATTTCCAGCATCCATTCTAAGATTAAGGTTAGAATTTTAGAATTGTAATTTTGATGATGTTAATAAAAAATTACAAGAAGATTATAGATAAAGAAAGTTTATAAAGAAGAAATTAAGAGTTTAGAAAGTTGAAATTAAAAGTCTAGAAAGAAGAAATAGAAGAACTTAACAAGTGATGAAGATTGAGATGAAGAAGGTAGTAACAAGTAGATGTTCATGAGAGGTGCTCAATTATTGGTGAGAATGAGTTAGGTGTATCTGTCAGTTTTTGTGAGTTATAGGTCAACTTAGATTCATATTTAAAAGTACAACCTATTAGAAGAAGGCCCAACACACTTTAGCGCCTCTTTGGTTCGTATGTGGGTTTAGGATTAGGATTTTGATTTGGATTTGGATTATAATTTGGTATTGGTATAAAAGAAGAGAAGAAAGAGAAAATTAATACTCCCCCGTCTCAAAATTATTGTCAGAAGATAAGAATTACAAAGTTTAATAAAAGTGAACAATAATTATGAGACGGGAGGAGTATTTAAATATATGTTTGAAATAAAATTATTAACTTTTATATGTTAAAAAAATATATGATAGATAGCAGTAAAAAGCTAGGGCCCACTAATAATACAAAGTTACCCATCTTATAGACTTTTCAAATACAGTAGTAGATGTAAAAGGGGTTCATGCCTAATTTCTAATCCCAAATTGCGAACCAAACAATGCTTTAATGTCATGTCAAGTGACAACCTATTCCAAAGTAGTAAACCAAACAGGCCCTTAATAAGTCTAAATTTATGTTACATGGTCAAAGTACATGATGCACTAAAAACGACCCGAAACCGACCTATCCTGAAACCGATTGGCCAAAAAACGCAAACCGAGTCCTGTACCAAGACTAGTCGAAATCGGAATCAAGACGATGGGACTGGTCGAAATCGGAACGGTTGTCGGGTGTCGGTCGAAAATGCTCGGCCTTACTTTTCATAAAAATAAAATAATAAAAAACAAAAATCTCAAAGGGTATACCATACCAGTAGTGGTGTGTAATAACACACTTTTGACAAACTCACTCCCCCGATGGAATCCCTCCACCACTCAAGACTCCCATTTCCGTTAACCACATTCCCACCGTCATCAACCACCACCAAAAAACACCACAAACCCTCCGCCGTCAACACCAACACCAACAACACCTTCTCCGCCAGCAAATGGGCCAACCGCCTACTCGCCGACTTCCAATTCCTCCCAACCACAACAAATTCCGAATCTCCTGACCCGGCGAGTGGCTCTCACGCGCCGCCTTACCCCCCACAACTCCCCGACGACCGCCACGTGTCCATACCACTAGACTTTTACAAGATACTAGGAGGTGAGCCGCATTTCTTAAGCGATGGAATAAGACGGTGTTATGAAGCTAGGGTTTCGAAACAGCCGCAATTTGGGTATAGTGATGAGGCGTTGATTAGCCGTAGGCAGATACTTTTGGCTGCGTGTGAGACGCTTGCGAATCCTACTGAGAAACGGGAGTATAATCAGGGGATTGCGGAGGATGAGTTTGGAACGATTCTTACGGATGTTCCGTGGGACAATGTGAGCGTTTTCTTTATACTGTTTAGGGAAATGTAATCATTACTGCTTGCTTACGGCTTAACTAATTACGTAGAGTAGTATTTAGGAGCGTTTAGAATTGAAAGCTCATTTGGTAAACAGCGTTTAGCATTGTGTTTTTTCTCAAAATGCTACTACTTGAAGAAGCGTTTAGCATTAGCATTTAACTTTTATGCATTTTACACTTTGGGAGTGTTTGTTTCGGCTTAAATAGCTGGCTTATTGCTTATATGGTTTTGGGCTTATGTTTCATAAGCTCATTTTTTGTGGCTTATTTTGAAACTTTTCGGCTTATATAAGTTCATTATGACATAATAAACTTATATAAGCCGAAAAGTTTCAAAATAAGCCACAAAAAGTGAACTTATGAAACATAAGCCCAAAACCATATAAGCCATAAGCCGGCTATATAAGCCGAAATAAACACCCCCTTTATAATCACCGTACAACTACTTGCTACCGCTACTTCTAAGTGCTACTGCTAGTTTTGCTAAACATACCCTTAGTAGAATACGTTAGTGCATTACGGTTGTCTGAACGTTCTTAACTGTTGATATTTTAGAAGAATTTGAATTTAGGTGCATTTTGTTTGAACTTGAATGGAAATGGAGCTCAATGGGTGTTTTGGATTGTTTTTTAAACAGCTTATGTGTATTTTGAGAGTGGTTACAGTTTTGTGTTTATGAACAAACAAAAGTTTTGTTGTTTATCTGATTTCCTTGTATGGATTTGAAGCTACTAGTTTAGCGTATGTTTTTAATAGGCTGATTATCTGCTCAGTGCTCATACTGCATAATGTTGTTCAAATAAGCAATCAAAAGCACCCGCTTAAACTCTACGGTCTGCCCTCATTTATCACTACACACACTTTATCCAAAAAACACTTACCTTTAGAATTATCTGCCCAGGTGTTACGGTTTACAGGAAAGTCTTTTACTATTTCAAAACTCCGATTCATTTGATTCATTGATAGTCATGCATAATTATTTTTGAATTACTCTAGAAACAATTCGGTAATAACAAGAACTGAAGAGGAAGACGACCAACTAACACACTAGTCCTCATTATGGTTTCTTAAGGAATGAGATTGAGTAAAGTTGAATTGTTATTTTTAAATTTCAGGTTCCGGGAGCCTTATGTGTGTTGCAAGAAGGTGGAGAGGATGAATTGGTGCTCCAAATTGGTGAGAGTTTACTGAAAGAAAGACTACCCAAATCATTCAAGCAGGATGTTGTGTTGGCAATGTCATTGGCCTATGTTGAAATCTCAAGGGACACTATGGCGATGTCTCCTCCGGATTATATCAAGGGCTGTGAATTGCTGGAGAGGGCGCTGAAGTTATTGCAGGTAGTACTTTTGATGAACTGTTTTAAGAAAAATAGAATGTTTCCTTTTGAGTGTTAGTTTTAGTAAGATGGTGAATTGGGTTCTTGAAACTGCTTGCTTAGTGTTTCATGCTTACGAAATATATGGTTTTCGCTTATTTGATGCCATGTAGGAAGAAGGAGCTAGCAGCCTTGCACCAGATTTGCAAGCACAAATTGATGAAACTTTGGAAGAGATAAACCCACGTTATGTGCTTGAGCTTTTAGCTTTACCTCTTGATGATGAGTACCGAGCAAGAAGGACAGAGGGTCTTCAAGGTGTGCGTAATATTTTGTGGTCTGTTGGAGGCGGCGGTGCAGCTGCTGTGGCTGGTGGATTCACGCGTGAGGATTTTATGAATGAAGCCTTCTTACGGATGACATCAGAGGAGCAGGTGAGCTATTTGATTTACTTTGTTGAACGTTGAGACACTTGTTATTCAGTTATCTTATCCCAAGGTGGCCGTTTGATCCATTATTTCTAAATATGGGCCGTTTCAGGTTTCTTTTATTATTATTATTATTATTATTATTATTATTTATTTATTTATTTTCTTTCAAATCCCTAATGGTTCAAAGAGTTAAAGTCACAAAGTTAGTATAAAAATTAAAAAACGTGTCAAATGGGTCAAATTGTCAAATGTGTCGAAAGTCACCCAAATTGTATTTCATAAACATAAAACTTCCTAAATTTTTGTTAATCATTAATAAGGAAATTACGAGTTTTGTACAAGAAGTGTTTTAGGTCAAAACAATCCGGCCCATGCCAAAAAGCTACTTATTTTGACCCAGTTTGACCCATTTACCCAACCTGCCTGAGTCGTCCAGTTTTGCCACCTGTACAAGACCCTTTCTATTACTAAGGTTGTCGTATCGATCAAGGCTAAACTTTAGTTTGATTGCAGGGCGCGTGTTAGCGCTTTATTAACTCCTAGTTGTGATTTTAATTTTCTTTCAACTCCACTCTTGATTTTGCTTCTATCTTTTTTATTTTTTAGGTCGAACTCTTTACTGCCACACCATATAACATACCAGCAGAAAGTTTTGAAGTGTATGGAGTTGCTTTAGCCCTTGTTGCTCAAGCTTTCTTGGGTAAAAAGCCTCATCTAATTAAAGATGCAGACAACTTAATCCGACAACTTCAACAAATCAAAGTAACTGCCTTAGGAAATTCATCTAATATGTACAATGCGAGAGAAAGTCGTGAAGTAGACTTCGCATTGGAAAGGGGTCTCTGTTCCCTTTTAGTAGGGGAGGTTGACGAATGCCGTTCATGGTTAGGCCTAAACGACGAAAACTCGCCATATAGAGATCCATCCATTGCTACTTTTGTCATGGAAAATTCTAGGGATGATCCCGAGAACGATCTCCTTCCTGGTCTTTGTAAGTTGTTGGAAACTTGGTTAATGGAGGTTGTCTTTACTAGATTTAGAGAAACAACAGATGTGCAGTTTAAGCTCGGGGATTACTATGATGATCCTATTGTACTGAGATATTTAGAACGACAAGAGGGTGTTGGTGGTTCCCCTTTAGCTGCAGCTGCTGCTATTGCTAGGATCGGTGCTGAAGCTACTGCAGTTCTTGATAGTGTCAAGATTGGTGCAATTCAGGCATTACGGAAGGTTTTTCCTGTTGGTCAGGAGGAACAGAGTGTCAGACGTAATGATAACACCGAGTTTGATGATTCTTCAGTAGTGGGTACAGAGTTTAACAGTACTGGTGATATAATTACTGTTCCTGAGGAAAATAGTCTAAATGTGAATAAAGAACAAGAAATTATTACTTATCGGATAAAAGATGCGGCTGTCAAGATCATGTGTGGTGGGGTTGTGATTGGATTGTTGACTTTGGCTGGTTTAAAGTTTATGTCGTCTAAGAGAGGCTCTCCCACCCCTCCTAAAGAAGTTGGTTCAGCTATGGCTTCCGATGTCATCAATGTGGGTATGATCTAACAGGACATTTTTACTGTAATTGGGACATATATATACTGTAATTGGGCCATATATATACTGTAATTGGGATATATACTGTTTGTGATTTAGAGGTGTCAACTTTGACCCATTGCGTATGCATGTGTTGACACGGTCATATTTCATCTCTTTTGGGTCAAATATAAATAAGGTTTTCAAAAAAGGGAATGGGTAGAAGTCGCGTAAATTGTATATTTAGTGGATAGTTGGATACAACCTAAATTGTTTAGACAAATAAAAGAAGTTATTGTTACAATAAATCAATACTTAATAGCTTAGATGACCGATCTGTTTTGGCATGTTACTCTCCCTGGCTCCCTGCCCATTTTGCCAACTCTAGTGACATTTTAGTGTATTATTGTTGATTTTCTTAGGTGGGTATTGTCTTTGGAATGAGCCTTGGCGTATTGGGAGTTCAACTATTAAAACACTGGATCATTGAGCTTTATATTAATCAATAGTTTTCCTGCTATTAATCTAATTGCCACATTCACCTAATGTTTGTTCTTCCTTGTAGAGGACTCTGTAGCTGAAAATTCTGAAGAAATACCTAGAATGGATGCCAGATTTGCCGAAGGTCTAGTTCGCAAGTGGCAGGACATTAAATCCCAGGCCCTTGGGCCTGATCATTGTCACGAAAAATTGTCAGAGGTAAAGTAGCTGATCCTTTGTACGTGAAGTGGGCAAGTAGTTAATTTTTAAATATTTACGTTAGATGACATTGGAGAAATTAAGGGTTAATTGCACCAAAATGTAACATACTTTCACCTTTTCCCGTTGTGTACAACTTTACCATTGTGTGTATGTAGCTTTACTGACGTTCAAGTGCAATTGCACAAAAATAGTTGAAAGTATGTTACCTACTGCTAGAAAGTAGGAAAAAAGTGAAAGTATGCTCTTGTTGCAGTTAAATCTTCTATTTATTCCACTTTGTTATGGGCCAAGATTGTCATTACGTAATGAAAGATGTGTCTTGAGAGCGAGTGATGTGCAGGCTTCATCTGAAAATACATCTTACTGTTTATCAAGAAAATATGGATCGGCAAACACTCGTGTTTTCTTGAATGAAAAACGTCGCAAGTAGTTGACCCCTAACATACATGTAAATAAAAGAATAAATAGATATAAATTTTGCTTTCTGAATTGTATAAGGTGTGATAAACACCATAGCGTCATTGGTAGATCTCTTTATTTCATGCTTCATTTGGCCCTCGAAAACAGTTGATTTGGAACATTGTTTTGGGATAATAATTTTTGTCTAATACCTGTGTGTTGCTTGGTACCTCCTTCAAAATTAATAATACACTTGTACTCTTAGAAACATGTATTAAATGCTTTGAATTGTGATGCATTTGTTATTCTCCCTGCTTTATTGTTTTCTTATATCATCGCTTTCTAAATTCAAAATCTCTACTCATACGACTCTTACTGGCTGTTGCTAAAACATTTGTGATGTTGATTTAAGAACTGTCAGTTCAGTTTTGGTTTCATTTTAAAAGGACACAAAATACCTAAAAATAAACGATTTTAAATGTCAGAAAGATTCTTTAAGTTGGTGCATTGTCATCGTAATATCATTTTTTTAGTCTAGTTGTACTACACAGGGTCAACTACAAGAAATACTAGTGTCTACCTTCCTTTGATTTTTGTTTATGGTGACGTACTATGTGTTCTAAATATTTGTGCGGACAAATAGGTAATCATAATTTAATTACTTCCCAGAAGAGGGAAGTTACTATTTCTTATGGGTTTGAAAGGACAGAGGTTTGCCAACTATGTATTCACTCATAAACTTGAAAATATTGCAGGTATTGGACGGTCAAATGCTCAAAATCTGGCTAGAACGAGCGACTGAATTTGCTCAACATGGTTGGTTCTGGGACTACTCTCTTTTAAACATGACAATTGACAGTGTCACCATTTCACTTGATGGCCGCTTAGCTGTGGTGGAAGCAACTCTTGAAGAGTCGGCCAAGTTGACCGATTTGACCCACCCAGAAAACAACGACTCTTACAGTTCAACCTACACAACACGTTATGAGATGTCATATGCCAAATCAGGATGGAAAATCACAAAGGGGGCTGTCCTCAAATCATAGGCTGCAATCATATCATGTAATCATTTCTATCTCCTCTTGTCTTATCATTGTTAGATCACTAATGAGAGTTGAATGATATGTTATTCCTTCATATCGATCACAAGTGTGTTAGGGGCTCTGTGCTTATAAAAATGAAACAAAATAGAAGTTTGTATAGGTAGGGGCGTTTAGATTTTTGTTTTGGAACCGATTATTGTGATTTGAAGCTTCAATGTTAGTTCTTAATATTTCGATAAACTTTTTATTGTTTCCAATTATCTGATCTATAATAAGTAATAACCTGTTTTATACAAACTGCAAATAGCTAATTATCATAGGACTAATAAAAATAATATTTTTCCCCTCGTAATGCTTGCGTTTAACATATTGCCCTTCTGGGTCATCTTATCAATTAATATCTCAAATTATCAGAATATGTCAACACTCAAAAGATCTATTATCTGATATATTTAGACAACATAAGCACATTGAAACCACTAATATGTATAACCCATAATGAGAGCTAATTATCTAACTTTAAGCTTTTTTAATGTCCCATAATCACTTTCAAATCACACATCCAAACATCCGCATAATGTCAGTAAGGCGTCAAAAGTACAATTTTATAATGAATTGTGAATAACAAAGTGCATACATCCCATGGTACTTGTACATCTGGTACATGCCATGGTTTGACCCATCTAGCAGTGGAACAAAGATTATCCTAAACGAGAGTAACCTATACCAGATGGCAAAATTTGACTTGAAGATAACAGTAGTATGATTACACAACAATAGCATATACTATATACTTGCATTATATATATATATATATATATATATATATATATATATATATATATATATATATATATATATATATATATAAAGTAAGATGATTTTGTCTTCCTTTCCAGCAGAAATTATAGCTACTTAATATTTTAGCAAGGAGAGACTGTCTCTCCAGCTGAAGCGTGTGGTGTTAGTTTCTTGCTTGGGAGCAATGGTCAACGCAAATAATTCCGTTGGTGTTTTGTTTGGTTCGATGAGTCCAACTAGCTTTGCGACAATCTCAGCACTGTCGGTAATATGCTTGATGTCATCTGTTTTTGTCCATAATAGTTGAGCCAGTTGATACCTCCTGTTTCTGGATTCCAAATCAATGCCCCACTCAACAAACACTTCCTCTCTTTCCTTTGACGTGAACTTCTTTAAAAGTTTCCTGCTCAGCATCGCCCTCTCGAGATTCAGTGCTCTTGCGCTGTTAAAGATGAAGTGGTTAGGGTCCTACCATAACATAAGTAATACTCGTAATTATCTTGTAAAAACGTAACTAATAACTACTTTATAAAAACAGGTGATCTTTAGAAACTTGATTCATCTAATGAGAAATGTTTAAGTTTTTGTTTTTGCAATATGGCTAGCATTATTCCGAGGTAGCAGGATGGGTAGGTTGGTAGGTTCATTTGGCTCTAATAGGTAGCAACCAGTTCTCCCAAAACAGTGGATAATTTTATTTAAACCTTTTTATATCTAATTTGTGTTATTGTGATTACCAAAATACAATCCCAATAACAAAATTTAGGAGTTTGTATACTTTTTGGGGAATTCCGATATGATTAACTTTTTACGTAACCTTTTTTTATATGTTCTATTAATTTTACGCATCTGGTTCTTAACCTGTATTGACCCATTTACAAGTAGATGGTATAATTGCCTCTTCTAGTGTTAGGAGAATGGCTGTTTAGTTCAAAACTTACGCATCCAAGACAACTGAATAAGTGAAATGAAGTACCTTGCAACATGATCAACTGTTCGCTTTAGGAAAGATAGTCGTCTAAGCTCAACCTCAATGTAGACAGAGTCTGATGGATCGCCTTTAATGAGCAAGAAAAAGTAGGTCCTGTGAAGTAACGGTATGTTGCATTCATTCCAGAGTTCAACTATCTTGGTTCTTTGCTCCTCAAACACCAAAGACCAGTCTTCCTCAGAATCAAAACTGTCTTTCATAGCATTTTCTGAATCAACGGCTTTCGGTGTAGGGATCTGACATGAGAACAATAGGAATCACATAGTTCTTGTAACAACGAAATGTAGTGTAAACTGCTATAGTTACCTGTTTACTTATGATTTAGTTTATTTTGCTAATATTATATTTTAAATGGGCCAAACACTAATATAAAGAATAATTGGAATGGGTCAAAAAAGTTGATCGAGGTGTATTCAAGTATTTTCAATGCAAAAAAAAAAATCCTAAGAATAATCATATTCAGAATATAAATTTCGTTGATGTAATAAAAGTTTTATAATCATATTAAACGGACTGAATATTCATCAACATCTAACATTTTCGTACAAAATGTTTCTGGTCTGTGCCATCCATCAAAATAAAAAGTTATCACTTATCAGTAACACAACTCGCCTAATAGTTACTGTATAATATATGAGAAAGTAAAAAAGTCATATTTGGCAAATAAGCATTTATAAACAATTTCATTTTTTTGGACAAATAATGTTGGGCCAACCCCGACCCCTCTCAACCCGCATACGAATTTGACCATTTTACCCGTTACCCAAGCCGTCATCTTATCACCTTGAATGAAAATTGATAATTGTTTTGGCAGTAGCATCCTTACCATGTAATCCTTGTATCCTTTAAGATCATACTTCATGACTTTTTCGAGTGTTTTACTTGATGGAGAAAGAACCAAAACATCCTCTTCAGTCTCCTGCATTTCTTTCTCGTCAGCAATCGTTCTTGAATTTTGAGAATCTTGTTTGCATAGGTTTTTAATATTTGAATCTGATTTTGATTCAGTTATACTCCCAACCATCATATTCTCTTCACACACATCATTTCCTGATTCACCTTCAATAACCGCTGAACAACTTGTGCTTCGTTTTACACTTGCTGTTCTTGAAAAAGACACTTCTTTAACCGGTGAACGGGGATCTTGCGCTACATTTTTATCTTCGTAATCGCCCTCGTCTTGGTTTTGATTATTTTGATCAAAGGTATCATCATCTGCATGATCTTTCTCAATACATTCCACTTCTGTGCAGCTATCTACTGAATTTGTTCTTGTTCTAATTTTCCGGGATGTTTTTCGTGAGGTTTTTCCCAATTCCTGAACTGGGTCAGGCCCAAAATACTGATTTATAAAATCCCTTGGGGTGATATTATCAAAAAAGTATTGGTCTTCACCCGAAATTTGTAGTTGACGTTTCTGTGGAAAACTATATGTGTTGACTGAAGCATTAGAGCGAATAGGAGCATCATTCAGCACCTCAGACATGTCTGCTGTGGAATGACCGTCCCATGAAGAGCTGCGTATGTGTTCAGATGTAGTACTTCCATCATATGAACTATTTTCGATCTACATGATAAAAAGTTGGTACAAAAAAATAAAGATTGCATGTGGTTTTGCTACTTAATTAGGGTTATTGTTTGATTAGAAGTTAGATAATATACCCATGGTATTAAACTTTCATCGACACCAGCTGCTCTTAATATTTCCTCAAGTCGAGTTCGAGCTAGGTCACGTTCTTGAGTCAAACCTACTATCTCTTGCTCCATCTGAGGAATACCAAAAAATGACTAAGTTGGTCTTTTGATTAACCAAATTTTTGCACATATTGTCCTTAAGTGCTGAAATAGTAAAATACCTTAAAAAAAACTAGCTTAAAGTATAAAATATCACCCATCAGAGGTGGAATTACAGGTGTGTCGAAATGGGGTTCTTGTTAAAACATTTGAATTTAGTATGGATTGAAGCAGGCCATGTCCCCCGCAAACACCTTTTTATCCACAAAATTTAGAAGTAAACAAGACATTAATTTTGACCTAAATACATGCTGTTAAAATAATAACTTTTATGATAATTATAATAATACTAATAATATTATTATCAGTAGTTATAATAAAATTAGAAATAAT
This sequence comes from Artemisia argyi, assembly GCA_030686995.1. Taxonomy (NCBI): domain Eukaryota; kingdom Viridiplantae; phylum Streptophyta; class Magnoliopsida; order Asterales; family Asteraceae; genus Artemisia; species Artemisia argyi. The sequence continues at coordinate 125,313,130 of CM060690.1, forward strand.
GATATAAATACGGCATTACTAGAATACTATTTTCTAACTTGCTGAATGAACCAATTTAGGAGGTTGTAAGCATTAAAAACAGATTTTGGGAGATTTTCGTTTGACCCACTTGACCCGTTCCCGAGTTGGCCAAAATTTTTTATTGTTGTCCAGTTTGACCCTTTTCAGATAGAACAAAACCCAAATATACTCGGTCATAAATACATTGGTCGAAATTGCAAACTCGATCATTTATCATAGACTTTATGGTTCTTTATGCATCACAAGAAACAAGTGTACATGCTTGTGTTTAGCTAGTCATGTAATTGCTGACCTTTTGTATATGGAGTTCCTTTTCTTTGATAATTGACTCAGAATCGGTTGTGTTAGACATATTCTTTAACTCTTTTTCCAAACGAGCCATTTCTCGTTGCAACTGTTTGACCAATGCCTTTTCTGACATGACCACATTCACCTGGGCACTGGTCCTGACATCCTTTGCGCAAACAGCAAATAAAAGTGTGTTTCTTGACTGCTCAACATGAGTATGTGCAGGGCTTAAAGTGCATATTATGGCCGTTCTTGCATTGCCTCCAAGAGAGTTTTGTAGTATACGTGTTAGTTTCGAGTCTCTGTATGGAACATGACCATTTCGCCCTTTGCTACATCCAGTCAATAAAAGATGTCAATTAAGGTAACATTAGAAAAGTGTAATAACACAAGGAGAGGTGGAAAAATGGGTGGTCAAGTAATACGTCAAATGAGTTCATATCAAAATAGGTAATTTTGGTACGGGTTGGGTTGACCAAATACACTTTTTGCTCATAAGTTTTGGCCTTGTTATTAATAATTAGAGCATCCATTACAAAAATTATATTATTCCAATAACAAACTAACTATTTTTTTGAATAAGAGATTTAGGAGGTTTTTATACATTAAACCTAATCCGACCCTTAAGATAAAGAGAAAAATTATTACTTTAAAACAAAAAAACTATGCATGATATTCATTTGACAATAAAGCAAACAGTAGGTCTACTTTTTAAAGAAAGGAAAATGATTGTCTTGCATAAAATGTATACCTAAAGTATGCCTAATGACAAAGATGATGTCACACGGAGAAATCAACTCTTAATAAGTGAATATTAAGAGTGAGAAAATGCAAATGCAATGTGTCAAATGATGAGTAGAATAGGCATGACTTTGGTAGACATTTTAGATCTCCCTATTATCTTTAAGAAAGAAAATGAAATGTAACCACTGGAGATCAAACCTCAATTTGCGGATAACAGTTCCTAGTGTTAGTAAACTCCGATTTATGTGACCTCCTTCTTTCAGCCGTGTACCAGCAGATTTCGTTTGAGAAGCACGTTCACTTCCTGCTAGATCTATAAAATTCTACACAAGGAACCAAATATTTATATTTTTCATGATCACTTCATGAATCTCTAAAAAGTCGAAGGATCAAAAGGAAATACTTAATATAATGGTTAACTAAAGTAAGAATCCGTACCACAGTAGCTGTAAGAGTGCTTGCGCAGTCAATCCCTGCGAATTCACTGGGAGAACTTTCAATTGTCTGTAAAATAAATAATGAGTTATGATCTAAGAAACTTTAGTTCGTGTTGATAAGTAGTTAAATTATGAAAAGATTACCAGTCGAATAATCTGATGAGATCTCGAACTCATTTCATTCATTGATGTCTCCCCGATTCTTCTTTGAGCTAAATACACACAATTTCAAATACATTAGAGGTTACAATCTCAACCTATTTGCTGTTCAATGAGTCAATTTACTTATGGTATGTTTCTAACTGAAAATTAACGAAAAGTGAATGGGACAAACAGTTAAAAATCATCCAAAATGTAATGTCAGTGCATACAACCTTTAAATCATGTTATCCAAATATTTAGATTATTTTGGACAAAGGTGCTAAAGGTCAAACCAATTAGACCCTAGTAGTACCCGACCTTTTAGCCAACCTAGAAAGTACCCATTTTTGACCTGTTACCAAACCCACCCATTTTTTCCAATAATATTACCTTCGCACACAGCAAGAAGTTCCATAAGATGGGTCCAATCCGTCAAATGGATTTCTGTGAGTTTATCCACGACTGTCCCTTTCTGATTACAGCAAAAGCCATTGACGAACTTTATAACATGTTTATACCAATAAACCTTTGTGATTAACAGATGAATACTCACCTCTGGATCATCGAGGAGTCTAAGTGGAGTACCATCTGCGCTAAGAAGGTCTCTAACACATTCATTATAGATTTCTATGGCAGAAAATTTCAACACGAATTCTCTATCAACTTGCTGAAATATATAAATGCCCTTAAGATTAAGCTCTAAAACAAAATGACACATAAAATATCTTCAATCATTTCTATTGGAACACCTGTGTTATGTAGTCGAATATATCTGATATGGCATATTGGGTGACACCGGTCATAGTGTACGTCTTCCCGCTGCTTGTCTGCCCATATGCGAATATACTTGCTGAAGAGACAATTTAGTTTACAACTCGATTGATAATAGGTTTAATATCAGTTTAGGAATACTACTAATGATACTCACAGTTAATGCCGTTAAGAACTGAAAGAGCAACTCTTTTGGCTCCCTCCTCGTACACTTGTCTTGTTGTACTTTCACTCCCATATACTCGGTCTGTTTACAAAAAAGAATGATCATAGTGAAGAATATTAACCAAGAACATGATATAATAAAATATAAACATACGGGAAAGTAGTGCAATGGCAAGGCACTGAATAATGCCGATTGCAGACCAGCCTTGCGCATAATTTTTAGGCTTATATGATTTACACATTCCTTAGGATATGAAGTTAATGTTTACATCCGCATGAATATTGCTTACCAAATGTGTAGGCATTTGGGTAGTTTGATCGTTCTGTTGCACTATTCTTGTATATGATGGTGTCATTGCTAACGCATTCCCAAACAGAAGTATCATTCTTGGCGCTTTCTTTTGCATTCATAGGTCTCACCCTGACAGAGACAAATATCTTCTCATCCTGGGCACCTGAGTCTTCTCCATCGCTGAAACTTATCTCTTCCGCACTATATGACCTCATTGTATTTTTCTTTAACAAGAGCACAAGGACACGAAGTTTTTGTAAAGGTTAATGAACCTGATGTATAATTTGTTTCCCCTCTCTTCACAAGGACAGAGAGGGAAGAAAACTCAAAAGCCTTGATATCTTTTATATACGGAAAAAGTATGATTATATCTGCAAAATAATAGAAAAAATATGCTCAATTGATGCATAAGGACTTGCCATGTAATTGTTTCAATACAATATGCATGGGCATGGAAGGCTTAATGGGTGTTTGAAATTGCTTACTGAAACTATTTCTCTGGTTATTACGTTTTGATACACTTGATAAACACTTATGAGCGTGTTTGGATTGCTTATGTAAACTGTGAAATATTGAAAAGCAAACTGCAACTGCTTATCATGAAATGCTTATTTCGATAAGAAACCTAAACACCCCCTTACTATCTACAAAAGTTTCAGCCAAAACAAGGAAAAATCTTGGTAATCTGATATATGATGTTCACTTATGTCTTTCTTTTCAGCCACTAATCGTATCTCCAACTAAGATTCACCTACAACATATAGATATCGAAAAACCCTAATGTGTTACTGATCGTGGCTTTCTATAAATACCATGAAATCCTTGATTAAAGATCTAATTTGATAATCCAAATTCCATATTTATAAATTCACAACAAATTCCACAAAATTGGTTCTTTGATCTATGCATTTTAGTATGTTTTCTCATATAAACCATAAAAATCCATTTAACTCATATGGGATCAAATTAAGCCACAATTCTCGTTCACACGATACCAATTTGAATATTGGCGATGATGAAAATCATATCTTAACATGTTCTAGGGATCAAGATTGCATACATAATCACCGCATAACAAACATCGAATCCATGTTTCAAAGGAAAACAATCTGAATGAAATGAAAACAAAATCACCTCGATAAAGCTAACAGATATATGTCACGAAAAGACGATGTCAAATTGCTAAATAAGATAATTGACATTATTCTAAAGAGAAAAGAAAAAATTAGAATGGAAGATGTTTGTGGTAGTGAAGATTAATGAACGAAAACAATGGAGAACCAACAAAGAATTTTGTTTTATAATATTTCAAAATAGACCGCCAATTACTTTAAGATTTTTACATGAATAAATTGTTTCTATAAGCGTTCAACTCCTAAATTTACTACTCTCAACCAATTGTATTTATTAAGATTAATGTACTCTCCCCTTTATTGTATTTATTAAGCATGTCTTGTAAGAGCGCTTGGTATGTTAACGTTAATCGAGCGTTATCGCCTACGTGGCATGATGTTAACTTGAGTTATGCACGAGTTATGACACCGTGTGTACAAGTTATGGTGGGGCGTTGCCCTTTGCGTTACTGTAGTAACGCTACGTTAGTAGCATTTAAAAAAAAATTACAAAACAAGTCTCTCAGTTCAAACATTAAGGGGTGTTTTTTTAAGAAAAGTGAAGCCCAAAAAGTTGAGTTATGATAAGTTTTTTTTTTTTTTTTTTTTTTTTTTTTTTTTTTTTTTGAGTTAAGGTTAAAATATTAAAGCTGATGTGGCGCTGACGTGACGCTGGATTACGTGATAACTTGAGTTATGATACCCTTGGCTCTAAGGCTACAAATAACAAAATCCATTTTTAGTTGATCATTTTTAACAAAAAATTTCAAGCCTCTTTAACTTTAATCATACTGGAGTCGCATTATACGTATATTGAACTATATGCGCTTTACTCATATTATCCTCATTACGCTGTTTATTATAATCTCTAAGAGCTTGAGGTATGGTTGTGCCAAAGTCTTGCGCCAACCTACCAGCTCAACCAAATGAACGGCGCACTGTACCATTCTTGGTGCCATTCGAGCTCACGCCAAGCCAACCACACAGCGCCATTATTATTATTTTTTATTTATTTATTTATTTATTTTTTTCATTTTTCGACCATTACATTTGAATTAAATGGAATCAAAGGGACGTTGGGCAACGGATACATGACCGTTTGGAGTGGTTTTTGAACCAAAATAATAATAATAATAATAATAATAATAATAATAATAATAATAATAATAACCTCCAAAATTACCTATAAATACACTAACAAATCATATACACTTCCAACACATATTAACTATCTACTTTTCTCACTCTTTTTCCAACCAAAATGAATCCCAACTCACAATGGATTAACAACATGCTCAATGACTCGTCGAACCAAATGACAGGCGTGTCTTCAAATCCGGGCTCGTCTTCAAATCCATACAATCAATATCCTTACTTTCCTACCTTCCCAGCAAACCCATACATGAATCCCGAAGAACAAATGCTATTTAGTCAATGAAAAATGCAGCAATATCAACAACTTACTCAATAACATCAACAACAAAACCAAGGCACCGCTTCACAACCAAATTCTAACCATGCATCCTATCATCTACGAGACGAAGACGAAGATGAAGACGAAGTTGAAGACGAGGTGATCCCGACCCCGACGTCAAAGAAGACGAAGACGACGACGAAGGGGAAGGGGAAGACGAAGAAAACCACCGAAACGCAAGGTGGTACTCGAGCTCGTAACATGTGAAACCAAGATGAGGAGTTGCTTTTGGCGAAGTGTTACATTCAAATATCCGAGGATCCAAAAAGAGGTGCGGGTCAATCAAAGGAAACGTTTGGTATAGATTTCTTGACGTATACAATTTGGAAGCCGAAAGAAAAGATTGGACTATTCGTACCAAGAACATGCTGACGGGAAAATGGACTTCAATGAACAAAGAGGTGGCCAAGTGGAATTCGTTAGTGAATGAAACAAGCGTTATGAGTGGGGAGAATGATCAAGATTTTATGACGAGGGTGCATTGTTTGTATAAATCGATATCGGGTATAGAGTTTAAACACATGAAAGCTTGATCCTTTTTGAAAGACAAGCACAAGTGGAAAAATCCCGAATCGACATTGGCAAGGCAAAATCGTCATCGGGTTACGAAGGAGGAACCCGAGCATTTTGGAACAGACTCGTTACCACGGCCTGACGGCATGCACCAGATTTATAAGAGTCAATGTTCGTCAAACTCGACCGCTAGTTCCGGTTCAAACCCGACAATGTTTCAAGAAATGACGCAACAACAAATCGAGTTAGAGCGTAAGGCAAAGCTGGATGTTATCGAACGAGAGTCACTCGCGAGAGTTACTTTATATGAATCTCAAAGGATTGCCCAGGAGATGCGAGTGCTACAAATGGAAACAAGCAAGATGGATCCGGTCAACACGGCGGTCGTGAAAGCCAACAAGCACGAATACAGGTAAAGTATCCTAACAACGAGGATTAGGTTTTTATTTCTATGTTTATGTACTAGGTTTTTATTTTTATGCAACTTTTTTTAAAATTAATGTAATGTTTGTGTAATCAAGTTTATTTTAGTTATAATTATTATTGTTTTATGTAAAAAAAAAAAAAAAAATTGGAGAACGGCACCAGATTTTCTGTTGCCAACTGTAACGGCACAGAATGTAATGCCAAAGGTTTTCTGGTACCGTTATGTGTTTTGCTGACGTGACGCCACTTTTTGAGAACCTTATGAGAAGAACGGCACCATTGTACCCACTGCTCTAAAGAATGTTTTTTTTATACAATACGCTTTGCAACATGACCTAAACGCCTCAATTGTTGGATGTTTTGATCCAAAATGTAATTCAGTTTTTGATTATGATTTCATAAATTTAAAGCACTGTAGTACGAGTCCACATTGTTTATTGCTAGGTTGAAAAAATAGTTTATTTCCTGTGACAAACATGAATACTTTGGCTTTTTGGGTGAGAAATAGAAAAGTTGCTTCAAACGAATATAACAAACTTTAGTGAAAATATATTCAAACGCTGAAACGCACATGAATGGAACTAATATGATTAGTGTGTGTTTAAACATGTTGTGGATGTATGATCGTTTATTCAACAAAATAACTTGAGTTCTTGAAAAGTTTAAAAATTTGGGAATTAAATATGATTTAAACTGAAATGAAACTAATATAGGTTATACGTTTTAAACGAAAATAATAATAAAAGTTTATGATTTCTATATTTAATTTTTTTTAACTTTTTACTTTCAAAATGTGAGTTTTTCATTCATATATAGTATAGATTACGGGAAATAATTTATCTTCCTACAAATATTACTAATTATCATCCTAATTCAAAATGTCTGATTTTAATTGGTTGAATTAAATGACGGACAATCTCACTAGATTGTAAATGAACCGAATGAACCCGGACAGAGCCATGTTCATGTTCGTTCATTTAATTTTAACCGACAAATAAACAGACACGGACGCTTAAACGGACGAATTTTCTTGTTCATATTCGTTTATTACGAAAATGAGTTGTTCATGTTCGTTTATGTTCGTCCATTAAGACACTAAACGAACGCTAAATGAACATAAACAATCGAACATAAATGAAAATAGACAAACAATCATAAACTATATTGAATTCTGCACAATATATTATTTTATAATTTTTTTTGAAAGGTAATTTATTTCAAGTCAAACAACAAATACAAACAAAAGCATTCACTATTTTAATAAGGAGGTGTGCTACACCCACCAAAACTTTACAAAACTTTTTCCACTCGCTGACGTGGCAGAGTGTTGATTGGTTGGTTTTCTGTGACCCACAGAAAACCAACCAATCAACACTCTGCCACGTCAGCGAGTGGAAAAAGTTTTGTATACTTTTTGTGGATCTAGTATTTTTCTTTAATAAGATATTTAACAATAGTGGACCCAAAAATAAAACTTACAAGACAAAACATTACAAGTAATTACACTAAGTATAAAGTTAACTTGAGACAAAACAAACCAAAATATGACACATATAATAAGAACATGATCATTTGTATCCCACGATGTGCTATGCATAATCGACACTTTCTCAAAATAGATATTATATACGAACATAATAGATAAATAAATATAAATGAACGTTAACGAACGCATAATCGAACGTTTACGAACATAAATAAACGAACGCGACTTTTGTTCATGCTCGTTCGTTTAGTTAAACGAACGTAAGATATTGTTTATGTTCGTTCATTTAATAAACGGACGAACATAAACGAATTTTTTAACGAACCGTTGAACATTTAATTCGTTTACAGCCCTGTCACTATCTAATAATTTTATCACATTTTAAATTAGGAAGACTTGTTGGAAAATAAATCACTTTCCATATATACAACATACACATATCTTACCAAACATCAAATTTCATTCCGAGTCTCACTCCTTTTGAATTTTAACACTCGAAACTTAGTTTATAAACCTAAAATTTCCCTCAAAACCTTTCCCTTTTTTTCTACATATATTATCTCTTCTTTTTAAAATTATGAAACCAACAACTACTTGCAATTATTGAAAAAACAACAAAAACTATTTGTGACCGTCACTTTAAGCAAGTACAATTTTAGTTTACAACCAACTTGTAGAATGAAAAGTGAACAAACTTAATAATTAAAAACCATTTTTTTATTAACATTTTTAAAAAATGGTTGTAACTATTTTGTCTTCTTTTATCATTTCCAAAGCACACTTTGAACCTTACTAATAATATAAAATAAACCCAAGTTCAATAAGAAATTAAAAAAACAACTTCTAAATATTTCAAAACACCACTAGATAGTCTAAATTATATAATTTTTATTTCTTTACCTTTTTTTTAATTGTTGACATTTTTTTCGAAAATCATAGTAATATTAGAACTTTATTTTGTTTCTAAAAAATGTTTTTCACCAAAAGAAAAAAATATCAAAGATAGCGATTGATGTTAAAAAAAAAAAAAAAAAAAAAAAAAAAAAAAAAAAAAAAAAAAAAAGACTATTAATTTGCTCTATTTTGAATTTATTATTTCAAAAGCAAAAACTTTGTGTGGAACCCTTGCTTTATAGACATCTGAAACAAACAAACAAATTTTTTTCAAAAAAAACACTACTGCTAACTGAACTAGTTCCACAATGGATGCTATACGAAAACAAGCTTCTAAGCTCAGAGAACAAGTCGCTAGACAACAACAGGTCAAACCCACTTTCCTTATTCTTTCAATTTTTGTTTTGGTTAAAAAACAAGTAGTATAAACATTTATTCACTTTATAGAATGTTGTTCTAGGTTTTGAGGTTGTTAGCAACTTGTGTATGATATTTGTCATTTGCGTGTGTTGGAATTTATAGATTTGAATTTGTTCTTTGTGGAATGAAATATGTTCATTTGGATTATTTGTGGTTTGAGTGGTGGTGACAATGACAATTTGGATCGTGTTCATGTTAGCTGGCACAACCCGAACACGACTAGTTTAGGTTATACTATGAACCCCTAATTCGGTCATTTAACTCGCTTATCTAAGCAGGTTGCCGAGTTGGTTTTATAAGTTCAAATTAGTTTCACAAAAAAATAGCCTAGATAGCTAGACCCGGTTAGCAAATACCCAACTTGAAAATGAAGTATGAAAAACCCGTTTACTTTCGTGTTGGTTTTGGGTCATGTTTAGTATAGTGTTATTGAAGAACAACCCAATCATGAATTAACAAAAGATTAAGCTCTTGAAAGCTCCTAAAGGCTGAGAGCAAACATAAACATTGAATCATTTTAAAATTGGAGGTACTACATTTTAAGAATCAAGTAAAATGACATTGTGTATGGTGGATTAAATTTGCATATCAACAAGAAAACGACCAGTAAAACCTGATATATGTAAAATTTCCTACACAAGGTCTATAAATTGTTAGCAGGAAATGGAACTAGCAAATGATAAAGGGATAGTCTTTTTTGATTTGGGTAACCATGGTTTCCGACCTTTTGGCCGACTAATTCACGGAGTTTAGACCCACCGCCACATACAGGTAAAATGATAGTCCTAATTAGCTTATAAAGTCATGCTAATATTGTACTATAAGTTTACGACTAGTAACTTTGTATGAACATCAAGTATGCAAACTTTTGTGTAGTACTCCTATGATTCTTAATGACCTTTGACCATTTTCTTGTTGATATAATTGGTGTTTCTTGGGTCAACTTACCTCTTTAATCTACGATCATTGCACTTGGTGGATACCATACTTTGAAATACACAAGATCTTGAACTGCTTCAGTGCTATCCTCTTTCTCAGTTGGCAAGTGCATTGAGCTTGTAAACAGTGTATTGTCTTTTACTACATTAATTGTTGACTTCCTGATTGCTTGCTGATGTTTTTTTGTTCATTTTCATGTTGGCTTATATATATGATAGGCTGTTATCAAACAATTTGCTGGTGGGCTTGGAGGTTCTGAAGAGATTGTAGCTACTGAAGTAGAATTGCAACAGCAACAAAAGCTTGAAAAGCTTTATATATCTACCCGATCTGCAAAGGTAAACCACATGTGCTATGTTTATTTTGCAGCTATTTATCGCCGGGGTGTTTGTAGTTGTGTTTTGGGACTGATTATTGCGACTTGAAGTTGCAGCAATCCATTTTTAGTGTTTGGATAAACATATTCTGCTTCTGATTGTCTAATCATTTGGAGGTGAGTAATCAGTTTTTGAAGAACAGCTTCATACCAGTTGCAACAAAAACAAGATGACTTATAACCCTTTCTTTAACTTGATTCACGTGACTCTATTTCTATTCCCATTTTCACAAAAAGTCTATTTTTTCACGTTGCAATGTCCTTTTTGGTCATTTTCTCTATGAATTCCATACATGATTAGGTTCGCCAAACCCTCAAAAATCTGATTATCTTCAACTTCAAAACTCAAACATCCAGAGAACATCAATAGGCTATCTCTTACAACTGTTTTATTACAGCTAATTATCTTTGCTTATTATTGAATACGAGAATATCATATAATCACTTTTTAACAACACATACATATTTTCCCCTAACATACATGTCACTCGTTTTCTTACCAGCACTTTCAACGTGACATTGTTCGAGGTGTCGAGGGTTTCATTGTAACTGGAACAAAACAAGTCGAAATCGGTAAGCTAACGACTGCTAAAATTATCATTGCCATTTTTCACAATATTAATAATCAATATGTGCTTCTATCTGTAGGTACTAAGCTCTCTGAAGACAGCAGAAAATATGGTGCTGAGAACACATGCACCAGTGGTAGTGCATTATCCAAAGCAGCAATGAGTTATAGTAGTGCTCGTATGGTTATCGAAAAGGAACGAGAAAATCTAGTAAAAGCTCTGGGCACACAGGTACAAAATATATTCCGTTCGTTGAAATAAGAGGTCTGAGAACCGGTTAGGTTCTGTATGAGATAACGATTAGTGATACCTGTTCTGTTGGTTTACTTCGCCAGTTTGTCTTAGGTCTCTTCTTGCAGTATGCTTGACCATAATATCTTTGGTCTTGAGTCTCACTTCTATAATTGTAAACCGGAAACTATCTATCAGCATACTTTCTTAAGTATTTTGTTCCCCTGCAGCAACCATGTTGGCAATAATTTTTGAGAATTAAACATTGAATTTACTGTTCAGTCTATGGTGCAAGGATAAATAGAAGTCTGATACAGGGTCACATTCACGGAGACCCACGAACTGAAGATGACAAATAATTATATGCATATTTTTCACTTTGTGAGTTACAGTATATCTTAATTCCTCACATCAGGTTAATGGGGACCCATAAATGAAGAATGGACTATTCCCAGGTTTTTCATTTGGTGGGTCCCATTTCAGTCATCCACCTTCACATCTCGTACATGGGACCTAAAGAATCTATCCCCCATTCATGTGTCCAGTCTCAGCTGTCCTCTTAGCAATTAAATGACAACAACATAAACAATATCCAATCCCGCTGGAGCGGGGTATGAGGTAGAATGTAGACGGATCATACCCTTACCCTAGGTAAGCCTGAGAGTAGGCACACCAGGAAGACCTCCGGCAAGTCCTTTTAGCAATTAAATGTCCATTTGTTCAATTGCCTAAACATCAAGAACTCTCCATTCGTTCTTGTGTATGTCCTCATCCATTTGCTTGTGTAGTAACAAAGTGTTATGATTGTCTTATTAAAACATAGGTTGCAGAGCCACTAAGGGCTATGGTAGTGGGAGCTCCTTTGGAGGATGCTCGGCGTCATGCTCAAAGATATGACAGAGTTAGACAAGAAGCTGAATCTCAGGTTAACAAAACTTGTACCTTATATGCCGAAAATATTAAGACATCTGCTCATTTATTCATTAACTTCTAATAAAAAGTATTTGGATCATTTCCTCGAGTGCTACAAGGTAGAGATGGGAATTTGGACCCATTTAGTTGTGTTTCATCTCAAACAGGTCAATTAAAAATGACCGTATATTTAAAGACTTAGATTATTACTGTAATGATACTACTTTTTGTTATCAAATTAACAAATTCTTTATGTACACTTCCTTTTTTTTTTTAATGATGGACAAAAAAAGACTGTCAACCCAAACCTGTGACCAGCCGACCGACCGACCCATCCATCTCCACTATATGGTAATGTAAGTTACCTGCTGTTATCATCTTTAATATAAATCCCCATGTGGCCTTTTTTAGGTGATTGAAGTTGCAAGACGGCAGGCAAAAGTTAAAGAATCTGATGGAAATTCTGAAAATTTGTCAAAGTTTGAAGCTGCCCAAGCTAGGCTTAAGGAGCTAAAGTCTAACATGACTAAATTGGGTAAAGAAGCTGTTGCTACCATGTCAGCTGTGGAAGCTCAACAACAGAGGTTAACACTTCAACAACTTATAGCAATGGTAATGTTGGTTCTTCTTTTTTACTTTCCCTCTAAGAAAAAAAAAAAAAAAAAAAAAAAAAAAAAAAATTGTTTGCTTCTATAAAATTCCAGATAGAGTATTAGAAGTTGAATTGATGTGTGTGGTTCTTAATTGAAGGTTGAAGCAGAGAAAAATCATCATCAGAAAGTTCTTCATATACTTGATCGACTTGAGGGCGAGGTATTTGACACAGTTGGCAATTTACTGTAACATAAGAAAATGAAGAAATTGATGGGTTCAATTTAGAATCTGTATTTTTTTTTTTGTTTGATACGAACCTATCCCATACTAGGCTCGTATCGATGTTCATAAGTCCAAGTGTAGAACTCACTCAAAAAGCTAGCTTGTAAGAGGAGGGGACACCTTAACTTATAAACCATCAACCAATCCCATACTTGGCCGATGTGGGATCGTAACATTGTTATACCTTTCTTTCCTGCTAATAAAAATCTCAACACTTCCCTTTTGAGGATAGTGTTGAACTGTTGATTGGGTCCACAAAATGTGTGAATTATGATTACGAAAACAAGGTTGGCACAACAATAATCTAGATCTTTCAAGTAATACAATTCCGGAGGCTGTATGCATTGAAAGTAGACTTTGGCCGAATTCAACATGTTTGACCAGTTCCTCTTTTAGCTCCCTTTTTTATCTGACCCGTATGAGATAAAACAGAATCTCTATACACTCGCTTATTAGTAAGCGGTTCAAAATTGCCACTTCTACTTGTATTGATGACATAAATTTGAGTCCACAAAATTATTATTGTTATTTTTTTTGTCTTTATTGAAGGGTATGCTGGAAGGAACAATGCTTATGAAGCTTTAGATGTTGATGGCCTTTTTTTTTTGTAGATGTTACAAGAACGTCAAAGGATTGAAGCTCCTCCTACTGCAGCAGTAGTTTCACATGAGAGTTCTTCTCCACCTCATGATGAAAGCAATGGTGTATATGCTTCTCATAGCAACGGTGACTCTGTAGATAACTCAGACTACTATCTTGGAGAGGTGAGTGTCAGCTTATGTTATGTTTATCTGGTTTCATATTCTTTTCTTTGAGAAATTCTATAATTAAGTAGTTTGAAATATGGATTGATAATTTTTTGAACAACAGGTTATACATCCATATCAGGCCGAGTCTAAAGCTGAGTTGAGTTTAGCAGTTGGAGATTACGTCGTTGTCAGAAAGGTCATAATTTTTCTATTTGAAGATTGATATGAGAAATTTAATCTGTCAAGAAACAATCATTAACTATTAAAATATGCAAAATGGAAGTTAAAAATTATCTTGACATTCAAGGTCAATGGAGTATAACTAAAAATGAATAGTCACGGTTACTAATTATTCGGTATTATTTTCGAAACCACTATTTGTTTTGTCTCCATAATTGGAAACAAGTTTTAATCATCGTACTTCATGTTCAGTCCATTTTGCTCCTACCAGTTCCTTTTTTTTCCTATAAAAGGAACATGCCTTTACTGGTTTGCTCTTATTATAATGATATTATGTTACTATTCGCTTATAGCAATATGTGTATAAAAGTTTCTGTTCTCTAGTAAGAGCAGGTGGGCAACAAAATGATCTGAACACTAGGTACAGTTTTCAAATAATAAATTTAGTTTACTACTATTACAATGGCCAAAAAGTTACAAGTGAAACAAATAATTTTTTAGTATACTTGTTAATGAAATTGTGGATTAGCTATACTATGTGATCAACCTGTACAGTATTTATAAGTGGATTGTAAATACATTCATTCATTCTCCAACCCTTACTGAAATGTGACTATTTCAAACAATTTACATATACCGTGTCAGATGGGTTAAACAGTTTAAAAGTCATCCAAAGTGTATTCAAATACATAAAGTCCCCCTAAACCGCTTTATTAATAAAAACGGTTGGATTATTAAAATTGTCTGGGTCAGCCCTACATGACCTGTTTTGACCCACGCTTAAAAATTTCTCATGTATCACTTTTTTTGACCCATATTTAAAAATTTCTCGTGTATCACTTTTGTATATAAAACGTTATGATTAGCTGTGTAATAATAGTATAGTTTCTATGATCATCTTCAGCACATTAATTGTGTATGGCAAAATAATGTTCGTGGGTCGGCCCCAAACTATTTGAGTTGCAGTAAAACTTACTGGTTTTAATCTTCTACCACTTTTGTCACCTCTACTCACACCACTAGGCAGTGAACTGCAAATGTTATTTACCAGATGAATTTCTGGTTTCTGCTCAGGTATCAAGCAATGGTTGGGCAGAAGGCGAATGTGAAGGGAAGGCTGGTTGGTTCCCATTGGAGTATGTAGAACGCCGAGACCGTGTTCTTGGTGACAAGGTTGCTGACGTTTAGGGGTAATAGTTGTAGTAGCTAGCTTTTGGTTTATCATTTAGCAAGGTTACGAAGATTTGTGGTTCTTTTATCAGTTTTATGGTTTTAGGTTCCTTAGTCGGTCTTTTCCATGTATTTTGCAAGTGCGCCTAGTGAATTCTTGGTGTTGCTAACTTGCTAACGGTGGGGGAGCTAGTAGTATCCATGTATGAATTTAAACTGGAATGATTGTAAATCTGTGTTAGCTTCAATGATTAATGGGGGCTGTAGTGTGATTTGAATTCGGTATGCCAATCATTTTTCTTTTGTATACGGTGTTACCATTGCAGTTTGCAAAGATATGGTTCTTGTGATAAATGAGCAAGTCTATTTTCGGATTTGTCTTATTGGTCTGTTCAATTGTATTGGTTAGTTTGTTTAGTTGGGATGTTTTTGTTAGTTGTCTTATCGTTTAACGGCTTTGTAAATTTGTCTAAAACTTGAGCTGTATTGCAGTCGATCTCGTTTGAGTCAACTTTTATCAATCTCTAATAGAGTTCGAACTTAAGATACAAGCTCGGATCGGATAACCAGCCACACATTGTTAATTTGCTATTATGTTATTCATTCCTTTTAGATTTGACAAAAGTTATTGACTTATTATACCATTTATAGCAATCTTCATATCTACTGGAGATAAGTTTTTTATATACTCGAAGTTTACATAAGTTTGATTATAAAAAATAAGTTTGGTACAAGTATTCGAGCTTTTTGAACCATGTTGCTATGTATCCTGAATCCTTCTCGAGTCAAGCCCTAACCTGCATCAACAGGCCTTATCGAGTTATCTAGCCGAGCTTAGATTTGGCGTAAAAGTTAATCAGGTAGAGTCAAGTTTGAGCTGAGCTCCACTCCACCCAAGTCATTACGATTGCAAAAATAACAATGTAGGTGGAAATGAGCCAGGTCGAGCTTGCCAAAGCTCATGCTCGACTTATTTATAATCATATTTTCAAGCTCTAGCTCGTTTCGAGCCTAGTATTTTAGTTCAAGTTATTGTGACAAATTTCACAAGCTCAGGGTCGACTCACTTTTATGAAGTGTAGAACGATATAAAGCTAAATTAAACTCGTCTTTTTAAACACACTAAGCTTGAGCTCCTTTATTTATTTTGCGCTTGTTTATACATATATACATATATATTTGTAAGGTTCGTTTTAAATCGCATGTTTATATATAAAAGTCGAGCTTGAGCTCGATTATTAAATGAGCCGACTCAAGCTCGTGCTCAAACTTATTTAAGCCCAACTTGCTTCGGGTATTACCAATTCGATAACACTTAACTAGCCCTGAGCATTATAGACCACGGACGAACCGAGAAACCGACCCGAACCGGTATTCGGTCCGGTCCTTGGTCCACCCTTTTAACCATTATCGCTCCTCGGTCCGGTTCAGTCTTACGCACAACCGAACATTATGCTTTGTTGGACCGGACACACCAACGAATCGGATCGGACCGACCCGGACATAAACCGAACATTTCGATCCGATCCTCGGTCCAGTGTTCTGGGACAAATCGCTTTTCGGTCTGGTCCAATTTCCAGACGAGCGGTCCGGTCTTCGGTCGGCTTTCGATCTGGTCCGATTTTCGAACGGTGCTCCTCCCTACAGTTAACCGACAACTTTCCTAACCTTCTCTTTCAATCCCAAATCTAAAAACGAAACTACATTCTCCTTTCATTTTATTTAATACTCCCCAACTAATACAAACTTTATACAATAAAACCGAAATATAACTGATCTTCACACACACACACACACACATTCAGATCTAACACACTCTATAGATCCATACCATCACTCTCAAATGCCATCTGATCATTAAACGAATCATACATCGAATTCAGTCCACATTCATTCCCCAGATCCAAAAACGGTATACATCATAATCACATTTCTTATATTTACTTTTGCAATTTAATCGATCTAATTGAATTTGATTTATTTATAAAATAACAGATGTTAACGAAGTTCGAAACGAAGAGTAACCGAGTTAAAGGCTTAAGTTTCCATAGCAAGAGGCCATGGATCTTAGCTTCTCTTCATAGCGGTGTTATTCAGCTATGGGATTATCGTATGGGGACTCTTATTGATCGCTTCGACGAGCACGACGGACCGGTTCGCGGCGTTCATTTTCATCAGTCGCAGCCTCTTTTCGTCTCCGGAGGTTGATTTTTAATTATATACATTTGTTTGTGTTTACCTGATTTGTATCGTTTATTTCGTCTGATCTAGTGATGCTTAGTTAGTTAGTTTGTTTGTTGATCTGTTTAGGATGCTGTGTTTGTTAGTGATCGGGCGATAAATGTTGTTTTGTTTGTGGCGCGTTATATGTATTTAGCAAATTTGGAGCGTATTAGGATATATGTATCGTTTATTTCGGTTGATCTAATGATGTTTGCGAGTTTAGGGTTTATGTTAGTTAGTTAGTTGATCTGTTTAGGATGTTGTGTTTGTTAGTGATCGGGCGATAAATGTTGTTTTGTTTGTGGCGCGTTATGTGTATTTAGAAAATTTGGATCGTTTTTTGTATTTTATGTTCGAGTTTTGAAAGAGAAGAAATGGTTTCAATTTTGGAGCGTATTAGGTTTATTTGATTGAATTGTGTTTATATGTAGTGATGGTGTGTTATGTTTGTGGACATTATCTGTATTAAGCTAATTTAGTGTTGTTTTTGTTGCAATGAGTTGGATGTAGATGTGTTATGTACTTACTTTAGATCTGATGCTTTTAAATTTAGGGTTTATTATGTTAGTTAGTTCGGGTGATGAATGTTGTTTTCTTTGTGGCATGTTATATGTGTTTAGCAACTTTGCCTTTTGGGACATCTGTATCACACTATCGTTTTTGTTGCAATGTTTGGATTGTGAAATATAAAGGAATGATTTGGATCTGGATATGTATATGTATATTTTATGTGATGCAAATAGATAAGTTTATAGTGGTAGTTAAGATATCCTGTAAAGTCAGAATGGTTTTATTGTTCTTCTCCAACATATATACGGTGGTTTTTATATTATTTACTTCATAGCTTCTTTTTGTGTCTGCAAGTTTGTTTAGTTTGAATTGCATTGACATACATGAAATACTTGCGGATACAAATATTTTGAGATTGGCTAGTTGATCCATTTAGGATATTATGTTGATCCGAAGTTGAAGTTATTTCTTACGTGTTCATTGGACTTATTGATTCGTATGAATTCACGTTTAAGTATCTGCCATAGTAATGATATTGAAACTTCGCATGCGTTGGTGTCTTTTCTTTTTCGCAAAGAATATGAACAACAGTGGTTCTGGTCTTCTGGATGTGTACATTAGATTTGATAATATGTTTTTGATCAAGTGCTGTTTTGAGTGGAAATTAAGCTACCTTGGTGGTCTGGTCTGAACCAATTTGTTCAGTTTTCTGTACATGTTATCGTCCTGCTTATGTCATGTTTACATTAGTCAGGTTAAAGCCCTTGCGTGTCTTAGATTTTTTTGGAATATATTTGTTCTGAATGCGTGATTGTCCGTGCAGGCGATGATTACAAGATCAAAGTATGGAACTACAAACTGCATCGTTGTTTGTTTACTCTGCTTGGTCATCTCGACTATATTCGGACAGTTCAATTTCACCATGAGAACCCATGGATTGTTAGCGCTAGTGATGATCAAACTATCAGGATATGGAATTGGCAGTCACGTACATGTATATCCGTTTTGACTGGACACAACCATTATGTGATGTGTGCAACGTTCCATCCGAAGGAGGATCTTGTGGTGTCCGCATCATTAGATCAGACTGTTCGTGTTTGGGATATTGGTGCCCTGAAGAAGAAATCAGCTTCCCCTGCTGATGATATCCTTCGTCTGAGTCAGATGAATACAGATTTCTTTGGAGGGGTTGATGCTGTTGTGAAGTATGTCCTGGAGGGACATGATCGAGGAGTCAATTGGGCATCATTCCATCCTACTCTTCCTCTTATTGTGTCAGGAGCAGATGATCGCCAAGTGAAGATCTGGCGTATGAATGGTACATATTTCTTATCTATATTTCTCTATTGGTCATTCAGTATGTCCCTAACTGTGCCACCTGGCTTATAAACATAATTAAATGGTCTTCAATATGTGTGTCTCTAGCAATTATGGTTATGCTTGATGTTGTATGACTTGTTGAAGTTGGAAGCATGTAGCGGAGTGTAAACTTTTTATAATTATCTAGGAGTAAGAAAATGAGAACACGAAAACTAAGCATTCTGGGCAGTTCACAGGAGTTTGATAATGTAGGATCTGGATGGTTTAGATTAGCTTGTTCTTTTCTTTCGGCATTGGTTATTATAGTTATCTTGTTCCCTGATATCTAATTTCTTTTTGCAATATCTGTAGTCAGGTGCCATTTATAGGGAACTATGACTAAACTTCATTGTGTCATTAAGTGTTGTCCCAAACTCCCAGTGGTATCAAGTCTCTTTAGAGACATCGGTGTACCAAGTACCAACTTGTTGTCCATTTAAAAATGAAAGTATTTAAGTGCCTTGAGTGTTAGGACAGCTGCACTAAAAACTTTATCTAAAAGCGTTGCTTCAATAACTGACTTGCTGATGATGGATGGAATCGAATATTTTGGTTTCCTTCTTCATATTATTACTTAAATGCATGAAAACGAAATTGAGAAAGTATGGATCAAATTGATGCACAAACAAAGTTTGCTTAGCAGTAGAATATTACTTACCATCTATAAGTTCATTACTAATGTACCAAAGACAAACAGAAAGACCTTTGTGCTCATGTGTATACCAGTAAGTCTTGGTCAAGACACGAAATCCACAATACAACACGAATAATGTAAGAAATCAAGTAAAATTTATAGAGCGAATTATGTGATCAATATGCCAATGTAAAGGCACCTTTGCAGGTATAATAGAAACTTAGATATGATTCTTCTAATTTGCTGATGTCATCTGCAATGTGTGTTTTATAAATTAACAAAAAGCTTGCAAATAACTTGGTAACTTTGTGTTTCAGATACAAAAGCATGGGAAGTAGACACGTTGAGAGGTCACATGAATAATGTATCATGTGTTCTTTTCCATTCAAGACAGGACATTATTGTATCAAACTCAGAGGATAAAAGTATACGTGTTTGGGATGCTACAAAAAGGACTGGCCTTCAAACATTCCGCAGGGAGCATGACAGGTTCTGGATTCTGGGATGTCATCCTGAGATGAACCTTTTGGCGGCTGGACATGATAGTGGTATGATTGTTTTCAAGTTGGAGAGAGAACGTCCAGCTTTCTCTGTTAGTGGTGACTCCCTGTACTTTGTAAAAGACCGTTTTCTACGGTTATTCGAGTACTCTTCTCAGAAAGACACTCAGATAATACCGATCCGTAGGCCTGGTTCTGCCAGCTTAAACCAGGGCCCTAGAACTCTCTCTTATAGCCCTACAGAGAATGCGATTCTGATTTGTTCAGATGTAGATGGTGGATCTTATGAACTCTATATCATACCTAAAGATGGTTTTGGTAGAGGTGATACAGTTCAAGAGGCCAAACGGGGTGTTGGGGCATCAGCAGTGTTTGTGGCGCGGAACAGATTTGCAGTCCTTGAGAAGAGCACGAATCAAGTGTTAGTCAAGAACTTAAAGAACGAGATTGTGAAGAAGAGTGCTCTTCCTGTTGCCACTGATGCTATATTCTATGCTGGTACTGGTAACTTGCTATGTAGGGCAGAGGATAGAGTATTCATCTTTGACCTTCAACAGCGATTAGTTCTTGGGGACCTTCAAACTTCTTTTGTTAGGTATGTTGTTTGGTCAAATGACATGGAGAGTGTTGCGTTGCTCAGCAAACATGCAATAATCATAGCTGATAAGAAACTTGTTCATCGATGCACCCTTCATGAGACAATCCGAGTCAAGAGTGGTTCCTGGGATGATAATGGTGTGTTCATATACACAACCCTAACCCATATTAAGTACTGCCTACCTAATGGGGACAGTGGAATCATTAGGACTCTTGATGTTCCTGTATACATCACAAAGATATTTGGAAATACATTATTTTGCTTGGATCGAGATGGGAAAAATCGCCCAATAGTTATTGATTCAACTGAATATATTTTTAAGCTGTCTCTGCTGAAAAAAAGATATGATCATGTTATGAGCATGATAAGGAACTCGGAACTATGCGGGCAAGCCATGATTGCGTATCTCCAGCAAAAAGGTTTCCCAGAGGTTGCTCTCCATTTTGTGAAAGATGAGAGGACCCGCTTCAATCTAGCACTTGAAAGTGGAAACATTCAGATAGCAGTAGCTTCCGCGAAAGAGATTGACGAGAAGGATCATTGGTATAGGTTGGGGGTTGAGGCCCTTCGTCAGGGCAATGCTGGTATTGTTGAATATGCATATCAGAGGACGAAAAACTTTGAGAGATTATCATTCCTTTATCTGATAACTGGAAATTTGGATAAATTGTCCAAAATGATGAAAATTGCTGAGGTGAAAAACGATGTTATGGGGCAGTTCCATAATGCTTTGTACCTGGGTGATGTCCAAGAGCGAATAAAGATTTTGGTAAATGCAGGTCATCTACCACTAGCATATGCTACTGCTAAGACCCATGGGTTGAATGATATTGTCGAAGACCTTGCTGAGAAACTTAATGGTAATGTTCCTTCTTTGCCCAGTGGTAGGTCTGCTTCTCTTCTCATGCCCCCAACTCCGGTGTTATGTGGTGGAGACTGGCCACTACTGAGGGTCATGAAAGGGATATTTGAGGGTGGCCTTGACAATGTTGGAAAAGGTGCAAATGAAGAATATGATGATGCTGTTGATGCTGATTGGGGTGAGGACTTGGATATTGTGGATGTAGAGAACATTCAGAATGGAGACATCAGCATGGTGCTTGATGATGAAGAAGCACCTGAAGAAAATGAAGAGGGAGGTTGGGATCTTGAGGATCTTGAACTTCCTCCTGATGTTGAAACCCCGAAAGCCGCCACTGCTCGCTCTTCGGTGTTTGTTGCCCCCACTGCTGGTATGCCTGTGAGTCAAATTTGGGTTCAGAAATCATCTCTTGCTGCTGAACATGCAGCAGCTGGAAACTTTGACACCGCCATGCGGTTGTTGAGCCGTCAGTTAGGAATCAAGAACTTCACACCATTGAAATCATTGTTTATTGATCTTCACATGGGGAGTCATACTTACTTGCGTGCTTTCTCTTCCACTCCATTGATCACATTGGCCATTGAAAGGGGTTGGAGTGAATCAGCAAGTCCTAATGTGAGGGCCCCTCCTGCACTCGTGTTCAGTTTCTCTCAGTTGGAAGAAAAGCTCAAGGCTGGTTACAAAGCCACTACTACTGGGAAGTTTACCGAAGCCTTACGGCTCTTTCTTGGTATTCTCCATACCATTCCCCTGATTGTTGTTGAGTCAAGAAGAGAGGTGGATGAAGTCAAAGAATTGATTATTATTGTGAAAGAATATGTTTTGGGCTTACAGATGGAGCTTAAAAGAAGAGAACTGAAGGATAACCCAGTTCGCCAACAGGAATTGGCTGCTTACTTTACTCACTGCAACCTTCAGCTACCACATTTAAGACTTGCCTTGATGAATGCAATGACTGTGTGCTATAAGGCAGGTAATCTAATCACAGCATCAAACTTTGCAAGGAGGCTCTTGGAGACCAACCCAACTGCAGAAAACCAAATGAAAACAGCCCGTTCAGTTATGCAGGCCGCTGAGAAGAACATGAAAGATAAAACACAGCTGAATTATGACTTCAGAAACCCGTTTGTTGTTTGTGGAGCAACTTACGTCCCTATATACAGGGGCCAGAAGGATGTATTATGCCCATACTGCACTTCTCACTTTGTTCTTTCCCAGGAAGGGCAACTTTGTACTGTTTGTGACCTTGCAGTGGTTGGATCAGATGCTTCTGGTTTACTATGTTCTCCAGCACAGATAAGATAATTCAAAAGTTTCGTTGACCATCTTGCAAGCCGCACTTCATTGGGTAATCCTATTTCTCATTGTTTCTTTTCTTACTGGTTTTTTAACTGCATTTATGGCTAAGTTGGTATTTTTTTTTAAGTTATATTTGTCTATTGCTATAATGCTTTTTTTAAAATATGAAGTTAACGCTTCTTTTTTTCTTTCTGGAGACATCATTGTATTCGTGATAGCCTTTTATACAGAACCTATAGTAACAGAAACCCCACTTTAATATTCATTATATCTTGATAACTGTGTTTGATTTAGCTGAAACTATGGATATTTTGGTTTTATATAAGACAGCAACTTTGTGCCTTCATTTTGAATTGTTTGTATTCTTTCGCTGGCCTTCTTTTGTGTTTGAGACTAACAAAGTTTTATAGGTGTTATTTGCTGTTGTACACTTGTCCTCTTGCTAGGAATTACTTTATGCTTATGTGTAAGTTCATGATAACTTGATTCTGTTAAACAGAAACGTGGGTTCAGGCCTCAGCTTGTTTGAAATGACAATGATCACGTAGATAAGCTTAAGGAATACAAAAACAATAGACGATTAGACGGTACCCAACAGTTGTAACACTTAAGCAAGTTTCGCATATTTCCAATTACATTCTCTAGTGTTGCCAGTGAGGTGCTATACTGCTATTATCAACATTCGTTTTTGTTACTATGCCTACTTAATCTAAACTAACTACCACAAAAAAGCCTTGTTGTAGTGCCCTTCTGCCCAATGGTAATTGCAACATTTGAGTGGACATGCATCACATGTAAAAAAGTCGCCTTCAGTTCAGCTATTACAAAACATATTAGCTTGTGGACCCAAATCAGTGTAGTCAATTCTTTTCGATGCCACAAGTGGCTGCTAACAAAAACAAATGTTTATCCAGATCTCATAGGGCCATAAAAAAGTGCTAAACATGAAGTGTTTTCAATCTCATAGGGCATTTAAAAATAGGAATGTTGCGATATTCAAAGTACTGGGAAAGTAATGAAGTTACAGCCATTGACCTTTTTCAATGCTTATTTTGTTCTCTCTCTTGAAGTTTGTATATTCATATTAAAGAGCTTGTACGTTAGGTGAGACAATGTTCCCTTCTCTTCTCTCAATCACAGTGAATTCAAGAAGTATTTTGCCAATCTCAATATATTTATGAATATAGAAAATGTAGAAACTGTTATTCCTGTTATGTGCTGCGTTTCCTTGACCTTTAACAAAGACGTGTATGCATATTATGTTTATTTTATAGTGGCAATGCTTTAATGATCCTCATCAGCAGGTTTAATATAATTGTTTTTTTTTTTTTTTTTTTGTTTTTTTTTAAAATTATTATTATTATTATTTTTTTATGCTTGATTAGATTTACTTTTGTGGGCATCTTGAATACATGATATGTTTTCGCTCCATTCTCAACAGATGTGGGAGAATACGTTCAAAATTTTAAATAACTAGAATGTTTTACTATGAGAGTATGTAGCCCTGTACAAATTGATTAATTCCATGTACATCGCCAACAATAGCATCTACATTATAAATTAATGTTAAATTTAAGATTATTGTAGGATAGTAACATGTTAGATTTAGTTATTGATCTTGGATTAAGTTAAACATCATTGGAGAGAACCAACCTATCACAAATAGCAAGTAGGTCAATTTGGAGAAATGGCTGCTTCTTGAAAGCAAGCTAATTATGTTACCATTTCGTGTTTACATTATTTTCACTCATTCATGTCCTACCACAGACTTCCTTTGTTTCGTCTGCTTATAAGGATTCTGATATTCTTATCTCTTTTAATTTTTGCAGTTTAAATGTGTCTGGATTCCGATCAGAGTGAAATACCCCTTATGGCTTCTTGATATCCCTGTTCCTGTTGGTGTTGCTTGCGGTTTACATTCAACATTTTTGCCTCGTAGCTGATGTTAATGCTGTTAAATCAGGGAGCCCATCATAGTGAACTGTAGAGTATATTTGTTATGGATTTAGTTTCCGGACGTACAAGGTTGGTTTCAGGTCTTATTGGACATGGTGAGGATACAAGCAGAAAGTTTCATGGTATCACAAAAAAGTATGATGATATTTTACTATTGGACATGCCTAGGATTCAATATTCAGATTTTTGACGTATTTTTGTATTTGATTGAAGTTTATTTTTGCTGAACTGAGTGTCTGTATAAGATGTATGTAGTTGTTTCGGCAATAATGTTTCAGGATTTGAAAATATGTTTTTCACAAAGTTTCTTTAATCTCATGACGCCTTATGCATTTGCACTTCTGTAGGGTTTATAGTAGCTGTACTTTAGTAACCTGTTTGGTCCAGTCCTTTGGTTTATTGTCCCTATCATTAATCCAGGTCTTATATGGTTAAATATGCAATGTAGTCTTGTAGTGTCGGTGCCTCTGTTTGGTCCAGTCCTTTGGTTTATTGTCCCAATCATTTTGTTATTAATTGTAATCTTGTAGTGTCGGTGACTCTTTCAAGTATAGAAGAGTGTGTAGCATTACTTGATACCAAATGATTCGTATATCAAAGTATCCTTACATATGAGTCTCATAGTGTGATTTGTGCACCCAGTAATTAAGTTATGACTTACAAATAGACATACCCGATCTCTCTTCTCATGTTCACTAATCAATTATCCACATGGTCCACCCACAATTTCTCATATTCACTAATCAATTTGCCACATGTTCCACCTGCAATGTTAAGAGATATATTTAGGTATATCGATTAGGTCTATAAAACATTTTCATTTTTTCATTTGTCTTTGTTTTTTGTATCTTCCATCAGTTTATGGTTTTTAGATAGTGTGAATTTTGTTTGTCATGTTTCATGACTATTCCTCTTATTTACACATTTGGCAAAGAATATAAGTAGCTGTTTGTTAAGACCTAAGAGGTTTGAGAGGGTTTTTTTTTTTTTTTTTAGTCCAAAAGCCAATAAGAATTATCTAGCATTAACAAAATTTAAAGTAAAACTCTGTTTGGCATCATCCGCACAAAGTCACAATCTTCTCCCCACCATTTGTTTTACCATCAGCGGCCAACACCACTGATAGCTGGCACCACCCGACTCCACCACCGCCTACCAGCAACCTAGATTGTAAAAATGAGAAATAGATGAATCCTTTCAAAGCATGTTTTCTGAATTTATAATCGTTTTTAATCTGAGAAATGAGAAATGATTCTTTTCTTTTTTATAAAAATAAATTGCAGATGTAATATGAGCGTTTTTCTAACTAAGCACACACTTCAACGTTTATTTATTATGTCATCCTTCTCAAATTAAATGTTCATACTTATATTTGGTAACTTGCAAATTAAGTGTACCATTTCATATTTCAACAACTTAAATAGTTTTGAGGACAATTATGATATTTTATAGATGCATAGTGTAATATTACACTTTTCTAAAACCATGTGTATTTTGAAAGTCTATCACATGGTACTCACCCGTTGCGGGGATCTCTCCTCAACAAGTGGCCAAAAACACTTTTGAGGAGAATTATGATATTTTGGGTGCGTAGTGTAATATTACACTTTTCTAAAACCATGTGTAATAAAGATTGTTAATAATTCAAACAAGTGCCCAAAAACACTTTTCTAAAACCATTTCTCGCTTAAATGTTCGTGCTTATATTCGGTAACTTACAAATTAAGTGTACAATTCCATATTTCAACAAACTAAATAGTTTTGAGGAGAATTATGATATTTTATGAGTGTAGAGTGTAATATTACACTTTTTTAAAACCATGTGCAATAAAGATTGTTAATAATGAGTCGGTGAAACGTGCATTGTGATGGGGCGTCTATGTTGTGGAACTGCATCTATTTTTTGGATTGGGATCGGCTTTGTTGTGTTAACTGTGTTTTTGTCCTTGTGGTATAGTAATATTTTTGGTTTCATAAATACATTTAAAAAAAATGGTCTTAATATTGATATTTGTCCTTAGTATTTTTCATAGTTTACACCGCAAAGGCTATTGCTAAATTGTTTTTGGATCATATATACAAGCTTAAGATGTCTTAAGCCTTATTCAAGATATTGCAAATCCAACTTAAGATGTCTTAAGCCTATCAAGATATTGCTAATCCAAATTAAAATCCAACTTAAGATGTCTTAAGCCTATCTAGATATTGCAAGACTACTACTAAATTGACAAGGTATTTATAAGCTTATTTTGGTAGTCCTTATTCAAGATATTGCAAAACCAACTTAAGATGTCTTAAGCCTATCACCCACAAACTGATGGACAACGGAGAGAGTTAACAAGTGTGTATAATGTTATTTGAGGTGTATGATTGGTGAGATCCCAAAAGATTGGACACTGTGGTTGCCTCTTGCAGAGTATTGGTATAATACAACTATCACAATTCTACTAAGACTCCTCCTTTTGCGATTGTGTATGGCCAACCTCCTCCAGTTCACATTCCATATGTGGCCAAAGATAGTAGGGTGGAATTGGTGAATAGGATATTATAAGTAAGGGAGAAAACTATTTTGAAGAAGGTTCATGACAGAATAATGTCCCAAGTAGACAAACATAAGACTGATAAGGAATTTGTAGTTAATGATTGAGTGTATTTGAAGTTACAAACTTATAGACAAGTCATTATTAGATAGGGAAGGCAACATAAATTATCTTCAAAGTTTTTTGGTCCATTTCAAGTGATAGCTAAAATTGAACAGGTGGCCTATAAGTTGCAGTTACCATATTATGCTAAGGTTTACCATGTGTCTTAGTTGAAGAAGTGTCTTTCACCTATTACTAAAATGGAAACATTCCCTTAATGTGATGCACAAGGTTTGATAGCTATTGAACCAGTCAAGCTTTTGGAAAGAAAGATAATCAAGCAATAGAACCATATGGGAGTGTTTGGGTTAATACAGTGGAACAATGGTTCTGAAGAAGATGCAACTTAGGAGGATTGGGTAGACATTGTTAAGAGGTTTCCTTCATTTGTGTTAGATCCTTGAGGGCAAGAATCTTTTAAAAGAGGATGCAGTGTTATGCGTGGAAAAGATTAAAGACCAAAGAACTCATGTGTGAAGCATGTGAACGTGCCAAACAACCAAATAATAGTTTTTCCCACCCTTTTTTATTAGTATAAAAACATGTATTCATTTCATTTTCAGTTTAGCTTTGATTTGATCATTTTCTTACTTCTTTATAATTCAATTGTACAATCATATCATTCCATAATCAATCCCATATCAATTTCAACTACGAATTTGCCTATTATTGTAGATTCTAGTTAAGTTGTGTTTGTTGCTTATGATTTATAGGTAAATCCAAGTAACACGTTCCAGCGTATGACTAAAAGATGCAGTAAAAATCATTACCATAAAGTTAAGCATCATTTGATAGAAGATACATCTGAAAAGTAGATCAAATTGGTTGCCTCTAAAAAGCAAACCACTATCAAGATCGCACTTACATTTATTAGTTTTGGCCTAACAAACTTCCGTTTCTTGTCCAAATTATGCTTTAAGAGATTTTTATTTTGCAATAGCATCTGACTTTTGTAGTTTTGAACTGCAAAAGTTGGATGATATTATAAAAGATCAAATTTTTTGGGTATTAAACGATGTAGAATCATCTTATGAATTATGTTTAGTTTGACTTATGAGCTCATCTCTAATAAAGATGGAGAACACTTTAAAATTTTCTTTTACAATTATATTTCCATTTAAAGTGGGATGGGTACTTCACTCATGTAACAATATAACATTATATATGTAGACGATATTTTGTTCACTTACACATAAATGAAAGATTATAAAACAAAAAACATTAACACATAATGACTCCTCCCAAACAGTCAGTCCAAATTAACCAGAGAATGGTCAACAGGTCAAACCTGAGTGGGAGTAGTGCAAGATATAAAATCCGTGGAAGTACAGGAAAATCCCCGGGTCGTTAAGTCCCAACGAGATTGAAATTGTGTTTTTGAAACGTTTACGGGAATCAGTGATTAGGGATAGTAACAAATAATGATTTGGAGTTTATTACACTACCGATTTGATTGATATTAAGATAAATAAACAATATAAACAATTACGGGATTACAGATATAAACAAACGTAAACCAAATTAAAAATCAGAAACGGTTACAGACAGATAAAAAGGTGAGATATGAAAAAATTTAAACTAGAGGGGGTGAAAATGAAAATTTTACAAATTTAATATTACAAGAAAATTTAATTAAAAAGAAAATTAATTTTTTAATTATTTTATTATTTATTAATAATTAAAAACTATTTTAAACTATTTAATAATTAATTAAAACTAATTTAAACCTAATTTAAATTTAAGAAAAATGCTAAAGTGATTCAGAAAAATATGAAAATTTTTACAAAACTAATTAACCATCATAGGAATCCTAAAAATTAATAAAAAGTTTATACAAATTATTTTTTAAACTATTTTACTAATTATTTACTTAGTTAATAATTAAAATCTACTTAAACTAATTTAATTATGAAAAATACTAAATGAACAGTGAAAATTCTGAATTTTTTTCTAAAAATACTTTACTGATTATAAAACTTAGGAAAAATACAAAAAGCTACTATTGCTTATTTATAAACAAAAAGGAAATTGATTTTTGGTTTTTTTTTGGGCAAATTACTTAAAAATGCATCAAAGTTGACATTTTTTACCATTGTATGTAGTCATCTTTTTGTTTTCCTAATGTGTGAATAAACTTTCGAATTTTGTACATTGTGTGTATTTTGTGACTATTTAGCTTTGTAAAATGACCATTTTACCCTTTGAAAATTTGAAAATGTAAGGGTAAAATGGTCACAAGATACACACAATGTACCAAATTTGAAAGTTTAGTAACACATTATGAAAAAAAAAGATAGCTACATACAATGGTAAAAAGTGTCAAGTTTTATGCATTTTTAAGTAATTAGCCCGTTTTTTTAATTAAAACTAATTAAACTAAATTTAATTATTATAAATACTAAATTAACTCAGAAAATTATGAAATTTTTTCTTAAACTATTTTAATATATTAGAAACTTAGGAAAATTATAAAAATGAAAATTGCTTTTGGAAAAAACTGAGCAATAAGCCAAATGGCTTAAATAGAAGCTATCACTATTTTTATGTTTGTCTTTTGCTGGATTTTCTTTTACAAATCTATTTTACTACTGAAAATATGAAACTTTAATTAAGACAAAAACTTTGGGACTTAAAAATAAGCAGTATGCAATCCAAATAGTAACACAAAAAGGTCTAATAAGCTTTTGAAATGGATTTTGGGTGCAAAAAGCTACTAATAAGCTACAAGTTGATAAATAAGCTACCAACAACTAAGATGTATACAAATAAGCTGAAAGGGACTAAATAAGCACAAGGTATAAGCCAGAAACTCAAATAAGCACTTGGCTTATGCAATCAGGCCAAATAGGCCAAAAGGGCCAAACTTGCAGGCCTTGTGTGGCCCACAGGAGTGATCAGGGTTCCAAGTTAAGACTTGATCCAAAAAGCTAGCCAGAAGGGCTTTTCAAAAAGCCAAGATTTAAGCACTGGGTCCCACTAATAAGCACTAGGGGGCTTTGGAAGTTGGGCACAAATATTGAGTGATTCAATATAGCTTGTGTGATCAGGGTAGGTTTAAGGCCAAATTAAGCTATGGTCCAATAAGGTGAAGTCCAAAATAAGCCAAGTTCTAAAAAACTATACTGATAATCTATCCAAAAATCTAAGGGTGAGAGGTGGGGTCCACTGGTTAAGCCAGAGTGAGCTTATGAAATTTGGCCAATGTTTTGGTGCAGGTGAGGGTGGTTGCCCTGCAGCCTCAAATAAGCATTTGCATAAGCCAGGAAAAAATTCTAAAAAATAAGCCAATTGTGGATTTTGAAAGTTTAGCTGGTATATTTGAACTAGTAAAAAGCTTGGGACTTGAATGTAAACACAAAAATCAGTAAAAATCCTTGAAAAAATGATTTTCTGCCTAACTATGCAATTTTGACTTTTTGAGTTATGATCTAAAGTTGACCTAGATGAACTTTGAGCTTAATCTAATGACTGAAAATGATATGATAAGATGAAATAAGGTTAAATTAATCTAAAACAACAACTTTTAAACTGATATGAAGGCTTATGGGTCTTAAATCCTCAAAAGTAAACCTTAAGTGGAGTGAAACTTGGATTTTGACTTTTGATCACACAAGGCCTGGTTTTTATGGTTGTTATAACCTAATAAGACCTAATGTGACTTAAATGAACCAAGAACAACAACAAAAATGGGCTAGGACACATAATCACAAGCAAATCCAAACAACCTGATATAACAAAGATTTTGAGGTTTTTGAATCAAATGGACACCTAAGACTTTGGGACTACTTCTAATAACCTTACTATGATCTAATAACCTAAAATGAACACAGAAACAAGGCTTACAAGTATCAATACCTAGAAATGCAACTTGTGCAATTTTGACAGTCCAAATGAGTTTTTAAAGCACAATGAGTTCTACTAAACTAGCAACTGATTTCAAGTGATAATATGAATAAGTTACACTAAATAAGCATATACAACACAGAGATAAGCTAGGATAAGCAATGAACAGTAGAACTTGAAATTTTAAGAAAATCCTTACAAAGTGCAATCCTGCTAAGTACCATGAACCAAGGACCAAGTAATCAATCCTATAGGCTTCCACAAGCCACTAAACCATAGCCATTAATGATTCACTATGCTCCAGCCATCATCAACTTCAAACCTGCAAATTTTGATTGTTTATCTATTTTTCTGTTTTTTTTTTTTTATTTTTGAGTTTTATAAACTAAACTGGTTTTTAAGGTTTCTAATAGCTTTTAGAAGCTATATAGGGTGCTTATATGAGCTATGAAGTCCAGAATAACATGCAACAACACTAATTAAACTATATGAGATTTTTGAAATTTGAAAAGTGCATAAATTGAGATTGTAAAATCAAACTGAAATTGGAACTTGAAATAGACTTAGATTGACATAAAAATGCTCAGTACAGAGTTTTAAACTGAAAATTACAAAAGGAGATGATGAATTAAGCTAATCGACACTATTTTTAACTAATTAAGCTACTACTCCTTTTCTTCTCCTTCTTCTCCCTTTTATAGCCTTCAATTAGAATTTGTGGGTCCTTCTGATCATATCCCAGCAATAGTTCAAGCCTTTGGATGGCTCAAACTCATCCTAGCCATTGATGCATTTTTTTTGCGGGAAAGGTTGTTTGACCCAGTTATCTGTTTTTAAGTGTAATTGGGGGTGGTGCATTTAATGTTGAGGTGAAGGGAGGTGGATAGTGGATAGGGTGGTGGGATGTGATGGAGCCAGTGGGGGGTGGTGAGGTGATGTTGTTGCAGGGTGCAAGTTGGGGAGGGAGGTGTTTGTTTGAATTGTGTTGACCGGAGGGAGTATATATTTAAAAACAGGAGTGGGTTTGGGTGGTGTTTGGGCTTAGAAAGTGGATTGGGCTGGGTGAGGGTGTTGGAATGTGTTGTGTTTGGATTTGGTTTTGGACTAATAATATCAAAGGGTCCGGTTTGGTTTTTCATTTTCACAAGGACCATTTTTGCAATTTTCTGAAACTTGAGGACTGAAAGTGGAACTTTCCCAAAGTATGCATAGGGACCAAACTTGCCAAACTTGAATAGTACAAGGACCATATTGATATTTTCCAATTTTGAATATCCCAGGGACTAACTTTGCCAAAACTGAAACTTCAGGGACTAAATGTGTAATTTTTTCAAATCTTTCACCCAGGGACCAAACTTGACAACTTATGAACTCCAAGGACCAGTGTTGACTTTTTCTTCCAAAATCCAATGCTCAGGGGCCATTTTTGCCAAATTTCAAACTTGAAGGACCATTCTTAACAATTTTGCAAACTTTTGCTCCAATTACTATTTTTGGCATTTGGTGATTCTCCAAGGTGTGTTTTGACATTCTGAGCTAAAAAAATGATAATCTGCTTCCCCGGCTTTGGCTTTTGATACGTTTTCCAGATTCATGCTCGTTTTTGTCATTTTTGGCCTGTTTTATGTCAATTTCTGAATTATCCGTTCATGCACGATCACAAACACAAAAACACAATATCTTTGGCATTTATGGTTAGTTTGTGTCTGTTTTGGTCTTAAAATGGACAGGAAAATGTGTGTGAATAAGCACACACCAAATCCCCCCAGACTAAGGTATTGGCGTGTCCTCACGCAATGGGATCATTTCACGCCCTCCAAGATAAATAACTTTCATAACTCTTTCTACTAACATTGAAGAAGTAGCGAAATGTTCAAAAGAGAGTACAAAATCATTTATTTCAAAGAATGCTCTGTTTTTCAGCTTTATTTCCTACACTAATATTTACATACTTTTTACACTTGTTATGTGACGGGATGTTTTGACTTTCATCATTTTGCAATAACGTTTAGGGTCACAGAGTAGGAAACACATCTCAAAGAGAAGTGTCCATACGGATAGAATTCATCGTTCCTGATTTTTCACCAGTTCCCATGCTAAACGTAAAAACGAAGTCATAACTTGATTACAAGGTAGATGCTAACACTACTCATGGAAGTTACTTGTGTAATAACTTCTGGCTCCCATTTTCCTCTATTTATTTTATTTTTTGTGAGAGATGAATTTCTTCATATTTTCTCGTTTCGATAATTTTTAATTTATTCTGATAAAGATACCATATTAAGACGCTAAGTAGTTTTCTGTCTTTTCTCAAGAATCGCTGCTTTAAAAATGAGGTCCACATCAAAGAATTGGAATTCATACAGACTCATAGACATTAGTTGATGAGAAATACACGTGCACCTCATGTATCTGGTCTAGGACCCTGTACATGCACCTCACGCGCCATCAACTTTTGTCTAACACTTATGCACTAATCACTCTTATTCTGAGAGAGAGAGAGAGAGAGAGAGAGAGAGAGAGAGAGAGAGAGAGAGAGAGAGAGAGAGAGAGAGATGTGATCTTTTGAGAAGGGTCCTTATAATGAGAAGCCTAGGAAGCCACCACAGCCCGCCATGTGTCCTTAATTAGACTTTCATTAAGATTAGTACTTGCAGGAGTATTTTAGTCATTCTCATCCAACCTTATATAAACATTTTATCTTTCATTTATCTTCATTTTCTCAATTCAATTCACACAGTTCCTCTCATCTGTTCCTTCGATCCTCCCCATTACCACCGCCACTCTCCTCCACCTTCCCCACCGCCACCGCCACTCTCCTCCACCTTCCTCACCGTTCTCCACCATACCTTCACCACTGGTAACCACTATTATCCTTCATCTTCATTATCTCATAAGATTCGATTTCTTAATTCAAAGAGTAATTCATCAACCTGATTCAGAGTCAACAAATTCAACATCTATTTTCGAGATGCCGATTGATTCATCAAACTCTACTAAGTGTAGCTCTTCTAAAGTTAATGAATGTAATCTCCTGATTCAAACACCTACCATTTGGTTTATGTGTTTTTATTGATTTTAGTATGTTTTATTCAAGGTTTGATTTAAAATTACATCATGTTTTCTTCTAAATCTGGAACAAAATGTAAAAAAATATAGATATAATACATGTTTAAGAAAGTTGCATACAAGGTGTTTGATTAAATGTCTCAAAAAATACTTTATAATTGTGATGCAGTAGTATTTCATATTATGATGCAGTAAGTTTTTACTTTAACTGTGATGCAGTAGGTTATTTGTGTTTATATGTTTAGTTATTTAAGCGATGCATTTAATTTTGAACTGTGATGCAGTATGTGTTCAGTTTTCATGTATAAGGATGTATTAGGTTAAGCGTAGGTTTCGTTATGTCCGTAATGTTTGACTAGTTTATGCATAGTATGTTTTAGATTTTGAAAAGTGCTTGTGTGATTATTTGTAATGATGATGCAGTTGTTTTAATGAATTGATGTAGTGAGATGTATTTCGAAGTAAATATTGTTTAGTTAGGTCGTGATTAGTGTGTTTTAGATTTCAAAAAGTGTGTGTGAGTGTATTTGAATGTCTGATGCAGTAGTTTAATGAATTGATGCAGTATGATGTGTTTTGCGGAAAATATTGTTTGACTAGGTTGTTTGTAGTGTGTTTTAGATTTCGAAAAGTGCTTGTGTGAGTATTTGTAATGATGATGTAGTAGGTTTAATGAATTGATGCAGTAAGATGTATTTTGCAGCAAATATTGTTTGATTAGGTCGTGCTTAGTGTGTTTTAAATTTCGAAAAGTGCGTCTGAGTGTATTTGAATGCCTGATGCAGTAATTTTAATGAATTGATGCAGTAGGATGTGTTTTGAGGCAAATATTGTTCTACTACATTTTTCATAGTGTGTTTTAAATTTCAAAAAGTGCTTGTGCGAGTATTTGTAATGATGATGCAGTAGTTTTAATGAATTGATGCAGTAAGATGTATTTTGCAGCAAACATTGATGTAGTAGGTGAATAAGGTTTCACTAGGGTATACAATGGAAATCATAAGCATGAAATGGAAGCTTGTTCTTAACTTGTTTTTGCTCCAATTGATGAGCTGTTTCCAAATGATGCTCCTCTCATACCCTTGGGCGGGATCCCAAATCGATTAGGCATTTCTTTTAGATCTCTATAAAATCAACTTTTGAGTGAAATGAAAGAGTTATTGACTAAAGCTGAAACTGAGTATATTGTAGTATATAATCACATCATTACAACTTCGTACAATAAAATAAATTATTTTCGTTCTGCAGAAATTTAATGAAAGGTGGGAGGTAGATCGTTACTTGAGTACAAGCGATTAACTTGTAGATAACACATACCGGTTCTTTGTGGCACTACCAAAGGAAAGAAGTGCAGTTTCAAATGGTGAATTTAGGAGGAAAATATCTCAAGTGGATGCAGGCATTATAAGCCATCTGAAAAGAAAATGTCAAAGGTGGTTATGATGAATTTAGGAGGCAAATATATTAAGTGTATCTTAAAGTATTACCTACAAGAAAATTTTGTTGTTGTAAAATATATATCATTTATTAATAAACATCAATTAAATAGTATTTCAGTAATCATTTAATATGTTCAGCATCTTTCTTTTTTTTCATATGTAAGGCATCATGGTTATTGCATCATTTATGTTATTGTTTATTTCATCATTATGGAGTAGATGTATAAATTGTGGTGCACCAGTTAGTGATGCAGTAGATCTATACACTTTGATGCAGTATTTTATACATTGTGATGCAGTAGCTTTTAACACTTTGATGCAGTAAACTTATAGCACTGTGATGCAGTAAATAAAAAGTGAATTTACTTGCCATATGTTTCCATATGCCTCATCATTACTGGTACTCCATAAGTATTCAATAACAAATAAAGATTGAATTTACTTATCAACATTCCTGATTTTACATTTTGATGCAGTGAACTTACATCATTGTGATGGAGTAGATTTTATCACTTTGATACAATAAATTTATAACACAATGATGCAGTACATCTACACATTATGATGCAGTGAATTTATTATTACACCCCGTGAACGATTTGACCAAAATTTATAACTTTTATGCGGAAACGCTTTGACCCGTTATTGACTCCTGTCATTCATTTATAAACTGACTAAAATCAATTACAAAATAAACATTGAGACTATTTTTAGAAGAACTAGACTCCAATACTTTTAAAATGAATGGTAGCACCCTAAAAAGCATTGTGACCCCTAAAGTGCACTATTTTCTTAAAATGATTCGTAACATTATTTTTAACATAAAAGCAACACTTTAAACCTATATTTAAACGAAATGAGATGGTTAAGTGTATTATGCAAATGGGTCAAAACGTGTGTTTCTACCCGTCACTTTATAAAGCACATTTCTGCGGATCATTATGACCAAGTTTATGTATATATTTCATGTTTATAATGTTCTAATGATTTCTGGAAGTTTTGGTGTTATGTCATGTTATAGAAGTTGTTTTTTCGGAAAATAAGTCAATAGTGCACCAATGGGTCATGCAGAAAAATAGGTGTTTGAGACAAGGTCCATTTTAACCCGTTTTGGGTCAAACGGGTCAAGAACTTTGGGAAACAAGGTATAATGTATATTTTAATTAAATGTGGATTACATGCATTTAAACATAGGTTTAAAGTGTTGCTCTTATGTTAAAAAAAAAGTTTTACGGATCATTTTAAGAAAATAGTGCACTTTAGGGTGCCACATCTCATTTTAAAAGTATTGGAGTCTAGTTCTTCTAAAAATAGTCTCAATGTTTGATTTGTAATTGATTTTAGTCAGTTTATAAATGAATGACAGGAAAATTACTGCATCATCATTACAAGTAATCACACAAGCACTTTTCAAAATCTAAAACCTACTACATCACTTTTAACATTTACTGCATCAGTTCATCAAAATTACTCCATCATCATTACAAATAATCACACAAGCACTTTTCAAAATCTAAAACCTACTACATCACTTTTAACATTTACTGCATCAGTTCATTAAAATTACTGCATCATCATTACAAATAATCACACAAGCACTTTTCAAAATCTAAAACCTACTACATCTTTTAACATTTACTGCGTCAATTCATTAAAATTACTGCATCATCATTACAAATAATCACACAAGCACTTTTCAAAATCTAAAAACTACTACATCACTTTTAACATTTACTGCATCAGTCCATTAAAATTACTGCATCATCATTACAAATAATCACACAAGCACTTTTCAAAATCTAAAACCTACTTCATCACTTTTAACATTTACTGCATCAGTTCATTAAAATTACTGCATCATCATTACAAATAATCACACAAGCACTTTTCAAAATCTAAAACCTACTACATCACTTTTAAAATGATCCGTAACACTTTTTTTGGACGTATAGTCTGGAATGGGCCCGACCCGGCAGACAGCGGCCCACTCCACACCTAAACACTATAAACCTAATTCTTGTATGCCATATCGCATCGATACTAACTTGACCGTCGGAGGTGGACCCCGGGGCTACGGCCTCAGGTCAACTCCTAACGGGTTCTCTTTGTTGACAGGTCTACTCAGGGCTCGAGAAGATGACAAACGGCCCAGGGAGAGTCGTCAAATCCAGCCCTCACCAAATTATGCATCAACAAGTGGCGCCATCCGTGGGACAGACTACGACAAGTTTCGTGCTCTCACACCACTGCTCTCTCAAAAGTCGGTATATATAATATGTGATCCTCACTTTTATAAACACGGTATTAGTTTGTTTGAGTCTAAGTAATTCGAATATATTCTTACGAATAATCGAATCTAATAATAATGAATAATAAACAAAACTAATTATAAAATTGTTTATTTGTCATTGTATATTTGTATTAAAATTTGACCCAAGTGATCAAACCTCGCACAAAGAGTGTAACTAATTATCTTTTAAGTATTCATAAGATTTTATGTAAATCTTTTAACTTGGTAAACACGATTTTATCTATAGTCGCACTAAGTCCGCATGATCGGACCTACTTTATCTTTTCGCCGCTAACTAATTCGCGCACATAATGTTTTTTACGGTTGGTATGCTTGTTCGCACGACGCAGTCATGATAAATCTACCCGCGTTAGGCTGTGCGTTCGGACATCTTCGCAGATTAGCTACGTGCTATTGAACATGCACCACGATGCTAGCCAATTGCCATGAGCGCACTGGGCAAAAGCCGTGGTCATGTTATGTTCATCTGCGATCATCCACGAACATTCGGGTCTATGTGGTCACGATACATCCATCTGCGTCTGTTCGCGCAATTGAAACTATTAGTCGCGGTCACGATACATCCATCTGCGTTTATGCGTGCGATTGAAACTATTAGTCGCGGTCACGGTGCGTCCATCCGGGTTTTTTTTATATAAATAAATAAAAAAAACAATTAATTATATATGCTATGTGCTATATATTGCTTCACGCTAATCTTTTACTTCATTAGATTTTATCTGTTGCGATTCGCGGCATATATTTTTAATATTTGCATTAAGTGTTTTTCAGAATTTGAATAACTAAGTTTAATGCTCCTACACGAGTAACACCATCAAACTTGGGAGGGTATATAGTACCACTGTTTCCGTACGCGTCATGCAGGTATATTTGGAAGCAGATCGTACGTAAGAGGTATTTCAAGCCCAGTACAAAGACGGATTTAAATATTCGCACCATTTGCCGCAGGGGAGACGTTCTCTGTCGGTTGTAAAGAAGGATGTAATGTTTGCACCACCTTGTCGTGCACAGCGCGCACAGAAGCACGTCTTCTGTCGCACCTCCTTGTCGCGCACAGCGCCCACAGAAGCACGTCTTCTGTCGCACCATGCTGCATCGCTACTGGTACAAAAGGTATGCCCTTACCCAAGATGCAACATACAAGATCCACCTTCACCATTGTGAGACTCTTACAATCGCGTTGTCAGTGTTACTCCAATTATAAAACTACGTGTTCTTCTTACGGGGTCTTTACTGTCACAATGTGGCGGGAAACCTAGCATATGCACATCCCTCCCCGTCATGTAAGCACGGGTGTTAATCAGGATGGAACATGGTCACCACGGACGCGCCTACAAGGTCGCAGATTCAGATATAGTCAAATGGGCTAAACAGGACCGCGCCTCTGGGACAACCAGTGCGCACTGTCGCATTTGGGCTGCGCAGTATAGTCCGTCCTATGTGCACACCTATGTTGCGCACACATGGGCCATGCCGTCATGGTTGATTGGACCTACGTGGCCATGAACAGAACTTAAGTCTAGCATAACATAGCCATGCACTATGTCACACTAGACTTAGGGGGCTTGTGGACGTATAGTCTGGAATGGGCCTGGCCCGGCAGACAGCGGCCCACTCCACGCCTAAACCCTAATCCATGCCCTATAAATATAGGGCTGGGATTCTCTTCTTGATAGAACACAACAGGTTACTATGAACCTAATTCTTGTATGCCATATCACATCGATACTAACTTGACCGTCGGAGGTGGACCCTGGGACTATGGCCTCGGGTCCACTCCTAACGGGTTCTCTTTGTTGACAGGTCTACTCAGGGCTCGAGAAGACGACAAACGGCCCAGGGAGAGTTGTCAAATCCAGCCCGCGCCAGATTATGCATCAACACTTTTTTTTTAAGATAAAAGCAACACTTTAAACCTATATTTAAATGAAATGAGTGTTTGGTTTATGGTTAAAGTGTTAATTTTATAGTTAAAGGTGATATGGTTAAGTGTATTATGCAAATGGGTCAAAACGGGTGTTTCCACCAGTCACTTTGTAAAGCACATTTCTGCGGATCATTATGACCAAGTCTAGGTATATATTTATTATTTATAATATTCAAATGATTTCTGGAAGTTTTGGTGTTATGTCATGTTATAAAAGTTGTTTTTCCGGAAAATAGGTCAATAGTGCACCAACGGGTCATGCAGAAAAAGGGGTGTTTGAGACAAGGTCCATTTTAACCCGTTTTGGGTCAAACGGGTCAAGAACTTTGGGAAACACGGTACAATGTATACTTTAATTAGATGTGGATTACATGCGTTTAAATATAGGTTTAAAGTGTTGCTTTTATGTTAAAAAAAGTGTTACGGATCATTTTAAGAAAATAGTGCACTTTAGGGGTCACAGTGCACTTTAGGGGTCATAGTGAACTTTAGGGTGCCACCACTCATTCTAACAGTATTGGAGTCTAGTTCTTCTAAAATTAGTCTCAATGTTTGATTTGTAATTAATTTTAGTCAGTTTATAAATGAATGACATGAAAATTACTGCATCATCATTAAAAATAATTACACAAGCACTTTTCAAAATCTAAAACATACTACATCACTTTTAACATTTTGCATCAGTTCATTTAAATTACTGCATCATCATTACAAACAATCACACAAGCACTTTTCAAAATATAAAACCTACTACATCACTTTTAACATTTACTGCATCAATTCATTAAAATTACTGCATCATCATTACAAATAATCACACAAGCACTTTTCAAAATCTAAAACCCACTACATCACTTTTTACATTTACTGCATCAGTTCATTAAAATTACTGCATCATCATTACAAATAATCACACAAGCACTTTTCAAAATCTAAAAACTACTACATCACCTTTAACATTGACTGCATCAGTCCATTAAAATTGCTGCATCATCATTAAAAATAATCACACAAGCACTTTTTAAAATCTAAAACCTACTACCTCACTTTTAACATTTACTACATCAGTTCATTAAAATTACTGCAACATCATTACAAATAATCACACAAGCACCTTTCAAAATCTAAAACCTACTACATCACTTTTAAAATGATCCGTAACACTTTTTTTAACATTAAAGCAACACTTTAAACCTATATTTAAATGAAATGATGTTTTGTTTATGGTTAAAGTGTTAATTTTATAGTTAAAGGTGATATGGTTAAGTGTATTATGCAAATGGGTCAAAACGGGTGTTTCCACCCGTCACTTTGTAAAGTACATTTTTGCGGATAATTATGACCAAGTTTATGTATATATTTGATGTTTATAATGTTCTAATGATTTCTGGAAGTTTTGGTGTTATGTCATGTTATAGAAGTTGTTTTTTCGGAAAATAGGTCAATATTGCACCAACGGGTCATGCAGAAAAAAGGGTGTTTGGGACAAGGTCCATTTTAACCCGTTTTGGGTCAAATAAGTCAAGAACTTTGGGAAACAAGGTATAATGTATATTTTAATTAAATGTGGAGTACATGCGTTTAAATATAGGTTTAAAGTGTTGCTTTTATGTTAAAAAAAGTGTTACGGATCATTTTAAGAAAATAGTGCACTTTAGAGGTCACAGTGCACTTTAGGGGTTATAGTCCACTTTAGGGTGCCACCACTCATTTTAAAAGTATTGGAGTCTAGTTCTTCTAAAAATAGTCTCAATATTTCAAAATAACAGCAATATTTCATCCAAAATTCTTTTTCTCTTTGCTATATCCTTTCTATGTTCAATCATGTGATGAGTTTGTTACTACATCACGTAATTACAAGAATTATATGACACATGCAAGAACTTAGGGCATCACTTCATTACAACTAATGCTTCAATCAATCAAACACACATACAAACACTTTTCCACACTTGAACACTACGTGCCTCGCCTTACCTAGAATTATATCCCACGTGCAAGAACTTAGTGCATCATTTCATTACAGCTACTGCATCAATCAATCGAACACACACGCGCACACGTACACAAACACTTTTATATATTATTTTTTCTTTGTGTATTGTGATGCAGTATAATATACAAAGTGATGTAGTAGAATAACAAAGTGATGCAGTAGAGTATAATAACAGACTAATGCACTAAAGTGTTATTGTGATGTATCAATATGATACGTCAATGTGATGCATACATAGTGATGCAATAATACTATCTATGTATAGTATTTCGTATAGTGTATTGTGATGCACTAGAATTTACACCATTGTTTAGAAATAGCATTAAAATTCCTCTTGAATGACAACAATTCAAATCTCTCTCATTAATACTTGAATTCTTTCACATCTTAGGTTGATCTTCATATCTTGGCCTTGAATCTTGTCCCCAACAATTGCATCAATTATTTTCAGTATGATATTTGAATATGTTTTACAAAATGATCTACAAACCAAATAGCATCTTCTTAGATCTCCTTTTGATCGGCTTTTTCTTTGGTGTTTCAATGAGTTGCAATCCTTCAACGATCGGAAGTTGACAAAATCCTCCCATGTTGAGTTCATCAGTTTGCTTTAAAAGTTGGCACCGATCTTTCAGCGACTATAGTTGTTGAAACATTTGAAGTGACGTATATAAGCTATAAAAAAATAATCAAACTATAAGCTAAATATAGAATTTTGATGTAGTAGGAAATAAAAAGTGATGCGGTAACAAAATAAACTATGATGTAGGACCATTCAACCAGCTAATATGTATTCTACTACTTCAACCCGCTCAACTCAAAATCACCCAGTTTTAGTTTTTTTTTTTTACTCAACTCACTATTATATAATCAAATCCGACTCCTTTTAAAATGAATCAGAATTTTTAACATTGTGATGCAGTAGATTTATACATATTGTAGTAAATTGTTAACACTGTGATACAGTAGATTTTTACAATGTGATGCAGTAAACTTTTAACATGGTGATGCAGCAGATTTATACAATGTGATGCAAAAATTTAATTAAAGTTAAACAAAAATTGTCATTAAAATGTACAAAACTTAGAATTAAACATTCATTAATCCAAATTATTACAACTAAAGTTTGAATCATTCAATAGAATTTAAAGTAAAGACAATACAAATACACAGTCAATAATCTTATTTAACAAATCTTGAGTCACTTTGATATTATCAGCTGTTATAACTTCAGAATTTTTGGGCAGATTCTTCACATATGGTTCTGTTTATTTCAATATATTTTTTCTTTTTCTCGTTAACGCTGAGTAGAATCATCTTTACTAAGTAGTTTGCACGCAACATCTTTATTTGCACTTTTGGCCTTCACCTTCTTTCTTCAAGTCATGCAAAACAACTCCACGACCGTATCGTTGTATAACAAATACACCACAGTCCGTATCGTTGTATGCATTTCTCCCATTTATTTTCAAGATATTGGGTACTGCAATTAAAAACTCAACATATTTTCGGGTGTTTACTCTTCACGGCTAGTCAACAGACGGTTTATCTGTGAAAATTATAAAAACTATTGTGAATTAATACTGTGATGCACTATATTTGAGACACTAATGCAGTAAAAACTCATTGATTCACTAATTATAACATTGTGATGCAGTAATAAAAACATTTTTATTTA
Source organism: Artemisia argyi (assembly GCA_030686995.1). Classification (NCBI taxonomy): domain Eukaryota; kingdom Viridiplantae; phylum Streptophyta; class Magnoliopsida; order Asterales; family Asteraceae; genus Artemisia; species Artemisia argyi. The sequence goes on from CM060690.1 coordinate 125,357,162, forward strand.
TTTCAGTTATACTTACCACGACCATTACATAAACACCATATCTTACAGTTACAAAATATTTTCATTTATCTACCTCAATGAAATTCTTGTGTGGTGATAGTTTCAAAATAGCCGCAATATTTCATCCAAAATTCTTTTTCTCTTTGCTATATCCTTTCTATGTTTAATCATGTGATGAGTTGGTTACTACATCACGTAATTACAAGAATTATATGACACATGCAAGAACTTAGGGCATCACTTCATTACAACTAATGCATCAATCAATCAAACACACACACACAAACACTTTTCCACACTTGAACACTACGTGCTTCGCCTTACCTAGACTTATATCCCACATGCAAGAACTTAGTGCATCATTTCATTACAGCTACTACATCAATCAATCGAACACACGCGCGCACATGTACACAAACACTTTTATATAGTATTTTTTCTTTGTGTATTGTGATGCAGTATAATATATGATGAGTGTGTAAATACTCATCATTTTTATCGTATCTGAACTACCAAAACATCCAAAAAAACTCAAATACGCATCAAAATAAAGAAATTATTCCAAAAGTGTGTTTTATATGTTTTAGAAGCAAAATGTTTAAAAACAAATGAAAAACGAGCAAAGTTTGCACAATTGGCAGTTTCAGTCCCTCAAGTTTCAAAAATTGACAGAACTAGTCCCTGAAGGTTTAAAACAAAAGAAAAGTCAACCCAAGGTTTTTAAAGTCAAAAATTATCAAATCAAGTCCTTGGGTGAAAGGTTTGAGAAAATTACATGTTTGGTCCCTGTACTTTTAAAAATGGCAAAACTAGTCCCCGGGAATTTAAAAATTGGAACTTATCAAATATTTCCCTTGTACTATTCATAGGTTGCAATTTTAGTCATTTTTGATAACTTTGGTAAAATTTCACTTTTAACTCCTCAACTTTGAATTTTGGCCAGTTTAGTCCTCGGGATTTTCAAAAGTGAAAAATACATTTATGGTCCTTATATTGTTTACATTTGGCAAGAGTGGTCCTTTGAATTAATTTGGATCAATGCAAATTTACCCCCTCCACTTTGTTTAAATTACACAATTGGTCCTTGTGTTTTACAAATTACAAACCAAACGTACCCTATTTGTAATACTCCCTAAATCCAATCCACAAACACAAACCCCCAAGCCCAACTAAACCCTGATCCTTCCCTAGCCCATTTAACCAAGCCCAAAACACAAATAAATAAAACAACACCCCATTTTTATTTTTGGTCAAACGGTAAAAAAAAATAAAAACCACCCCTCTTCCCCAATACCACTCCCTCCCCTTTTACCACCCTTCTGCAAAACCACTGCCATCCTCATCATCACCACCTCCCTCATCCATTGCCACACTCAAAACTCTACACCTTATCCCTCCAAACACTAAAAACCAAAACCCTTGCAACCTGTTACAAGCTATCAGTGAAAGAAGCCAAAAACCATTTTTGGCGCCAAATTAATTGAAGGCTGAGATTAAGCTAAAGGTCATCCAAGGGTTCAAATGCAATCAGAGAGGAAGGCACAAGTGGCCAGGGAAACCCCAATTTTTTAGTTTTAATATATATAGGCTCTTGTAAGCCTTTGATGGCAGTTAGTTAATAATTAGTTGTAGAGTATTTTTAGTTATGTAAAATTAGTTGTAACCATGTTTTCCAATGTAATCTTTATCTTCAGTTGAATTCTCAAATGTATCATTAAATAGTTATTCAGAATTAATTACAAGTCTCTTAGTTTTAATTCAAGTTGCCATTTCTTTTTAAGTAAATTTCTCAATGTCATTTAAATTGTGTTAAAGTGTTACTTCCAATCTCTATTAAGTTTATTTAGGTAAAGGAAAAGCTTTTTCAAGCTCAGAAAATACCTAAGCAAAGTTTAAATCAAAAATCCAAAGAAAAACTCAAAATAAAAAGATAAAAAGAAAAAGAATAAAAAAAAGACAGAAGAAGAAAGAATGCTTTGGAACCTGGTTTAGTGTCTCTTGGGAGACATAAGGAAAAGTTTTAGTGGTTGGTTCTTGGTCTTGAGCTCACAGAACCCATTTGTAAGCAAACTCTCAACTTTTTTATTTTTACTGTAGCATAGCTAGTTATTGGTTATCCTCATTACTATTCAGTACTCTGAGCTTATTTGGTGATTGTTTAGTTTGATTTTTGCTTAGCAATAGTTTCTTGTTTATAGAATCTCATAGATGTGCTAGTTTGTGTTTAACTTGTCAAATTGCATTCAGTAGTATAATTTAGCCTTTTATCTGTTTCTCTTTGCATAAGTCTAACCTAAGAAATTGTTTAAAGCTTATAGAGTACATTTGTATCAGCAGCATAAGTTTAATTCAAATTTTACTCTTAAATTAGTAGAAACAGTTCATTTCAAGGGGTGTTAGGATTTCATGAGTTAACTGTGCTCCAGCATGTTTTAGTGGTAATTTTTGCTTAAGACATCTCACATTAGGTTATATTATAATGGTTAAGTCATAAAAACTAGTAGTCTTTAGCATAAAAGTCAAACTCTTGGTGAAATGGTACTCAACTGTTCACTGTTAAAGATTTTTGATGCACATTGTGTGATTTAGTTGTATAAGCAGTCACATCAGCTTATTTTGAACTCATCTCAACTTATTTTAACATGTTCAGTTGATTAGGGCTCTTAGAATTTCAAATAAGTCAACATAAGTAGATTTCATGGAAAGTCAAAATGCACCTATCTCAGTTTTTCCAAATATTGAGGAAATTGTTTTGAATTTTGTATAAGGTTTCTAGGCTTGAAATTGATCCCTAATCATAGTCTACCAGTTCATCTTTGAGTTCTTGGTTTTACTTGATTTTTATGATTTTACTTGTGGGGTCCACAACCCTTCAAAGTTACTTGCAGGGGGAGGTTGTCCCCTGCACCAGCAGTCCACAGCCCCAACACCACCACTTGGTGGTGGTTTTCTGGCCACCACAGTGGTCCACAGCCCCACCACTTGGCTCATTTCCACCCACCTCCTACCACACTCCATGGTTTGACCAATGGTTTGACCTAGAAACCTGTGGACCCCACTTGAATCAGTCCTAAAGTTTGTCCCTTTTTTCTGTGTTGAGCAAGGATCCAAGTGCTTATTTTCTTTTGTTTGCTTATCCTGTGGTATCCTAATTGCTTATTCTAGCTTAATCATGTACCAGCATCTTATTTAGACCTTATTTCACCCTTGTGGGCCCCACCTAGGTGCTTACATTAGTTTTTCCCTTGACAGTTGACCAAAGTCAACTGTCACTCCTTTTAGCTTCTACTTTGCTTATTTTTAAGTTGTAAAAAACTTGTTTTCACAAAAGTTGTTAGTTTTTAGTTATAAAATAGGTTTATAAAAGAAAAATCAAGAAAAAACAATTTAATATTAAGTGATAGTTTCTATTTAATGTAATTTAATTTTAATTTTCATTTTTAAATTTTTATTAAGTACTTAGCTTTTTTATATTTTTATTAAATTCCTCTTATATTAAAGTATTTTCAGTAAATTTTTCAGATTTTTATTTTATCATTTGATATTTATTAGATTTAATATTAATTTTATTAGTAATTAATTAATATTAAGTATTAAATAGCATAATTAGTTTTTATTAAGTAAGACCTAGTTTTTATATTTTTCTTAGCTCTTATATATTAAAATATAATTTTAGGAATTTTTCTAGAATTTTTGCTGTTCATTTAGTATTTTTAATAATTTAAAATAGTTTAATTAGGTAATTAATATTTAATTAGTAATTAATTAAAATAAAAACCACAAATAGTCAAAAATACATATTTTTAATTTTAAAACTTATTTTTAGTTATTTTATAATTTTAGAAATTTTATTTTCACCTTTTTAGTATTTAATTAATATTATATTGTATTTAAGTATTTTAAATATTAATAATAAGTATTAAATAGTAATTAGTTAATAATAAATAATTAAATAGTGTAAAAATTTATTTTCTTTTTCTAAAAATTTTCTTTTATCTTTTAGTTTGTAAAAAAGGCATTTTCACCCCCTGGGGGTTTTCATATTTCACTTTTCACGTTTTATTTTGTACGTTTACGTTATTTCAAATGTAAACGTACACGTTTTTAGTTATTAAACGTTTTTAGGTAACTCACTTTCACGTAATCATCTTTATAGCTTGTTTAAGCTATTTCTTTGTAGATGCATTAGTGTAATCACTCACAAACCTTTTCCTGTCCAAATTCACCCGATCACAGATCCGTTTGAAAACCATCACACCTCGTCGGTTCATAACGACCCGGGGAAACACTATACTTCCACGGAGCATTGACTCTAGGTTGTTTGACCTTGTTGACCATTCCCTGGTCAATTTAGGTTGACCGTTTGGAGCCAATCAATATACAAAGTGATGCAGTAGAATAACAAAGTGATGCAGTAGAGTATAATAACAGACTAATGCACTGAAGTGTTATTGTGGTTATCAGTATGATACATCAATGTGATGCATACATAGTGATGCAATAATACTATCTATGTATAGTATTTTGTATAGTGTATTGTGATGCATACACACACTAACACTTTCCCATACTCAAAACACTATGCACCAGACCTTATCTAGACTTATATCCTACATACAAGAACTTACTACATCACTTCATTACAACTACTGTATCAATCAATCAAACACACACACAAACACTTTTCCACAATCAAAACACTACGCGCTTGACCTAATCTAGACATATATATCCCACATACAAGAACTTAGTGCACTACTTCATTAAAACTACTGCATCTATCAATCAAATACACTTAAATAAACTTATCGACGTTTAAAACACAATGCGCACAACCTAATAAAAAAATATTTGCCACAAAACATAACCTACTGCATTACTTCTTTACAAGAACTGCATCAAGCATTCAATTACACTCACATAAACTTTTTGACATCTAAAACACACCGCACCACTAGGCCAAAAACTGGTATTGGTTACACCAAATATGTGTGACGATATACATATAGTCACACATGGTTTTTTTCGTATGTGTGACTAAAGGTCGTGTGACCATAGGGTACCTACGGTCACATGTTTTGGTTCTTTTTAGTCTCACTTAAAAAAGAGTAACCAAAACGTTAAAATGTATGACTAAATAGGTACAATTTTATTGGATTAATCAGCTTTGTGTGACGAAAAGCTCTTATAGTCACACGAAGCATTTTTTTTTGTATATTTAGTCACATATAATTAACCATAAAGTGGCCAAAAGTGTTAATAAGTGTGACCATATGGTGTTGAAAGTGAAGAAATGTATGGTTTGTGTGACTATAGATCAACCAATTGCCACATAAATTTGGTTTTCGTGTGGCCTTTTGTACCATTTAGTCACACAACTCATGTTTCTTTTGGGTATTTAGTCACATACAATTAAACATAAAGTGGCAAAAAATGTGAATAAGTGTGACCATATGTTCTTTAAAGTGAAGAAATGTGTGTTTTGTGTGACTATTGATCATCCAATGGCCATATGAATTTTAGGTTTGTGTGGCCTTTTGTTACATTTAGTCACACAAAGCATTTTTCTTTTGGGTGTTTAGTCACATACAATAAATCATAAAGTGGCCAAAAGTGTGAATAAGTGTGACAATATGGTGTTTAAAGTGAAGAAATGTGTGGTTTGTGTGACTATTGATCATCCAATGGCCACATGAATTTTATTTTTGTGTGGCCTTTTGTTACATTTAGTCACACAAAGCATTTTTCTTTTGGGTATTTAGTCACATACAATAAATCATAAAGTGGCCAAAAGTGTGAATAAGTGTGACCATATGGTGATTGAAGTGAAGAAATGTGTGTTTTGTATGACTATTGGTCATCCAATGGCCACATGAATTGTATGTTTGTGTGGCCTTTTGTACCATTTAGTCACATATATCATGTTTCTTTTGGGTATTTAGTCACATACAATTAAGCATAAAGTGGCCAAAAGTGTGAATAAGTGTGACCATATGGTGTTTAAAGTGAACAAATTTGTGTTTTGTGTGACTATTGATCATCCAATGGCCACATGAATTGTATGTTTGTGTGGCCTTTTGTACCATTTAGTCACACAAAGCATTTTTCTTTTGGGTATTTAGTCACATACAATAAATCATAAAGTGGCCAAAAGTGTGAATAAGTGTGACCATATGGTGTTTAAAGTGAAGAAATGTGTGTTTTGTGTGACTATTGGTCATCCAATGGCCACATGAATTGTATGTTTGTGTGGCCTTTTGTACCATTTAGTCACACATATCATGTTTCTTTTGGGTATTTGGTCACATACAATTTAGCATAAAGTGGCCAAAAGTGTGAATAAGTGTGACCATATGGTGTTTAAAGTGAAGAAATTTGTGTTTTGTGTGACTATTGATAAGCCAATGGCCACATGAATTGTATGTTTGTGTGGCCTTTTGTACCATTTAGTCACACATATCATGTTTGTTTTGGTATTTAGTCACATACAATCAAGTATAAAGTGGCCAAAAGTGTGAATAAGTGTGACCATATGGTGTTTAAAGTGAAGAAATTTGTGTTTTGTGTGACTATTGATAAGCCAATGGCTACATGAATTGTATGTTTGTGTGGCCTTTTGTACCATTTAGTCACACATATCATGTTTATTTTGGGTATTTAGTCACATACAATTAAGCATAAAGTGGCCAAAAGTGTGAATAAGTGTGACCATATGGTGTTTAAAGTGAAGAAATTTGTGTTTTGTGTAACTATTGATAAGCCAATGGCCACATGAATTGTATGTTTGTGTGGCCTTTTGTACCATTTAGTCACACATATCATGTTCGTTTTGAGTATTTAGTCACATACAATTAATCATAAAGTGGCCAAAAGTATGAATAAGTGTGACCATATGGTGTTTATAGTGAAGAAATTTGTGTTTTGTGTGACTATTGATAAGCCAATGGCCACATGAATTATATGTTTGTGTGGCCTTTTGTACCATTTAGTCACATATATCATGTTTGTTTGGGGTATTTAGTCACATACAATTAAGCATAAAGTGGCCAAAAGTGTGAATAAGTGTGACCATATAGTGTTTAAATTGAAGAAATTTGTGTTTTGTGTGATTATTGATCATTAAATGGCCACATGAATTGTATGCATGTGTGGCCTTTTGTAACATTTAGTCACACAACGAATTAATTATACAGTCACCAACAAAAAGCCGTAAATAATAAAATTCAATAAAATTAAAATATATAAAATTAAACAAATTAAAATACAATAAAAGTGGAATGTATATAAAATTGTGATGGCGTAAATAATAAAATTCTCATAAATATAACTTCTTAGTCTTGATCATCTTCTGAGCAGCTTCACTTTTCATGGCTTCAATAGAGACGTAGTTACGTTTCCCTGTTAATTTAGGTGGAACTTTGTTATGCTCACTAATCATTTGTATGGTACTTGGTGGTGTAGCCTGTAGGAAACAAAAAGCCGGGTGTATCAAATACTGAATTAATTATGAGAAATTATATATATATATATATATATATATATATATATATATATATATATATATATATATATATATATATATATATATATATATATATATATATATATATATATATATATATTTAGGTTGATAAAACAGATGCTTGTATGTACCTGATCTTCCAAAATCACTTGCTCCTTTGGCCATGCATAAAAACCACCTACTGCTTTCATAACTGTTTTGAAACCGTTACCTCCTACATCCGGTATGCAAGCTGCATCCTGTAAGGATTTATCAATAGACACTTTGTAGCAATCCTTGGGGAGTGGTTTGTTATGAACCATTTGTTTTCCATAACTCATGTATACTCTGCCCAAAGCAATAATAGTTGTTCTCTTTGAGTGCCACAGTTTGCAGTTAATTACCTAAAAAAATGATTTGTTGCATGTATGTATCAGAAATCAGTTAAACAAAATAATATATGAACATGTTTAAATACATACTTGTGGTAGTACTAGTAATGAAGACTCATCTTCTTGTGATTGGGAAGCTTGACGTGCATCCTTTCGTTTTGCTCTAGTCGTTTTCTTAGATGCCACAGATTTAACAGTTACCTATACATATAAAACACAGTAAATAAGACATGCATGTAGATTTAAAAAATCACATGTGGAAGTTTTATTACTTACACTTGTTTCCTTTTCCTTTTCCAAAGTTGGTAGTCCGTTAGACTTCTGAATGCTTGCAACTTTTTCACATCCAGAAACATGTGTTCCGGCATCCGCATCAGCATTGCTTTTTATATGATTAATGTTCACTGAAGACACCTGCAATATAAAGCGTTTAAGAAGACTGCAGCAGTTTTTAAAAGGGTCAATAAAAGATGGAATGTTACTTCTGGTGGTGTCAATGGACTTGGCGTCAATGGAGTTGTTGCCAATGTAGTTGATGTCGATGGACTTGATGCCAATGGAGTTGACGTTGAGTTCGACTGCCCCTTTTGTGCAGCCAATTACTTCATCAAGTCCTGGATTATCGCATCTTTTTCTTGACGTTGGCGTCTCTCATTTTCAAGTTCACTTTGAAGTAACACCACTCTTTCGTCAGATGCTTGTTTGTTTCGAGGAAGATCAAAATACCTCCTGTAGGTTACTCCACCTCCCACTCCTCTCGCATATCCTCCCTTTTCCTTACCTAATACAACTGTCATGGCATCACTGCCATGATCAACCTTCAAGGTTCCTTGTTTGATCTTGTCCTCCGTTTCTTTCTGCACACAAAATATGGGTAATAGGTTATTATATGTTGATCCCACTTTAATATAAGCAAGAAGACTTTTTAGCCCCACTATGCACATTATAATAAAATATGCAGTAAAACTTACAATTTTTTCTCCCACGGCTCTAGTATCATCATCATAAAAATCTCCGTCTTTGTTCTTCCTTCTTGACAACCACAGCGTGGTACGCGGTGGTTCTTCATCTGGTTGAATTTCTTTACGATCGATCTTATAAACATCAAATGCACACACGTAAGATAAACCAATTTACATGCAAGTATTATGCTATTAACTGCAAAGGTTTCAAGTTACCATTTGATCTATCACAAGGGCGTATCCACCTCGTCCCATTCTATGCTGATAAAGAGACTTGGAACGCGCCACTTTTGTTGCAGCTGATTTCACCTTGCAACACAAAATCAAAAGGCGTTTAGATGTAGTAATGATTATATACTATAGAACTAATACATATGGAAACAACAAATGCTTGATGTTGAATAATAAGGTACTAATTAACACCTTGTATTCATCGCTTTATGTATAATTTACAAAAGTGACCCAATCATCAGCTGATATAATTGCATCATAATTAGTCGGGACTTCATTTAGTTTAGAAGGTGTTTCTAGGTTGGGCAATATGTAGTTTTGTGTCAATTTACTTCTGAAATTGCGTAGAAGTTGACCAAGACGATTCATTAACACTTTTCTGGCTGTCAAGTCAACATCAAAAAATCGCTGCAAAGATTAACACAATGTTCCTAATTAGTTGCACATAATGTAAATGCTACATATATATTTCATGCTATATTACTGGGTTAAAAAATAGTATAGGTTTACCGTGATTTCGTCCCACATTTTGTCTCTTGCTTCTGAATCAACCTTCTTCCAGGATCTAATCCTGACACCTATATGCTCACGAACCAAGTCTCCCAAAAAACTAGAAAACAATGCTCGGTGTTTTCCTGATATCCTATTCATAGCATCGAAGGTTACACTGAGCTTCTCTCCACCTGCTTTTCCATATTCCCTTCGAAACTTTGCTAACCTGGTTATGCCCCTTTTTTTGACATAACCATTTGATTGGCTGTTATCACATTCACCATCATCAGAATACTGCTCCGATTCATATCCCAAATCCTGGTCAGGATGTTCATTATCAGAAAAATCAATATTATCAAGATCATTCTCTTGGGTTTCCATGATTCGTATGAAGCAATGTGTAAAAGAATAATACTAAACTAAATTGTTGAATAATGGTTTAAAAAGTTATTGATTTAATGTTTTGAAGAAGGCTACTTTTTTGGAGAAAAAATAGGGCATATGATGGGGCAGTTTTTGGTTTAAGGAAATAACAATTTCCAGAGTTAATTTTGTAAATTATGTTTGAGAATTTAAACATTTCACGAAAATATTTGGCTCCAAAATTTTTAATTAAGAATTTAAACATTTCATTAATATTTTGGCTCCAAAATAACACCCATGCATATAACTTTGCATGACATAAGTTGTGCTTACACACAGTCCCAAACACCCATATATCTTCAAACCCGTTGTCCCAAACACACATATAACTGCATAAACACAAAAATGGCGAATACAAATGAACAAACACGATATGAAAAATGAGGAGAATGTATAAAACATGTAGAAACGGTCTAAAATATGATTGAACGGGCGAGAACGTGTAAACACGAACTAAAACGTATAAAACCAACTAAGAATTATAAGACGTAGGAAAAATGAGGAAAAATATGAAAAAACATGAAAATGACAAAAACCTACGAAAACGGATAAAAACGTGTACAGACGTAGTAATCCATGACAAAACGGGGGATAACGTGTAAACATGGACGAAAACGTGTACACACGGACGCAAACGTATCATATAACCTAAAGATACCCTAACGAAAGTATGACACATTCTTCATCATAGTACATATGACTTTACTGATTTTATGGCCTTCTCAAATGTCAAAATTAACGTGCCCACCTTTAATAATTAACTTTAACACACTCAGGGGCGGATCTAGTGTATAGCACGGGTATGGAAGTGCAAACCCTAAATTCGACGGGTAGTGTAAAAAACATAGGGTGCATACCCTTGAAGGACCCTTTGAGGACCATTCGAGCAACAGTGCATACCGTATTTTGAAATCCTAGTTCCGCCACTGGGCACACTTCATATAACCTTCACAATATAACTATACACATACCAAGTCTATACAACCCATGGATGACCGGTGATAATGGCTAATTCACATGGTGGGTCATTGGTAGTAGGTTATAACTGATCACATTCATTAATGGGTATTTGACATCATATGGGAATTGGGTTATAGTTGTTTTAGGGTGTCATGTTACGACAGGATTCAATGAATAGTACATATGTATAATATTATGTTATCAAAAACCCGACCGAATGGTCAAGATGCTCGCTCCCTGAGATATTCCCATGTCGTTTTAACTGAGCTAATGTCAAATATTGATCATGTTCGATAAGTTAATAAATAAACGAAGATAAACGAACTTTTACCAAACAAATCAGGAAACGTTCAAAGAACGTTCAGTTCGTTTACATTCCTAGCTACTCACAGGATTCTAATAGGCTAGGAAATAGTAATTTGTAATTTAAAGCCTAGAAATGCAAATTAACTTTTCTTAAGTCCTAAATGACTAAAAATAATTGTAGGGAAAATATTTTTATTTTTTTCAGTTTTATTTTATTTTTTAATAATTAAAAACTAATTTCAAGTAATTAAATGATAGAAAATAGTAAACTGATTAAGAATACACAAGAAAAATGTGCAATAACTACTTAAAGTATTTAAGTTTGAAGCAAAAATAAAAGTGAGAAACCAACTTATTTAAATAAGGTGTAATAAGCTTAAAAGGAGAAATAAGCTAAGAGCCTAAAAAGTTTGTTTATATACAAAACAATGTAAGATATTAAATGAAAAAGTCCCAAGGGCAAGTGGTAAGTGTGTGGTGTGTTGAGGCGTTCAAAAGGTTGAGGTTGGTGAGGTCTTGGGTTCGAGCCTATGGTTCCCCTTGATTTCCCAGCTTCCCTTTTTATTTTTTTTAAGAAAATCTTTTTGATAAGATATTTTTAAACTTTCCCTCCAATATGTTCTTCAAATATATTTGTCAATTCCCTCCAATATGACTTAAGAAGCAGTTTGGTAATGTGTCTAGTCAATTGGTTTAAGATTGAGCATTTTGTTTTCACATAACATATCAATTATGTCAGTTTAACAAGATTGCATCATACATACTAAATTACATTACATGCATATGCATAAAAGTAGATTTATATATTAGATTCCATAATTGCTGAAACTAACTATTTAACATTAATTGTTCAACATTAACTAATGTATAACAGTACTAATATTGTTCAAAGTTAGTAATATAGCATAAGTAAAATACCCCCAAATGAATGCATGTTTACAACACACATAACTGACAAAAAAGTATATACTTAAGGGGGTATTTACTTACAAAAAATATAATAAATATTGTTTGACTGCAAATGAAGCATAAATTGTTTGAAGCTGGACACATCAGCACAGATGAAACACGGGATACACAGAGTCTTCAAGCTTATCACCACCACTGCCATCAACATTTAAATACATGAACTTGAACCTGATCAGCTTGTTTGTTGCGAAAGAGCAATCAGCGGCAAACTTCCTCCACATCCCATAGACAGTCACACCACCGGGCAGCTCAGGATCGGCTTTGTGGGGCTTCATCGTCATACTCATGAAACATTCGAAACCACGATGTCTCATGAGGACCCTCCGGTATGGGTGGATAGGATGCTGCAACAGGAAATCTACCAGGATATCCTGCAGTTCAAATTACTAGTAAGTATATAGTTTGTTCCAACTAATTAAACAAAAGTAAAGAATATGTATATATGAATGATGAGATACGTACAAGTTCTTGATTCACTCGAATTGTTGACAATCTCTTATAGAATGCATGACCTTCATCAAAGTGGTCTTTATGTGCAGGCCATTGGCAAATATGCTTCAAGCGATTGTCATCTATAAAGAATTTTAATTATAATCACTTAATAAATCACTGACAGATATAACGTGTAGTATGAAAGTATTTGGTAAATATTTACCTCTTTCGGTCAATAACAAACCGGGCTGATCAGGTAGCAAGCTGGTGGCACCAAGGAAACGCGCGTCGGTAGTTAGACTACCTTCACGACTGAAGCCGGTAAGCAAAAACTTTCTTGCGTGCTTCCTTGTGAAGATGAGAATCATTCCAGCTTTTAAACCAACAAATTCTTCAAGCTTGTTCCAATCATCGGGGTCCAACTCATACATCACCTGCCCGTTGGCTCCTCCCGCTTCAACAGCAATCAAACCAACATCAAAGTTTACCCCGTCTACTTTGATTGTAATCTGCTGTGCATTACCTAAGCCACCAAGGAATGCAGCTGGCAGTGTCTGCAAATAAATTTTAAGAGTAACCTTATTAGTACATTAAAATTTAATATTTATTGACCTATGAAATCACATGTTTGACATAAGATTAGTAAGTTACTCTAATACCTGGAACTCATCATAGAAGGAAAAAACATGAGATTGGAATCTTGAAACCCGACCGCCGTTCATGTGGTAGCCACCAAATTCAGCTCCATCTTGAGTGTATCCGGTAACAAAGAAGCAGTCATCACCTTCCTCAACGAAATGCAACAGCCTAACAGCCCGACTCAGGTTTTCCAAAGCAAACCTTCTCCATCTCTCTCTTGTAAGCACAATGGGGCGGTTACTTTGAATCGCTATTTGTACTCTGAAACGAACTCGCTGAGCGCTTGTGATGTAAATCTCCCGCCTTCCATGGTAACATGATTCGGCGTAGACAGGTGGAAGTTCCTGAAAGCATTTCAATAATGTATTTGACATTCATTATACAAGCATTTATGGTATAAAATGTAATTAAGGCGTATGTGTGAGATTACCTGAGAGTCCGGGAACGTATTTTGGTTTAAAGTTATCACAAATTCAACGGCCATATTTCTACACAAAAATAGGGCACATGTTATACTATAATATTCAAACACACATAAAATATTGATGTATCATAAACGAAAAACAGGGCACATGTTAAGTTAAAACAGGGCACATACTTGGCAACCTATAAATTTGCATCCTTACTTGCTAATGGAACCCAAATGGATCAACACACACATACCGAAACCAACTCATTCCTACAGGCTAATAGAAACTGAACCCGACCGAAAGCAACACATTCCTACAGGCTAGCACTAACCGAACCCGACCGAAACCAACTCATTCCAACAGGCTACTACAAACTGAACAATAGTCATTCCAAAAAGGTAATGCATTGCTTATAATTGACAAACATAAGACAAATGCATATCCAAAGTGATTAATTAACTGATTATTTGTGAGAGAAATAACCAATTTCATACCACAACTTAAATCCATTCAATATATACCATTTTCCCCTAAATAATCAACAATTCCTAATAAGGTATATCATTACTAATCAACAAAGTTAATATACTTGACATTGCAAGTATCAACAATTCCTAATAAGGTTTATCATTTTCCCCTAAATAGTATCAATTGTGTTTTAGAGGGAAACCCACATGCAACTTCTTATGACTACAATAATGTTTATAACCATTTCACGCAAATGAGTTTAAACTAAAGTAACATGAACACATTATTTAATCAGAGCAATACATATAAGGTAAAGTGATCGACACATTATGAACAAGTTCGGCATAAATCACTTCAAACAAGTTAATAAAAGAGGGGAAAAAACAAGTTTACTTTGATGTTGATCAAAAAGATGAAACCCTAACCTGTTGTAGTGCAGAGATGTTGGGGATGACGGTTTGGTTGCCTTTGTGTGTTAGTTGGTGTTTTAATTTCGTTGTGAAACCAAATGGCCGGAATTAAAGTTTACGTGACATATAAATGGGAGATGCACGCATAATTTTTTTGGGTCAAAGTGGTAGTTAATGAAATTTCTTTAAAAAAAAAAATTTAGAAAAAAAAATATATTATTTAACTGAAAATCGGACGTTCGCAAACATAAATAACGTATAAAACTAAAACTGAAAAAAAATGTCAAAGACGTACGAAAATTAATAAAACGTATGTAAACGTATCGAAACGAATAAAACGAAAAAAGTGCACAAGGGTTGGCTTACCGACTTACCGTGCCCAAGTTATCTAACGCCACCCAAACAAAGACATATGCAAAAAGGCGATAACGTAAAAAAACGTACTAAACGGGAATAAAACGTGTGAGAAAGTAACAAAATGTATGAATCGTAAGAAAATGTAGGATAGTGTCTAAAATAGACAAAACCGTATGAAAACGGAGGAAAACGTCTAGAATATATGAAAACGGCTATAAAAGCTCGGAAACAGACAAAAAACATGTAGAAACGGACTAAAGCATGAAAAAACGGGCGAGAACGTGTACACACAGACGAAAAATGTGTACACACAGACGCAAGGTAACATATAACCTAAAGAAACCCTAAAGACAGTATCACACAGTCTTCATCATAGTACATATGACTTTACTGGTTTTATGGCCTTCTCAATTGTCAAAATTAACGTGCCCACCTTTAATAACTTTAACATACTTCATATAACCTTCACACTATAACTTTACAGCTACAAAGTCTATGAAACCCATGGATGACCGGTGATAATGGCTAATTGACATGGTGGGTCATGTGTATTAGGTATTTGACATCATATGGGCATTGGTCTATAGTTGCTATGGTTGACATGTTATGTGATGATTGCATCAATAGTATATATAATATATATTATATTATGATAAACGGGGGATAACGTGTAAACATGGACGAAAACGTATCATATAACCTAAAGATACCCTAACGACAGTAGGACACAGTCTTCATCATAGTACATATGACTTTACTGGTTTTATGGCCTCCCCAAATGTCAAAATTAACGTTCCCACCTTTAATAACTTTAAAACACTTCATATAACCTTCACAATATATACACATACCAAGTATATGCAACCCATGTATGACCGGTGATGATGGCTAATTCACATGGTGGGTCATTGGTAGTAGGTTATAACTGGTCACATTCATTAATGGGTATTTGACATCATATGGGAATTGGGTTATAGTTGTTTAGGGTGTCATGTTAGGACATGATTCAATGAATAGTATACGTATGTATAATATTATGTGCTCAAAAACCCGATCGACCGAATGGTCAAGATGCTCGCTCCCTGAGATATTCCCTGAGAAATGCAAATTAACTTGTCGTATGTCCTAAATGACAAAAAATAATTTTAGGAAAAATAATTTTATTTTTTCGACTTTTATTTTATTTTTTAATAATTAAAAACTAATTCAAAGTAATAAAATGATTAAAAATATTAAACTTATGAATAATACACAAGAAAAATGTGAAATAACTACTTAAAGTGTTGAAGTTTGAAGGAAAATTAAAAGTGAGAAAACAACTTACTTAAATAAGCTGTAATAAGCTTGCTTATTTAAATAAGTAGTAACAAGCTAAAAAGGAAAAAGAGGTTAAAAGAAATAAAGAAGAAGTGTATAACGAGAAAGTCCCAAGGGCAGAGATGGTGTTGTTGTGTGTTGTCAAGTTTGATGTGTTGTTGAGGTCACTGCTTCGAGCCTAGTTCACCCCTGACTTCATATATATATATATATATATATATATATATATATATATATATATATATATATATATATATATATATATATATATATATATATATATATATATATATATATATATATTTTGCACTTTATTACCTTTGCTACTAGTTGTTAAACGTGGCTAAAGATACATTCCCTCCAATATTTTCGTGAAATTTTTGTAAATTTTGTAAAAATTTGAATGTATTCCCCCAAAGTTTTCATCAATCTCATTCTAAACTAATCACCAAAATTTGAAAACTCCTCCTATCACAGCCAAGAAAACCTCTCATATTACCACAAATCCCATCACCACCACAACTCTCCTTTCATAGACCCACCACACCCGTCACCACCACAACTCTCCTGTAAATTTTGGTAAGTATTCTTATGTTTGTTTTGTATACGTACAGTTATAACCATATTAGGTAATTCAACATGTGTATTGAGACGATAACCTCTTGTAAATTATGTCACTTTCTTGGTAAATGTATATAGTTAATTGGTTTTACAATATAAGTAACCCTGTAAAGGCTTTTACTACATGAACATGGAACAAGAATTTAGCTTCTTAATTGGTTATCCCTCCTTGACCCAAACACCCCTTTAGGAACTGTTTCATTAGACTTCATTGAATTATTAGCATAATTCAATACCACATTCCATCTTTTATATATGTTCCTTACTTGGACTGTCTTTTTATTTTTTATGCTCATCAATTGGAGTTACATTTTGTCATTTATAATCATCAATAACTTGGGCTGTCTTTTTAAACTTGCCTGCAGGGAGCTCATTTATAAACATGGACAAGACTTGGATGCTAACTAAAAGGACCACCAAATCTTATATTGATGGAGTAGAGGCGTTTATTAATTATGCAGTAGACAACTTGCGTAAGATGGGGAACATCGACCCACGAGTTAATAAACTTCATCTTAAAATGCCATGTCCTTGTTCAAACTGTTGTAACCACATAAACCGAACAGTGGAGGAAGTGCAGTGGCATTTATTCAGTAATGGGATTGATCTAACCTACATAAAGTGGACCAAACATGGAGAGAAAGATGAGCCATCAAAAAGTTCCCCAAAACCTGTTGACGTTACAACAAAATTTGTTGACGACACGGATTTTGCTTCATATATTCCAACAGATGGCCCAGCAACGATAGATATGGTTAACGCTACAAAAGATAATTTTGAAACAGAGAATGACCTTGTCAAGTTTCAAGAAGTATTATTAGATGCAGAGAAGCCTCTTTACGAAGGATGTCCCGACTTCACAAAGATGTCCGCAATAGTTAAACTACTCAACTTAAAGGGTAAGTACGGATGTTCTGATAAGTTCTTTACTGAATTACTAGGATTATTAAAAAAGATGCTACCTGCTGGTAATGAAATGGTGGAAAAAACATATGAAGCCAAAAAAGTTGTGAAGTTTATGGGTTCACGATACAAAAAGATACATGTATGTATCAACAACTGCCTTCTTTACTGGAAAGATGACAAGGATTTGACTGAGTGTCGAACTTGTGGGACATCAAGATGGAAGGTGGATGAGAAGACACATAAAGTGTACGAAATCATTCCAGCAGAGGTAATGTGGTACTTTCCAATTATACCAAGACTGCAACGACTATTTAAGATAGAAAGAATTTTTGAAGATTTAAGATGGCACGCCACACGGAGGATAACCGACGGTGTCTTATGTCACCCCGCAGATTCACAGGCATGGCGTACCATAGATGAAAAATTCCCCAAAATTGCTGAAGATCCAAGAAATATACGGCTGGGAATATCGGCTGATGGGGTTGACGTACACACAGGTAATAGGCATCACAGTGTATGGCCAGTTTTAACTGTCATATACAACCTTCCTCCATGGTTGTGTATGAAAAGAAAATTTATCAATCTTTCGGTATTAATATCGGGATACCCGGGAAATGATATCGATGTGTTTTTAGAACCATTGGTAGATGATCTGCACACCTTATTCGAAGAAGGGGTTCATACATATGATGCATCCACAAAAGATTACTTTAACCTACGTGCCGTTGTGTTATGGACAATAAATGATTACCCTGCACTTGGTACACTATGTGGATGCCCAATCAGTGGATTCAAAGGTTGTGTGGTTTGCGGGAAAGATACAAACTGTCTTAGACTTTCTGCCTCGTCCAAGCAAAGTTATGTTGGACACAGACGATATCTACCATATGACCATCCGTTCAGAAGGCAAAGGAAGGTATTTAATGGACAGCCAGATTTGCTCCGGGCTCCAACTCCAATGACCGAGGAACAAATATACAACGAGGTACAGCATATTGAAAATAAGTGGGGAAAAGGAAAACGAACAAACAATAATGCATCAGAAGACCAACAACATACGGGAGGCAGAGGTGGGAAGATTAAAAAGCATAAAAAAAACACAACAGACGAAGAGGGTTGTTCAACCCAAGCAAACGGACAAAACGGTGCGTATTGGAAGAAATTCAACATTTGGTACCGAAAACTTAGGTATTGGAGGCATCATTCTGTTCCACATTATATTGATTTTATGCATGTGGAAAAGAATGTTGCTGAGAGCCTCGTCAGAACTTTGCTAAATGTTCCAGGAAATACGAAAGATGGACTGAATGCTCGATTGGATCTGGCTCAGTTGGGGGTAAAACAAGAGTTGTTTGCTAGGCAAGAACAAGACGGTACAACACTACCTCCAGCAGGTTACACATTAAGTAATGCTGAAAAAGACATTTTTTGTGATACGCTGCACAACATCAGGGTACCTCAAGGCTATTGTTCAAATTTCTCTAGTTTGGTCAGCCTAAAGGATAGGAAGCTCATTGGCCTAAAATCGCATGACTATCACATGTTAATGCAAGAGTTTCTGCCCATTGCAATACGTTCAATAATGCACCCACCCACACGATATGCTATTATCAGGTTTTGCTTTTTCTTTAAATCGATATGTAGCAAAGAAATAATATCGCAACAACTAGATAATATGAAAGCAGAACTGGTTGTGACACTCTGCCTACTCGAGAAGTTCTTTCCTCCATCTTTTTTTGATATTATGATACACTTGACTGTGCACCTTACTAGGGAGGTCAAATTATGTGGTCCCATATGCTTTCGGTGGATGTATCCATTTGAAAGATGTATGAAGGTTATTAAAGGACATGTGCGAAACAGGAATAGACCAGAAGGATGCATTGCTGAGGAGACTATTGCGGAAGAAACAATAGAGTTTTTTAGCGAATATCATAAATCCATGGAAACTATTGGTCTCCCACATGATAAACATGAAACTGATGAAAATGAGGACGGAAAGCCATGGTCGGCCGACAAATCAAGTGAAGTTTCTGCGGAACTCTTTCAGAAAGCACATTTGTATATAATACAAAATACAGATGAAATTGTACCGTATATCGAGTAAGTTTTAATAACACATGTCTATTTCCTTACTTAAAATGATCTATCAAATATAATAATCAAACACATTGTTTCAGGCGACACAAGCAGGTTTTGAAAACACAAAACCCGGGTAAACGAATGGCATTTCTGGAGAATGAACACACTAAATCTTTTGCTAAGTGGTTACGCAAAGAGGTAATTAATCTTATGCTATTTATAATTGACTTTTTTTTCACTGCCATATACATAGTTTAGTTTTCACTGCCAGACATAGAATGAATGTGTGTTTCGGAATGCAATTAGGATGCCATACTAAATCCTTCCAACTTGTAATGAAATTCAGGTTGAGAGACAATTGAACATCGACAAAGAAAGTGTATCAGAAACTGTAAGGTGGATATCATATGGACCACGCGCCAGCGTAGTGAAATATGATGCATATATCGTCAATGGGTATACCTTTCGTACAAAACCTCATGAAGGCAAAGTTTACCAGAACAGTGGGGTTAGTGTTGAGGCATTAGATATGCACATATCTAAAGAAGTTGCAACCACAAGGCAAGCGTTTTATTATGGGGTTTTGCAAGAGATATGGGAGCTAGATTACCGTTACAGGCAAATTCCTCTTTTCAAATGTGATTGGGTTAATCGCAAAGGTGGTGTGAAACGCGATACTATTCTTGGGTATACATTGGTTGACCTGAATAATTTAGGTCACAAAGCTGATCCGTTCATATTAGCCTCACAAGCACGACAAGTTTTTTATGTGCAAGACCAGGTAGATAAAAAATTGTCTATTGTGTTCAAGACACCTCCCAAGAATTACAAAGATAAGTATGATGAAGTCGATGAGGAATTTAGTACCGTCATTCACCAGCACAATGATAACATATTGCCACGTGTGGATCGACGTGACTTGGGTCACGAATCACGAACTGACTACTATCGAACAGACTGTGGAGGTGTTGTTATACGAAAATCCAAATGAACCATGTTATGTAATAAGAGCTTGGGGAATTGTCCAATGTATTTAGGTGATTGTGTTATGTTATGGCTGTATAGTTTTGTTTGGTTGTTGTTTCATGTAACATTGCCTTTATGGCTCACTTTCTTAATAAATTTACCTTAATTAAGCAAAAAAAAAATGTTTGAGCTGTTATTTATGCGTATTTTGTGTGACTATTGTTCATCGAATTTCAACATGACATTGATATTTGTGTGCCGTTTTGTAACAATTATTCACACAAAGCATGTTTCTTTTGGGTATTTAGTCACACACAACTAACCATAAAGTGACCAAAATTGTTAGTAACTGTGACCATATATGTTGTTTAAAGTCAAGGAATGTGTATTTTTTATGACTATTGATCATCCAATTGCCACATGAATTAGGTTTTTCTGTGGCCTTTGGTAACATTTAGTCACACAAACCATGGTTTTTGGGAGTGTATTTACTCTCATATAACTAGCCATAAAGTGACCAAAAGTGTTAATAAGTGTAACCAAATGATGTTTAAAGTTAATGAATGTGTATTCTGTGTGACTATAGATCATCCGCCACATAAATTTGGTTTTTGTGTGGCCTTTACTAACATTTAGTCACACAAAGCATGTTTTTGGGAGTGTATTTAGTCACATACAACTAACCATCAAGTGACCAAAAGTGTTAATAAGTGTGACCATATGCTATTTAAAGTGAAAGAATGTATGGTTTGTGTGACAATAGATCATCCAATTACCACATAAATTTGGTTTTTGTGTGGCCTTTACTAACATTTAGTCACACAAAGCATGGTTTTGGGAGTGTATTTACTCACATACAACTAACCATCAAGTGACCAAAAGTGTTAATAAGTGTGACCGTATGCTATTTAAAGTGAAGGAAAATGTATTTTGTGTGACTATTGATCATCCACTTGCCACATGAATTTGGTTTTTGTGTGGCCTTTGGTAACATTTAGTCACACAAAGCATGTTTTTGGGAGTGAATTTAGTCACATACAACTAACCATCAAGTGACCAAAAGTGTTAATAAGTGTGACCATATGGTGTTGAAAGTGAAGGAATGTATGGTTTGTGTGACTATAGATCATCCAATTGCAACATGAATTTGGTTTTTGTTTCGCCTTTACTAACATTTAGTCACACAAAGCATGTTATTGGGAGTGAATTTAGTCACATACAACTAACCATCAAGTGACCAAAAGTGTTAATAAGTGTGACCATATGCTATTTAAAGTGAAGGAAAGTGTATTTTGTGTGACTATTGATCATCAACTTGCCACATGAATTTGGTTTTTGTGTGGCCTTTGGTAACATTTAGTCACACAAAGCATATTTTTGGGAGTGAATTTAGTCACATACAACTAACCATCAAGTAACCAAAAGTGTTAATAAGTGTGACCATATGGTGTTGAAAGTGAAGGAATGTATGGTTTGTGTGACTATAGATCATCCAATTGCCACATAAATTTGGTTTTTGTGTGGCCTTTACTAACATTTAGTCACACAAAGCATGTTCTTGAGAGTGAATTTAGTCACATACAACTAACCATCAAGTGACCAAAAGTGTTAATAAGTTAAGTGTGACCATATGCTCTTTAAAGTGAAGGAATGTGTATTTTGTGTGACTATTGATCATCCACTTGCCATATGAATTTTGTTTTTGTGTGGCCTTTGTTAACATTTAGTCACACAAATCATGTTTTGGCTACACTTAAATAATGTGTGACAAACTGTTTGGTGTGACTATATGTACTGGATTTTGGCTACACTTAAATAATGTGTGACAAACTGTTTTGTGTGACCGTATATGGCATTTGGTCATACTATTAGAAGCAAATGTGACTATAAGTTTTGTGTGACCATATATGGCATCAAGGTTACTTGTATTTGTCACACGTTCCAAATGCATATGTGACTAAATGATCCGGAACAAAATCACCAGTTACGTTTAGTCACATAAGGGTCGATTGTGTGGCAATAGAGGTCTTATGGTCACACATTCGAAATGCTCATGTGTGACTAATTCGTAAATGCTGTCAATTTTCCTACCTTCAGCCACACATATATTTGAATGTGTGGCTGTTCCAAATCGACCATGTGTGACCATATGTCGTTTTTGGCCTAGTGCACGTTACCTAATCTGTAACAATTCGCATTTTCAGGTTAACTTTTATTCCCGAAAATTTTACTATTCACATCAAAAATTTTTATTTCATATTCTCGTAAGTTAAACTATTTTAATGATAATCCGAGAATTTCACACTCGTCGGATCATTTCTGCAAAAATCACAAAGCCGTGTCCGAGATTTACTTTTAGGTTTAAACGTCATTCCAGCATCCCGATATGTCCATAAAACATTATAAACAATAGAAATATGATTTTCTTTCATTTTAGGACAATTCCAAAAGTTTCGGAATTTTACGTTTTCCAGTTCAGCGTTTTACGCGAATTACGCGTTTTAGACCCGTGTTTCCAGTTTTTAGCAAGGTTTTAGCACCCGATAGATCCTACCACTCATTTTATATTTTATTATGGAGCATATTGATAAGTTCTACCATATTTATAAGTTTCATATTTTTAGGATACCCGGTTTTACGTTTCGTGACTTAACAACTTACGGTTAGCAACTTACGGAGTCGAAACTAGCTACATACTTAGGATAATACCATCAAAAGTCCACACCTTGTTCTCCAAGTTCATGAACCACCACTAGGGGGGGGGGGGCATTCACACTTGTGGCATGATCTTATGACTTTAGCCATTAGATCAATATTTAATTACAACTTTGTCACCAAGTTATGTAACTTTCCTAGCCACCTTCCTAACCTCCTCATTTTTAGTATAAATAGCAAGCTCATTTGCTTCCTTTCTCATCAATAAAAACGCCACAAGATCAATACCTAGCACCATGATCCTTTGATCTTCAAACTACAAGTTACACTACAAAGTTCAAGGCCTTAGTATTCTCTACCTAGTTCTTAAGTTTGTTTGGTGATTCCATGGTTGAATTAGGAGCTACACAAGGTGATTAGGGGCTGAAGTTAATGGGTTTTCACAAGGTCTATATCAAGTCTATCAATGGTTACAAGAGTTATGGTGAAGGGTTTACAAGCTTAGGTTTAGTGTCCTAGTTCTATACTTGACTTCCTTTCTTAAGTGAAAGCCAAAAGTTGTAAGAAACTCTTATACACTTTCTTGCTCAATATCATTTTCATGCTCTTTGTGTTCTTTTCATGCTATATATGTTCTTGTTATTGTGTTCATGATGTTTAAAAATGGATAAAACGAGTATTGGTATACATATTTTAACTTATGACAAGCAAACAAGCAAACTAGTGATTTTTATGGAAAACCACGACCACAATAGTATAACTTTTATATTTGACACTTACTTACTGTTAAAGAGGACTTAACAAGGAAAACATAGCAATTTGAATCACCCAAAACGAGTACACGAGTCAAAAGTTATGACCATTTGAAGTTAGCGAAACCAAAACGGCAAAACTGCCTAAATAGCATTCTGATCAAATTTTGATTTTGAAAGTCATCCTTCTGGTCCGATTCATCAAAAAGTTAAAACACGAAAGTTGTCCGGAACGACGTTTTCGTTCAGGAACAAAGAAGCTCGAGCCCTGAAAACGCTTTCCGAGTGATAATTTCTTCAAATTCTTAACAGCCCATTTTTAGACCAAAGTTACTATATAATCATTATAATTAGATGAGACCAAGAGGTCTAATGACCTAAAGCCAAGACCACAACCATGGCTAAAGCCAAGGTTGAGTCTCAAGACCATGGTAACAATGACCAAGGTCACGGCTAAAGACCATATAACTTTTAAAGATCAAAGACTTATATATATGTTATCAAATACTACAATAGTAGGGAGCCTCATGTGAGGAGTTCATTAAGTAAGCCGTTGAGACGAGTTGTGGATTTACGAGTTAAAGTGTCCTGGCTCCTCGAACGTTTACTCAATGACTTCTGAATTATGTCGGCCCGAACGGTAGTAAGAGATATACAACCTATACATGTTTCATAGACCACTTATAGTCAACGACTTACTCTATATACTAAGTACTACATCATGAACATTATGCTAGACATATATAGGCAATTCTTCGTATTCTTAGACGTTACTCCAAACCTAAGTCGCAACATTCTATTATAGGCTGCTCTTAGAGACTTTCGCGATTCGACTACCACTTTCATTTCTCATTACATAGACTTAAGGTGAGTCATAGCCCCTACTCTTTTCGTACTTGTTTAAACTCTTGGGGGGGATACATGCTCAACTACTTGCTTACTTGTACAAATACTCAAAACGTCTATACTTGACTGTGTTATACTTGATTGCTTACGTACATGACTGCGTTATACTTAATTGCGTTATTCTATTTATTGACTAGTAGTTGTCTTTGGGAATTGACTCCCAGTTGTCTTTGGGAAGTGGCTCCCAGTTGTCTTTGGGAATTGACTCCCAGTTGTCTTTGATACATCCTAACATTTGCGAATGTTTGGATACATCATAAAAGTGAGGTCTTCGGAGATGAAGTAGAGACTCACTACTAATTGCTTAATTGTCTTGATGAACTTATACATGTCTTTATTATACTATATGTTAGCAGTGGGTTGTGAACACACATGTTACAAGTCTCTTATGGCGGGACTTGTAACTGAGTGGATTCTCAATGCCTTTGCTGTGTGATCATTCTTTAAGGCTTTTCAACTATTTTAAGACAAACTCTATGAACTCACCAACCATTGTGTTGACACTTTAGCATGTTTATCTCAGGTTAGTAAGGCGATAGCTAGTGCGTGGAACTTAGAGTCAAGCTGCATATTCTGAAGACTTACGCTTTTATCATTTACCATTCTAAACATTTTGTATACATTTATGTATCATACTTTGAAATCTCATGTTTGTAACTTTGAATTCATTAATCGAATGGTAACTTTTCAAAACGTCTCATTTAGAGTTCGTTTTCTATAACTTGTACTTTGTATTATGAAGTAGCACCCCTATGACACAGTCTTCCGCTGCGGTATTTTGGGGGTGTTACATAATCACACAATATTTGCCATAATATATAAGCTACTGCATCACTTCTTTACAACTACTGCATCAATATTCAGATAAACCTACTGCATCAACTTTATATAAAGCTACTGCATCAATATTCAAATAAACCTACTGCATCAGTTGCATCATACATTCAAAATAATATACTGCATTAGACTTTATATAAACCTGCTGCATCAGTATTTAAACTGCATTAACAAGTAACTACTGCATTACCTATATACAAAAACTGCATTAACTTACAAATATTGCACTTGATTATCTATTTAAAAATAAAATTTTAGGGTTTCATGATGAACTTAAAAGAAGTAAATGATGCACTTGAAGATCTGATGATGTGGTGACTGGTTTTGATTGGTGGTGCGGTGGTGATTGGTGGTGCGATGTTGACTGGTGGTGCGGTGTTGACGGGTGGTGCGGTGGTGACTGGTGGTGCGGTGGTGATTGGTGGCGACGGAGAGAAATGTGTGAGAATTTAGGGTTAGAAAGGAAAAGGGGATCAAATACTAATGCCTCGGGTTTCTATTACTAACTCTTTGCCCCTTATGTTTCTATTATTTACAAAAATGACACTCCACCTTTTTGATCTTGCAAATTAGATTCAATGGTTGAGATCGCTTCTCATCCTTCTCATTTTAAGGGGCTTCTCATTGTATCCCCACCCTATATATATATATATATATATATATATATATATATATATATATATATATATATATATATATATATATATATATATATATATATATATATATATATATTGAATGCTGACTCACATAACATGGGGTATTTCCACTCTAGACGTTCCTGAAATGAGGACTCAAAGGTTTTAAGATCAAGACCTCACATATTTCCGAAAAGAGGTTCAAAGTCCCGTTGTTAGAATTGAAGCTCATTGAATGACCTTGATGTGTACCTAACTTTTAAAACAAAGATTCTCTTAAGAAGATAAAGAACTAAGTTTCATCAGAACATAATATCTTTAATTATTATTTTTACATATATAGGGTGAGACAATTTTGTGGGAGCAAAAATCCACAAGTACCTATGATGAGCTCTAAAGAGAACCAACTACTCCACGTTTAGTATCTAACTTCTAAATAAACTCTATATTAGTAGCTCGCTGGAATGAATATTTCGACGCTTCAACTAACGGATGGTCACTAGTGCACTTCTTGGCTCGCTGGCGCGTTATTTGCATAACGGATGGTCACCAAGTCATACACTAGCTCGCTGGCGTGATTAGTCAATTAATCTAATAATCGGATGGTCACTACCTCAAGAAATGAGATTCGCGAATGCTTAGCCTCACAGAGCTAAGGAACAGCTAGGGCTCAATGTGCCCGGTCAGGTCAAAATTTCTATTCCTACTCTACCCAGCGAAAAGTCAGAACAAAGTGTCAAAACTTATTATATTTTTGCAGAAAATTTTTAAATTTTTTCAATTTTTGGTGCTTTTTGATGAAAGGTTTTTAATTTTTTTGGATTTTTTGAGAAAAACAGAGTTGCATGAGTAAACGGCACACGACACATGAAAGGTGCAAGTCAAATCGAAGATACCCCCCCAGATTAAAGTTAAACATTGTCCTCAATGTTTCAAATGTGAGAGTCATCCTACATTGTATCTAAGGCCGTTTATTAATTATGCCAAAAGATAACGTTAGTAAAGGATATCAGAATTCTTGAACGATGAAGCTTTTATGAAGTAAGGACAAAAATACAAGCACGGGAGCCTTCATGCTTCGAGAACAATCACCTGTACAAACACAACAACCACAAGACAAAAGATGCAGAAGAGGTTGCCCTCTTCCCGTTATTTTATTAGAAGGAAGAGAGAAGTCAGAAACATGGGTGAAAACCCATGTGCATGCTAATGTTTTTGTTCACCGAGTCACTAGCTTGACTTGATCCCCGAATTTATTGGTTCGTGGGGAAATTTTGGAGATATGGGACAACCATGGGTAGTATGTCCCCTCCAAAGTAGTGCTTCAACCTATGACCGTTCACCTTGAAGTTGGGACCGTCAGGTTTAGATAACTCAACGGTTCCATATGGAAACACTTTTGTGATAGTGAAAGGCCCATACCAACGGGTTTTTAATTTGCCCGAGAAAATCTTTAATCGTGAGTTGAAAAGAAGGACTCGATCACCAACGTTGAAAACGCGGTTCTTAATCTTTGAGTCGTGGATCTTCTTTGTCTTTTCTTTGTAGATCAAAGAATTCTCATAAGGCTTATCACGAAGTTTGTTTAATTCATTTAATTGAACCTTGCGGTGATCACCTACTGTCTTCAGGTCGAAGTTGGCATGTTTCAAGGCCCAGTAGGCTTTGTGCTTTAACTTAATCGGTAGATGACACGCCTTCCCGTAAACTAGCTTGTATGGAGTGCACTCGATGGGTGTTTTGTAAGCTGTACGGAAAGCCTAGAGAGCATCATCTAGCTTATCTGACCAAGAGGCACGGTTTTCTCCTACTGTCCTCTCTAGAATTCTTTTTATGCCACGATTGGAAACCTCCACCTACCCACTTGTTTGGGGGTGGTATGCAGTGGAAAGACGGTGAGTGACACCGTACTTTTGCATGACTCTTGCAAACTGATCGTTGCAAAAGTGTGTTCCACGATCACTGATTATGGCACGTGGGGTTCTGAATCTGGCAAAAAGAGCTTTCAAAAATTTCACAACAACTCGGGCGTCATTGGTGGATAAAGCTTTGGCTTCAACCCATTTGGACAGATAATCGACAGCCACGAGTATATACTTATTCCCTCGTGAAGACGGGAATGGACCCATAAAATCAAGGCCCCAGATGTCAAATATTTCACAGACTTGGATGACGTTTTGAGGCATCTCATCCTTTTTGGAAATATTCCCGTGACGCTGACAAGCGTCACAAGTTTTGACAAACTCGTGGGCATCCTTGTAGATCGTGGGCCAGTAGAATCCGGAATCAAACACCTTTTTGGCGGTGTTGTTTGAACTATGATGTCCCCCCGTGGGTCCATCATGACAAGCTTTGAGGATATCCATGGCTTCTTGGCTATGGACACACCGCCGGATGACTTGATCTGCACATATTTTAAACAGATAGGGATCGTCCCAGAGGTAGTGATTAACATCTTTGAAGAACTTTTTCTTCTGTTGAGACGTCATCCCTTTAACAATGAAGTTACCCGTAATTTGCAAAGTCTG
This sequence comes from Artemisia argyi, assembly GCA_030686995.1. Taxonomy (NCBI): domain Eukaryota; kingdom Viridiplantae; phylum Streptophyta; class Magnoliopsida; order Asterales; family Asteraceae; genus Artemisia; species Artemisia argyi. The sequence goes on from CM060690.1 coordinate 125,386,322, forward strand.
CAAACCATGGGGTAGTGGGATCACCACGAGTAGAGATCACATTGAGTGTCTCGAGGGGAAAGGTTTCATTTATTTCATTTTTCTCAAGGACATCTTGGTGAGGGTTCTCTAGTCGGGATAAATTATCAGCCGCTAGGTTCTCAGCTCCTTTTTTATCACGGATGATGATATCAAATTCTTGTAGGAGCATGATACGTGGGGATTGCACCCTCGCAACAGGTTTTACCTCTCAACGGATCTCGAGAAGCTTACAACCCCCACCAGGCAGTGTACCTGATCGTTGTAGTATAGTATAGTGACAAGTACCGGGGGATTGATCGTTTAACTCAGGAATAGTGTCGCTAGGATTAGAAAGCCTACTAAACTAGGTCTAGAGGTGAGGGATGATTCTTTTTGTATTTTTATATTTTATAGAAACCAAGTAAAATCTCGGGTTTTGAAGGAGTGGGCGGAATTAGTTGCTAACCAACTAACCCAATTAACTACTAATGCAAACAAAATAAAATAACAGAAATGAAAATGAAACTATTATACTAATGTGGTAGAAACAATAATGAGGAAAGTTGTGTTTACTTAGATTTCATTACTCCTTAGATATCTTTTACAGGTTGATTAGCTTGTTACAATTGCATGGATGACGGGTCATATTCCTTAATACTAGTCGTAGGGCTGTGTACAATATTCCCTAACTCTATAAGATCCTACTTCACTCCTATGTCGAGCCGTTAGAAGCTCCTAACATGGGATTATTAGAATTCTCTTACGCATTAAATACAACCAAAAATCGTAGTACACCTCCGATCATGTTTCTTAAGACGTTCAAGCAAGTTACCAATAGAAGTCTACCAGTTTTCTTAAGCCTAACATTGACTACAATCATCCGTAATAATTATAAACAAACAATCAACCCATAATTAACATCTAGGTTTCACTACATCTAAGCAAACACAATAAAGATCTAGCCTAGCATGTTAAAGAGAAGACAAGCGTAAGATATAATCACACAACACATAGACATATTGAATGATTTGAATGAATACTTATCTTCAATTGAACATGGAAGAATCAATGGGTTGGAACCCTTGAAAAACTGATAAAATTCGGACTAAGGTTTATTCCCTCAAAGTTGCACACTAATGAATGAAATTTGGAAAACTATATATAGACTTTACACTTTGACGGCGTCATGTGTTAGATCGTGACGCCGTCAACTCGCCGCCTTGATAAAATCGTATTGCCTAGATCTATTTGTGACGCCGTCATGTGGAGAAATGCTCTGGGCCGTCACTAGTAATTGGACCCTGACGGCCTTGGTGACACCATCAGGTCCATAAGCTTGAAAATACTCTGGGCCATCACGTTGTAATTCCACATCCACCTCTTTTGTAACTCTTGACGCCGGCAGGTACTGTTCCAGTAAGGAAATTTGAGACTTTGCCGTTTTCTTCACTTTTATGCTCCAAAAACATCCAAAATGCTTCCTTTTCTAGATTCTTCCTCAAAAGTACTTAAAATGACAAAAGGAACGATTTAGGGCAATAATTGATCAAATAATCTCGAATTTGGGCTTAAATGACCCCTTAAAAGCGGTACACTTTTTGCCTCATAAGAGCAGAACCCATCGGAGCAATCTCGGCTTTGCATCTTGTTTGGCAAAGAGATATTTCAGAGCCGAGTGATCCGTATACACTATGCACTTTGTCAGGATAAGGTACGGCCAAAACTTCTCGAATGCATATACTACGGCTAAGAGTTCTTTTTTGTAGTGGTATAGTGAGTCTGAACTTCAGTCATAGTCTTACTGGCATAATGTATAGGCTAAAAATGTTTGGTTTTACGTTGCCCCAGGACTGCCCCTATAGCAAAGTCACTAGCATCGCACATAAGTTCAAAGGGCAGGTCTCAATCGGGGGCAACAAGAATAGGTGCCTCAGTAAGCTTTTTCTTCAAAGTTTGAAAAGCTTCGATGCACTCGGGTGAGAAGATGAAAGGAGCATATTTTTCAAGAAGATGGGTCATAGGCCAAGCAATTTTTGAAAAGTCTTGTATGAATCTACGATAAAAACCGGCATGACCCAGAAAGCTTCTAACACCTTTGACAGTAGTGGGAGGAGGTAGTTTAGCTAGTACATCAACTTTGGCTCTATCAACCTCGATCCTTGTAGAGAATCGTTTAAGCCCATCTAGGATATGTTTTATGAATAACATAAATATGCAGCGGAATATAAAACAATATGTTATTCAACAAGGTTTTCATTATTCACTATATCCCCAAGATCAAAAGATCCTTGAGGCTAAACTAACTAATACATAGATCGATCTATTACTAATAAACTAACTAACTACTAATATACACACGTTTTCTATCGTGTGTCTAGACTCTCATCGAAGAGTTCTAACTATATTGGATTATAAATACCAGACGCCTAATACCCTTTATATAGAGGGTTTACAAGAAAACCTAACTTGCTAAGGAAGCTATCTTTGATATCTTCTAATATTCAACACATATTCCTAGAATATCTTCTATACATATCTTCTAGCTTGTATAAGAAGACCAAAGTGTCATATTAAGCCCTTGTGTTTCATTCGTCTTCATATACTTCTGTGAGGAGTACTTTGATTCAAAGTACTTTGGTTTAGCAGTACTTTCACTCAGATTCAAAGTACTTTGGTTCAGCAGTAATTTTATTCATCTTCATATAAGCACATGTAGTTTTGTAATCATCAAATCTATAATTCCCAACAATCTTCCCCTATTTGATATTACAAAACTATCTCCATGAATGAGAAAATCTTCAATGCTTCCCCTTGACTTAAGATCTTCTTGAACATGTCACCACATATAAATAAGCTGCAAATCATATCTCTGTAGTCTTCTTCCCCTTTTTGTAATCATCTAATAGGGGACATGTAAAGATATGCAACGTTGATCGTCACTACCCCACATCATATATCAAAACTTCCAATCCAATCTTTCCAATGTCTTGAATTACCCGCCATGAAGAACACCAAAAAGCTTGCGAAAAATGAACTCAAGATAGTAGAAATTTTAAACTAGCAGTATTAATGATGACTAGAAGTAGTAATGAAACACTTCCCCTTAAATGGTGCATGTAGATGGTTGAACATTTAATCAATAAGCTTCCCCTGAAACTAATATGTTTCCATCTCTTGAATCTTCAATTCTGTAGGCTCTATGTAATGATCACTGATGAAGAAAACTGAGTATAACGAATTTGATGAAGAAGTTGAATTTTCCAAACTTGCGTCTTATATCTTGTACTATCCACGTGACTCCAAACTCATACCAAACTAGAAATTATAAGTAGACCTCAACCTCTTGATAAATCCTCAACTATATGAGACACTGAGCACTACAACGTAACTCCTTAAAGTGATAGCAAATGTAAGCAGTAAGCACCTTCAGTTTGTAGATCACACACCTTTGCTAGATTCATCAAGTCTTTATCACAACAATAAAGCACGAACAAGTTATCTCCAAAGTATAACATCCACCTTGAGATATGATAAGAACACGCACCTGTGAAACTCAACTACAACATTAAATAAATGATATTCACCTTTCTTCGTAATCAATTAAGTAATAAGAACGAGCCTTTGAAACCTTTAAGAACAAAACAACCATTCTCCTTGTGCGTATGAACCAATATCCCATGTGTGTGTAAAACATCTTCAAATCTCAATCAAACTGCTCATTAAATTCCTTGTCGAAGTACTTTAAAATCATGTATCCTTGAAGCCTCTTCCCCTTAAACAATTAAACTTTACAAAACAAAGCTTCGAAGAACCTTAAATCCCCAGCAATATTAAAATCGTGTAGACAACACGTGATAGCACTTTCATGTTGACTCATAGCAGCAGCAACTTCAATCAATCATTCAACAGCTACTGTCCCATCTCCATAAATTTTAAGCAACCAATGATCAGCAGTATCAAGCAGTTGTTGATCAACAGGAACCAATAACAAGCAGCAGTGGAAATTAAGCGTAGCAATGGTAACCATATGCAGCAGTGCAAACATATAATGTTGAGCAATACCTTATGTTGAGAGAGCAATACAAGTGAATGATGTCTCAAATATACACCAGGCATGCAACAATTTGAACCAATTAAACCAGTGTATAAGCACGCTAAACATTGATCAGAAACAAGTAACACTTTAGTATACGCAGCGAATCAGATAATCAAGATCAGATTAGGGTTTCAAACAGTTATTCGCAAGCGTAATCTTCAAACCAAGAGCTTTACTTAATAAAAAGTAAGCATCATTAATCATCTAATCACCTTCCATACTGAATTAAATTGACAGAAAAATGAATTTAGGAAGTATGTTAATACAAAAACCCTAAAAATCGACTTACGGACATGTTTCTGCAGCAGACTTTGAGCACGTATATCTTTGGATTGACAACTCCGTTTGAAGATTCCTCTTGTTGAAATCTTCCTTGATATAGAACCTCCAGTAAAAATTTTAGCCCGATCCAACGGTTAACGAAGGAGATATCGCCGGTTGAAAACAGCTCTGCAGTGAGTTACGAAAATTGAACCAAATTCGAGTTTTTCTTGTTTTCTTCGTTCTTCTTCAAACAAAACCTTGTAAATCCCAGATATCAAGAGCCCCCGCTATGATACCACATGTAGAGAATCGTTTAAGCCCATCTAGGATATGTTTTACGAATAACATAAATATGCAGCGGAATATAAAAGAATATGTTATTCAACAAGGTTTTCATTATTCACTATATCCCCAAGATCAAAAGATCCTTGAGGCTAAACTAACTAATACATAGATCGATCTATTACTAATAAACTAACTAACTACTAATATACATACGTTTTCTATCGTCTGTCTAGACTCTCATTGAAGAGTTCTAACTATATTGGATTATAAATACTAGACGCCTAATACCCTTTATATAGAGGGTTTACAAGAAAACCTAACTTGCTAAGGAAGCTATCTTTGATATCTTCTAATATTCAATACATATTCCTGGAATATCTTCTATACATATCTTCCAGCTTGTATAAGAATACCAAAGTGTCATATTAAGCCCTTGTGTTTCATTCGTCTTCATATACTGCTGTGAGGAGTACTTTGATTCAAAGAACTTTGGTTCAACAGTACTTTCACTCAGATTCAAAGTACATTGATTCAGCAGTACTTTTATTCATCTTCATATAAGCACATGTAGTTTTGTAATCATTAAATCTATAATTTCCAAAAATCCCACTTTTGGAAATCTTATGGCCGAGGACAATGCCCTCTTTGACCATAAAATGGCTCTTCTCCCAATTTAGACACAAGTTTGTTTCTTTACAGTGTTTAAGCATGTTTTCTAAATGGGAGAGACAAGACTGGAAAGAATCCACAATGACCGAGAAGTCATCCATGAAGACCTCAATAGTTTTCCCGATCATGTCGTGAAATATGTTCATCATATACCTTTGGAACGTGCCTGGAGCATTACATAAGCCGAAAGGCATACGTCTATAGGCAAAAGTTCCGTAGGGGCACGTGAAGGTAGTATTTTCTTGATCCGGTGGATCAATGGGAATCTGAAAGTAACCCGAGAAACCATCGAGGAAACAATAGTATTCGTTTCCAGCTAATCTCTCGAGCATCTGGTCCATGAAGGGTAGAGGAAAGTGGTCGTTTCGGGTGGCGTCATTTAACTTACGATAGTCAATGCATACACGCAATTCCGTAACCAGTCAAGTTGGAATCAACTCGTTTTCTTCATTTGTGACAACAGTTATGCCAACCTTTTTGGAACACAATGGATTGGGCTAACCCAAGGACTGTTAGAGATAGGGTAAATCAATCCGGCATCAAGAAGTTTGATAACCTCTTCTTTGATAACCTCATGAATTTTGGGATTAACCCGTCTCTACTGTTGAACTGCCGGTTTGAAATCATCCTCCATTAAAATTTTACGAGTACAGAATTCGGGGTTAATACCCTTGATATCGGAGAGTTTCCAAGCAATTGCTTGCTTGTGAGATTTCAAGACCTTAATGAGAGCAGTTTTCTCCTCATCTTTTAAATCTTTAGCGATAATGATGGGTAATTTATCATCACCCTTAAGGAATGCATATTCAAGATGAGGAGGCAAGTCCTTAAGCTCGACCTCGGGAAAATCATTAGTTTTCTCAACATTTTTTATTTCCTCTTTATGAAGTGTATGTGAAAGAATGGGAGGGTGGGAGGGATCTTGATTGAGCAACTTCTCGAGGAGAAGTATATCCCTTTTCCGGGTCAATCTCCTGGTTATCAATCCCCTTGGGAATTGAGTCACTTCGGAGAAAGGCCTCTATTTCCTCCAAGATGAAGTCACTTCCCTCAAACGGAGTGAGGGAAGGAGAAGAATTAGCAATTATGGGATGAGAGGAGGGAGTGGGATTACCACTCAGAGAATCATCAGCGAAACCAAGAATTTCTTGAGAGTACTCCTCGGTTGCAACATCTCGAAGTTTGATCAAGGTTAAAGGGTTATGGTTTCAGAACCAACACGTAATGTGATTTCCTCATCGAAAACATCGATCAATGCACGACCCATTCTAAGGAATCCTTGTCCAAGAATGAGAGGAACCCTTGGATCTGAATCAAAATCAACGGTCACGAAATCAGCTGGAAAATGGAACTTTCCAACTTTGACAAATACATCCTTGACAATACCGAGGGGACGAGATATTGAATGATCTGCAAGCTCAAGAGTCATGCAGGTGGGAGTGAGTTCTAGAAGAGAGAGCTTCTTCCTTACTGAATGAGGCATTAAGTTGATGCTGGCACCAAGATCAGCCAAGGCATAGCATTCAACCATTCCCTGGAATATACATGGAATGAGGAATTTTCCGGGATCTCCCAGCTTCTCGGGAAGCTGTTTCAACAAAACCGCAAAGCAGTTTTCATTGAGGGGAGTTTTTGCCATCTTGAACAGTTTTTTCCTTATTACTCAACAAGTTTTTGATTATGGATGCAAATTTGGGCATTAAGAGAATAGCATCTGCGAAGCTGATATCCTTGTGACGCCGTCAAATCTATACTGGATCGTCATGGAAATTACTCTTGACTCCGTCAAGATTTTCTTCTTGACGCCATCACCTACTGTTCCCAGCAAGGAAAATTAAGACTTTGGCGTTTTCTTCACTTTTATGCTCCAAAAACGTCCGAATTGCTTCCTTTTCTAGATTTCTCTCCCAAAGTACCTAAAATAACAAAAGGAACGATTTAGGGCAATATTTGATCAAATAAATTCAATTCCGGGCTTAAATGACCCCCTAAAAACGGTTCATTTTTTGCCTCATCAAGGAGGGATGTCATTGGTACCTCCGTTGTTAGTAGGAAGTAACATATCCATTGTAGCCTCAGTTTCACGTTCCTCTACCTGAACAGGAGAAGAGGTAGACGGAGTCGTGGGTCCTTTATAAGAAACTCCACTTCTGGTTGTGATCGCCTTAACATCACCCCTCGGGTTAGCGATCGTGTTGCTTGGTAGTGTACCTGAGCCCAAGGGTCGAACATTTAAAGACTTCTTGAGTTTTGAGATTTGGCTGACCAACAATTTGTTCATTTCTTCTTGGGATTTCATAAATTGTTTCAACAACTCATCGGATGATGGTCCAGTTGGAACAACAGCTTGATTTTGGTTAGGAACATTTTGAGCACGGTTGTCTTGAAAATTCCCTTGATATGATTATTATGACCATGAAAATTTTTTCCTTGTTGAAAATTATTACCCTGATTAAAATTACCATGACCTTGATTACGGTTAACATTTCCTTGGTTTTGGTTTTGAAAAGCCTGATTGTGACCAGAATGGAAATTCCCTTGGTTTTGAAAACCTTGGTTCATTCGGTTTTGATTTTGATTAAAATTTTGATTCCGGTTATGATTCTGATTCTGAGACTGATTAAACCCGGGTGGTCCAAGGTAATTATTAGAACGATAGCTCAAGAGGTTACGGTCCCCTTGTGGTTGGTAAGAATTACCTCCCGAATTATAGGAACCTTGAGCTGTGTACACATTTTCATGAGTGAACCCACCAGAGGCTGGGCACTCAGTGTACGGGTGTGGACCACCACAAGTTTCACAACTTGGGGTAACAGTTTTGACGTGATGATTTTGATTTGTCTGATGGATACGTAAAACTGCAGTGGACAAATCATCAAGTTTTTTAGCAATGACAGCTATATCATTGTTTGCTGGAGTGATTGATTTAAATGAGTCATTCCTCTCGGCTGAGAAATCCCAGAAATTGTGATGGGTAATCATGTTTTCGATCAAATCATAGCACTCTTCAGGGGTCCTTTTCATAAAGATACCCCCAGCAGCAGCATTGATGGTGTCACGGTGACGAAGTGTCAAACCATTGTAGAAGGTATCTATAATGGTGACAAGAAGCATGTTATGATTGGGACATCGATCAATTGCAAGCTTATAGCATTCCCATGCCTCAAATAACGACTTATCAGGACGCTGTCTGAAGTTGCTGATATCATTTCTTAGTTTAGTTACCATGGATGGTGGAAAGTATTTTGCCAAGAATTTGGTAACCATATCATCAAAAGTGTGGATTGAATTCTTTGGAAGACGATCGAACCAGGCAGTCGCATGATGAGTGAGAGAATAGGGGAAGAGATATAACGAAGGCCGTCTTCGGGGACGCCATTTTGTTTCATGCTCTGGGAGACGGTTAAAAAATTTTCAAGATGCTTGTTAGCATCGTCACCCAGCAATCCGTGAAATTGACACGAATTTTGGACTTGCTGAATCATGTGATGCTTGAGGCCAAAGTCCGTGGCCTCAATAGTAAGTGGTGCAATAGGTCCACCTCTCCCATGCATAGTAGGTTGACACAACTCCTCCATCGTTCGGAGATCAGGAGCTACCTCATCCTTGGGAGGGTCAGGTGGGGGTGGTGGGGGCCCGTCGTCCATTTTTATTTTGGGTTCTTCAATAACTGTACGTAACTCGGGTACGTTTCTTTGACGATTACGCTTTGTTTGTGAACGAGTGCGCATGCACTAAAAACAATGTCAATTAAAACAAGACCGAGGCAAAACAACAGGGAACTTAAACCAATAATCATAGTATGACTGGCTTCTTTGAAAAAGGTGCACCAATCACAAGGATACAAAGGCAAGTTTTAATCTTTAGTTTGGGAACTTATTAATGTTCATACCTCCAGTTGGTAGGTATTCAGCCTTGGTTTTCGAAAATGTATTTTATATAATTATTATTAACAGAAAAACAAAAATGTTTTTGGCTTTTGGGTGTGTGTGCAAAAAAAATTTGGAAATATTTTTGGTATCGATTCGTTAACCAAAATCGTTTTCTTTAAAATTACCCACAGGGTGGCGGGAGAGAAGAATGGATCTCTCTTCAGTTCGCAATTTAATGTCAGAACTTACCTTGACCACCTGTGTAGGTTGTAATCTTAAAAAAAGCGAAGTAATTTAACTTCACGATTTGTTTTTTTGTTTATGATTTTTTTGGTGTTGTTAACACTTTAGAAAAAGTGTTAATAAACTTTTTCTGATATGATTTGGTTTTTAAAAAAATTTACAAAGTGGTGAAATTTTTACAAGGAGGGTTTTGAAAATCACTAAACCTAAACGTTTTTAGAAAACACGCAACAACCTCCCCGGCATCGGCGCCAAATTTTTGAATCCTCCCAAACAGTCCGTCCAAATTAACCAGAGAATGGTCAAAAGGTCAAACCTGAGTGGGAGTAGTGCAAGATATAAAATTCGTGGAAGTACAGGGAAATCCCCGGGTCGTTAAGTCCCAACGAGATTGAAATTGTGTTTTTTAAACGTTTACGGGAATCAGTGATTAGGGATAGTAACAAATAATGATTTGGAGTTTATTACACTACTGATTTGATTGATATTAAGATAAATAAACTGTATAAACAATTACAGGATTACAGATATAAACAAACGTAAACCAAATTAGAAATCAGAAACGGTTACAGACAGATAAAAAGGTGAGATATGAACAAATTTAAACTAGAGGGGGTGAAAATGAAAATTTTACAAACTTAATATAAAAAAAATTAATTAAAAAGAAAATTAATTTTTTAATTATTTTATTATTTATTATTAATTAAAAACTATTTTAAACTATTTAATAATTAATTAAAACTAATTTAAACCTAATTTAAATTTAAGAAAAATGCTAAAGTGATTCAGAAAAATATGAAAATTTTTACAAAACTAATTAACCATTACAGGAATCCTAAAAATTTATAAAAATTTTATACAAATTATTTTTAAACTATTTTACTAATTATTTACTTATTTAATAATTAAAATCTACTTAAACTAATTTAATTATGAAAAATATTAAATGAACAGTGAAAATTTTGAAATTTTTTCTAAAAATACTTTACTGATTATAAAACTTAGGAAAAATACAAAAAGCTACTATTGCTTATTTATAAGCAAAAAGGAAATTGATTTTTGGTTTTTTTAATTAAAACTAATTAAACTAAATTTAATTATTATAAATACTAAATTAACTCAGAAAATTATGAAAAAATTTCTTAAACTATTTTAATATATTAGAAACTTAGGAAAATTATAAAAATGAAAATTGCTTTTTGAAAAAGCTTAGCAATAAGCCAAATGGCTTAAATAGAAGCTATCACTATTTTTATGTTTGTCTTTTTCTGGATTTTCTTTTACAAATCTATTTTACTACTGAAAATATGAAACTTTAATAAAGAAAAAAACTTTGGGACTTAAAAATAAGCAGTATGCAATCCAAATAGTAACACAGAAAGGGTTAATAAGCTTTTGAAATGGATTTTTGGTGCAAAAAGCTACTAATAAGCTATAAGTTGATAAATAAGCTACCAACAACTAAGATGTATAAAATAAGCTGAAAGAGACTAAATAAGCACAAGGGATAAGCCATAAACTCAAATAAACACTTGGCTTATGCAATCAGGCTAAATAGGCCAAAAGGGCCAAACTTGTAGGCCTTGTGGGGCCCACAAGGGTGATCAGGAATCCAAGTTAAGACTTGATCCAAAAAGCTAGCCAGAAGGGCTTTTCAAAAAGCCAAGATTTAAGCACTGGGTCCCACTAATAAGCACTAGGGGGCTTTGGAAGTTAGGCACAAATACTGAGTGACTCAGTATAGCTTGTGTGATCAAGGTAGGTTTAAGGCCAAATTAAGCTATGGTCCAATAAGGTGAAGTCCAAAATAAGCCAAGGTCTAAAAAACTATATTGATAAGCTATCCAAAAATCTAAGGATGAGAGGTGGGGTCCACTGGTTAAGCCAGAATGGGCTTATGAAATTTGGCCAATGTTTTGGTGCTGGGGAGGGTGGTTGCCCTGCAGCCTCAAATAAGCATTTGCATAAGCCAAGAAAAATTCTAAAAAATAAGCCAATGGTGGATTTTGAAAGTTTAGCTGGTATATTTGAACTAGTAAAAAGCTTGGGACTTGAATGTAAACACAAAAATCAGTATAAATCCTTGAAAAAATGATTTTCTGCCTAACTATGCAATTTTGACTTTTTGAGTTATGATCTAAAGTTGACCTAGATGAACTTCGTGCTTAATATAATGACTGAAAATGATATGATAAGATGAAATAAGGTCAAGTTAATGTAAAACAACAACTTTTAAACTGATATTAAAGCTTATGGGTCTTAAATCCCCAAAAGTAAACCTTATTTTTTTTTGGGTAAATGGTAGATTACTCGGTGAATATATAAATTGAAAAAAAAAATTGTGAAGCACAAGAAAAAGAGGTAATGAGCCTCTTTGTAAAACATGCATAAAGCTAACTATATGATTTGAACAAGCTCAAACCATGACAATCAGAAAACAAACTACTAAGAGCTATCAAGAATGAATCAAGCCTCGCGTACTAGCTCTACAAAGCCACCTGTTCTTCAGCTTCCATGTATTATTGGATTACTGATCTTCCAAACAACTTTCATTCTATCAACACGAGCATTCGCCTTGAACTGAATAGTTGTAAGTTTTAATCTTACAACATCCGCAATTATTTGACAAATCTGATCTACCCGTCGTTCACCTTTCCCAAACAGTCGATTGTTCCTTTCTTGCTACACAAAATACGTAGAAGCTGCAATGATTAGGCGTCCAACAATACTAGTAACTGAATTATCTTTGGAGATGGGTAAAATCCAGTCCATAATGTCGTCCCAAATAGGTAAAGTATTCGGCAGTTCAGCCATGCTAGATATACGAAACCACACCTGTGAAGAGTATGAACAAGCAAAAAATAAGTGGTCATGTGAATCGGGTTGGGCTTTACATAATGGACATCTAAGTTGGCTTAAGTCCACAGAATTGCCGACATCCCATTGCTTAAGGTTATCTTGTGTCTTCAATTTCTTCTTCATTACAAGCCATAAATGAAACGTGTGTCTTGGAACACACGAAGAGAACCACACAACATGAAACCAAGGAACCTCATATCGGCGAGTACGAATGGAGTCCCATGCAGTACGCACTGAAAAAGCCTTCATTTGACCATCATGCATCCTCCAAACCACTCTATCTTGAATATCATGTGTTAGAGCTGGGACTACTATCTAATTCAGGGCAGGAAACCGGTCCATCCAAGAGGAGGGCAACAACCAGGCTCCGTCATGCACAATATCAGCGACACGATCGTCAAGTTTAAGACCAGCCCTCGACACAGTTCTAGGTGACAAATGATCAATTAAGGGGCATTGGTTATCCCATTTATCAAACGAAGCTTAGGAATTACAACCATTCCCAATTTTAACCCAAATAAACGGCCGTACATATTTGCGTATTTGCAGAATTTTACACCAACCCCAACTACTATTCGAGTGGGCACCAACATCCCTAAAGTTCCTCCCTTTCAACTTGTACGAATGAATCCATCTAATCCACAATGATTCTTTGCGAGTTATAATGTTCCAAACATGCGAAGCCATTAAAGCAATATTAAACATTTCGAGACTACGAATACCCAGCCCTCCTTCCTCCTTAGGAAAACAAATCGAGTCCCAAGAAACTTTTTCTTTGCCCCTCTTCATATCCCCTTGGCACCAAAGGAACCCACACATTAATTTCTCTATGTCATGAATAATAGCAGCCGGCAATATGAATATGGATGCCCAATACCCATGTAATGAAGATAAAACATATATCACAAGTTGTAATCTACCCGCGAATGACAAGTATCTATTTTTCCAATCATTTATACGCTTTTGAACTCTTTCTACAAGACCTTTGCAATCCCTGTAGAGTAATCCAGATGAAATAAGCGGAACACCCAAATACTTAATAGGAAGAGTACCTTCATCAAATGGCATTAGTTGCAATATAGAAGTCTTAACATGGTTAACAACATTGCAAAAGAAAACCGTGCTCTTTGGAATACTAGGCACCAACCCTGAAGCACATTTGAATTCGTCCAAGGTTTCCATAATAACTCTAGCAGAAGCTACATCTCCCCGAGCAAACATAATCAAGTTTTCTGCAAAACATATATTAATAATTTTCTGCTTTTGGCACCGATTATGGTACTCGAAGTCCTCATTATTTCGCACTCTACGCTTTAACATAAGAGTAAGAATCTCCATAACTAACGTGAACAAATATGGAGACATGGGATCGCGTTGCCTCAATCCTCTTTTACCTTTAAAGTAACCATGTAACTCGCCATTAATAGATAAAGAAAAAGAGGTGCTAGTAACACATGCCATAATCCAACCTACCATAGTTGGATGAAACCCAAAACCCCCTAGAATGTCTCTTAAAAACTTCCAACTAACCGTATCATAGGCTTTTTGAATATCGATTTCAAAGGCACATCTAGGGGGCCTTTATTCAAGTGGTAATTATGCATTAATTCCTGAGTAATAAGAATATTATCTGAAATGTTACGACCCGGTACAAATGCCAATTGATTCTCACTAACAATATCATTTAAACCTTCCTTGATTCGATTAGTAATTATCTTACTAATAACCTTGTAGATCATGTTGCAACATGAGATAGGGCGATAATCGTTAATACGAGTAGGTGATGATACCTTAGGTAACAATGCAAGAATAGTGTGGTTGATCTCTTGCAATAGACATCCATTCGAGAAGAAGTCTCGAACAGCATTGCTCACATCGACTCCCACTATATCCCACGATTTTTTAAAGAAAGCTGAATTAAAGCCGTCTGGACCGGGAGCCTTATTTTCACCAATTGAGAACATGGCATTTCGCACCTCTAACTCGGTAACCTCTCGAGTCATTAAGACAGCTTTGGCTTCCTTTATACGTTTAGAGAACAGCCCAACGTGATCAATAGAAGTAACAACCTCCTCAACACCAAGAAACCCAGTATAATGTTTAACAAATGCTTGAGGAACAGCTCTTCCTTCGTACATAACATCATCTAGCCCAACAACACTATCAATTTGACTTCGAGCCACTTTAGCTTTCACTGTACGATGTAAATTAGAAGAGTTAGAATCCCCAACTCGTAACCACTCAACCTTGGATTTTTGCTTTAAGAATCGCTCTTCATCAAGCAAGGCTTGATTGAAAGCCGTTAGATACCGAGCCTCTTCATCATGAAGAATCATAGAGGACGGCTCCAAGTCTAGAGCTCTTTGAACAACATCTAACTCGTGACGAAGTTTACTCACTCTCTCGTGTAAATTTCCTTGCTTCGCTAACAAATTTCGAAGAAGTCTTTTCATTAACCTCATTCTCTTGACAACCTTGAACATATTATGCCCATTCACGTGTGTTAACCATTCTTTCGCCACAAGGGATTTGAATTCAGGTTTATGGACTAGAAAGTTAGCAAACTTGAAAGATTTTGGTTTATGTTTAGTTAATTTCTGAATTTTTAGCACAGCAGGCGCATGGTCGGATATTCGGTATGGTTTGAAAATGACATACGCACCAGGGAACTCATTCGTAAACTCCAAATTTCTCATAACCCGATCAATCTTCTTTACCATGCCATTATCTGCTTTCGGCTTTTGGTTCCATGTAAAATGGAGACCAGAACAATTTACATCAGTCATCTCGATCTTCATTACACAATCCATAAATTCCCGCATTGAAATGTTTATATCTGAAGAACCACAGTACGTGTCTTCAAGATAAAGAGCCGAGTTGAAGTCCCCCATGATCACCCATGGTTTCCTTTGCACGAAACCAGAATGCATCTCCAAATCCCTCCAAAGCTCCCTATGGTTTATGTAATAGTTATCAGCATAAATGAATGTACAAAAAAGAGCTTTTTGATCAGCTTTAAGAATAATTTGTGTGTGCATAGCTTGTTTCGTGCATGACAGGACCATGACATCCACAAAATCAACATTCCAATCAAGAATAATTCGCAATCCATTGGAGCATAAGCTACCATTCGAAGACCAATTCCAATTCGAACAAACCTTTTCACAAACACGCTGTAACTTGCTCACGTCCACATGAGACTCTAAAATAGCACATACATTCAAGTGATTCTCAAGAATCACTTGTCGAACCTCCTTTTGTTTTGGGGAGCGATTCAATCCCCGAATATTCCATGTAGCTATACTATACATTGGAAGTGTTATTACCGGGAGTGCTTGCCCCCTCCGTGATAGTACTTGGCGTATTACTTTTCATAAAAGCACTTGTTTCATCGTATACATTTTCTATTACGTCCCCATTCTCATCATCATTGGTGGCAATAGTTGTGCCACCATCTTCATGAACACTAGCTAATGCTGAAAACGAATTTGAATTGTTTACAGCCTCCTTCCTTTTTCTAGGCCCATTTATCTTTGATGTACTAGCACCATTCAAACCTTCCTTGGAGTTCCTACCATTATCCATACCATTCTTTTTAGATGAACTAACACCTCCAATGTTTGTAACATGCCTATAAACAAAAGACGTTTTGGGTTTAAAACCCATCATCCTATCATTCTGACTTCGAGCACTCTTACGAGCTTTTACCTTTTGGAAACCATCTGAATCAGAATTAGTATTCAAAACAGGTTTGAAACCATCCGAATCTCTTTCCACTTGCTTATTAGGATTCTCCTTTACTGCCTTGGGGCAATATTCCACCATATGTCCAAATATTTTGCAAGTCGAGCACTTTGGCGGCTTCCATTCATATTCCACTTTGACCGTTTCACGCGTGTACCCTTCCCCATCGAGATTTGGAACAGCTACCACGACAGATTCCTTTATATCAGCCTCAGCTTGAACTTCTATCAAAGCACGAGCAAAACTACTTCACCCCCAAGATTCGTTACACATCGTACTCGTATACGAGTCTAACATTAGCGGGTTCCCAATTTTAGAAGCAATGATACTAAGACCATCATCAGTAAACGCGGCCAAAGGTACATCATGCATCTTAACCCACACGGGAACACTGGAGTGGTTCGCTTTTGTGAGGCTTGCTGATGGAGTCCATTTGTTTAAGATAATTGGTACTTGACGAATCATCCAAGGACCGTTCTCTAGAACATCATCCACCCCTTTCTTAGAAGAAAATTTGAAAAAGTAGAACCCTTTAGCATTCATCATTATCTTTTGTATACCAAATTTTCCCCATGCGTTATACACATAGTTCTCCATGACTGGAAACGCAACTCTTTTCCCAATGAAGTACCCGTAGATGGAATTACTCAATCTATCATTCACCTTTTTTACAGAAGACATGGGAATCATGGCTTCAAATTCAGCATTACTAGCTACTTCCTCTACAATCTTCATGAAATTGATTTTAGGTTGAATAGGTTCAGAACTTACCACATTAGCAAACGAATTACCTTTACCAGTGGCTTCATCAATACTCGACTCTTTGACTATGTTAAGACAGTCAATGGTCGCTTCATATGTCTTAGCAATATCTTGTATGGTTACATTCACCTTATCATTCGAATTAGAGTTGTTCACATCCTCTTCCTTTCCCGTACGCTCCACCATGATGTAAACAAATAGACAAAACCTGGGTTAATTGGGGGAAATGATGGGTAGGTGATTTTGAAAGTGGATTTTGAAGTAATTAAAATTTGGTAGATAAATGAAGAGTTAATTTGGATTTGTTTAAGGTAGGGTTTTATCTGGAAACGCCATGGGGGGGTAGAGATAGTATTCCCTATTATTTGCTTAGTATTACTTCTCAAAAGTAAACCTTAAGTGGAGTGAAACTTGGATTTTGACTTTTAATCACACAATGCCTGGTTTTTATGGTTGTTATAACCTAATGAGACCTAATGTGACATAAATGAACCAAGAACAACAACAAAAACAGGCTAGGACACATAATCACAAGCAAATCCAAGCAACCTGATATAACAAAGATTTTGAGGTTTTTGAATCAAATGGACACCTAAGACTTTGGGACTGCTTCTAATAACCTTATTATGATCCAATAACCTAAAATGAACACAGAAACAAGGCTTACAAGTATCAATACCTAGAAATGCAACTTGTGCAATTTTGACAGTCCAAATGAGTTTTTAAAGCACAATGAGTTCTACTAAACTAGCAACTGATTTCAAGTGATAATATGAATAAGTTACACTAAATAATCATATACAACACAGAGATAAGCTAGGATAAGCAATGAACAGTAGAACTTGAAATTTTAAGAAAATCCTTACAAAGTGCAATCCTGCTAAGTACCATGAACCAAGGACCAAGTAATCAATCCTATAGGCTTCCACAAGCCACTAAACCATAACCATCCATGATTCACTATGCTCCAGCCATCATCAACTTCAAACCTGCAAATTTTGATTTTTTTTTTATCTATTTTTCTGATTTTTTTTTTGTAATTTTGAGTTTTATAAACTAAACTGGTTTTTAAGGTTTCTAATAGCTTTTAGAAGCTATATAGAGAGCTTATATGAGCTATGAAGTCCAGAATAACATGTATCAACACTAATTAAACTATATGAGATTTTTGAAATTTGAAAAGTGCATAAACTGATATTGTAAAATCAAACTGAAATTGGAACTTGAAATATACTTAGATTAACATAAAAAAGCTCAGTACAGAGTTTTAAACTGAAAATTACAAAAGGAGATGATGAATTAAGCTAATCGACACTATTTTTAACTAATTAAGCTACTACTCCTTCTCTTCTCCTTCTTCTCCATTTTATAGCCTTCAATTAGGGTTTGTGGGTCCCTCTGATCATATCCCAGCAATAATTTAAGCCTTTGGATGGCTCAAACTCATCCTAGCCATTGATGCGTTTTTTTTGCGGGAAAGGTTGTTTGACCCAGTTATCTGTTTTTAAGTGCAATTGGGGGTGGTGCATTTAATGCTGAGGTGAAGGGAGGTGGATCGTACATGGGGTGGTGGGATGTGATGGAGCCAGTGGGGGGTGGTGAGGTGATGTTGTTGCAGGGTGCAAGTTGGGGAGGGAGGTGTTTGTTTGACTTGTGTTGACCGAAGGGAGTATATATTTAAAAACAGGAGTGCGTTTGGGTGGTGTTTGGGCTTGGAAAGTGGATTGGGCTGGGTGAGGGTGTTGGAGTGTGTTGTGTTTGGATTTGGTTTTGGACTAATAATATCAAAGGGTCCAGTTTGGTTTTTCATTTTCACAAGGACCATTTTTGCAATTTTCTGAAACTTGAGGACTGAAAGTGGAACTTTCCCAAAGTATGCATAGGGACCAAACTTGCCAAACTTGAATAGTACAAGGACCATATTGATATTTTCCAATTTTGAATATCCCAGGGACTAACTTTGCCAAAACTGAAACTTCAGGGACTAAATGTGTAATTTCTTCAAATCTTTCACCCAGGGACCAAACTTGACAACTTATGAACTCCAAGGACCAGTGTTGACTTTTTCTTCTAAAATCCAATGCTTAGGGGCCATTTCTGCCAAATTTCAAACTTGAGGGACCATTCTTGCCAATTTTGCAAACTTTTGCTCCAAGGACTATTTTTGGCATTTGGTGATTCTCCAAGGTGTGTTTTGACATTCTGAGCTCAAAAAATGATAATTTGCTTCCCCGGCTTTGGCTTTTGATACGTTTTCCAGATTCGTGCTCGTTTTTGTCCATTTTGGCATGTTTTATGTCAATTTCTGAATTATCCGTTCATGCACGATCACAAACACAAAAACACAATATCTTTGGCATTTATGGTTAGTTTGTGTCTGTTTTGGTCTTAAAATGGACAGGAAAATGTATGTGAATAAGCACACACCGCATAATAAAAGAGATAGGGATATATTAAAACAAACTTGTTCTTCGGATCTAACATCGTACTCAAAAATGGTAACTTTTGAAAAAGAAATGATAAAAATCATAAAGTGATTTTCTAAATTACAGAGAAAAAGGTAAAGTGGGAAATATTTGCATATATATGTAGGCCTGTAGGGTTAATAAATAAGTGAGATCGGTGAAATACTAAAATCAGTCCACAAAGAATGGTGCTTCTAAACAAAGGGTGATTCCCTCTTTCTTGAAATGTTACCAAAGCTAAAATAGTCACACAAACCATAGGTAGTCAAACAATAAGAAGATGATGCATGCCACTTCATAATAGTCGTTCGAGAGACTCACCACTAAATGCATATTGCATGCATAAGTTTTTTAAATGCATATTGCATGCATAAGTTTTTTAAATGTAAAATAGAAAATTGGGAAAATTTGATGTAAAATGGAAAAGAAACAACCATTGTACCATATGTAAGAATTTGAGAGAGGAGGCGACGAACTAGTTAAGTGGTTGGAGATTGAAAGAAAGTGGGTTGAGATGTATGTAATGTGAAGTAAGGGCCCTTTTGTTTTAAGGGTTTTGACTTGAGGGAATGGAGTCATTTCCGAAAAACGTTTTTTTTTTTCATAAATGTAAATTTTATTAAGGAAAGTGCCATAAAACCTGGCAAGGTTCAACATACTACCAATTGAAACAAGACTATAATACAACTAGCCTATATACTAACGCTAAACATCATAAGGTTTCGACAACTCCCAGGCTCAAACTACAATATGAAAGGGACTGAACTTATAGCCAAATAGCTAGGCACAACATACTCTGAATCCATGAAGCACGCTAAGACCAATCAGCATACCTCAATCCATCACCATACACTGAGCCCAAACTAAAAGATATAAGACAGTACATAACATAGTCTAAATAACAGTAAACAACAAAGGAAACTAGAATACTCCAAATAAGACATAACATATCAGCTTCAAAATCTTCACAGTTAGGTTTCCACTTCAAATCTCCAATCCTGTGTGATCTCTCGTAAAATTTCCCTATGAATAGTAAAGTTAATCAAAAATTAATAAATCATTACGTTAATTAATAACATTTTTACTGATAACAAATTTTTTTTATTTATTATTTATTTAAATATGCTATGATTACTCGAGATCACTACGATACTTAAAACCTTTTCTCTTCGGAACGAGGCTCACACATGTACCACTATAGTCTAACAATCGCGAGAGTATTAAATTTTACCACTTACGAACTTATGTAACATATTTTTAACAAAACACGTCCGACAACGTAAAAGTCTGACTAATTAAGTACTAAAATATTCACTAATCATAATTAACAAATTTACTAATCTTAATTAACTCTAAACCGGATCCTTAATTACCCTAAGCCCAAACCAAGTTCGGCCTGTTACTATTCCTAAGCCCAAAAACCAAATCAAGCCCATTCTCTTGTTTTGTTTTTCATTTTCACTCGACTAGGACAACTAGAAACGAGCTTCGTACGCTCAAATCCTCCACACGACACCCCTATATTTTTACACGTACTCATTCATCCCCTAGCCAACAATTAGGATGTCGATTTTTAGCTTCTCTCGTTAAGTCTAGACACGATTTTAAGAGGCAAAGTGATTGTCCCCAAACACAATTTTATAAAATGTCAACATATTCAAAACTCAACCATTTTGACCCACGATTGTTTCTAAAACCTCCTAAACTCATTTTAAACTCAAACGAAAGTCTAAGTATTACCAAGTTACCAAAATCCCACAAGTCACAACCGATTTACAAATCGGTTCACTAAATAAAGTATAGTCGACATGCATGTATAAACCAAACAAGTACTCCCTTGAATTAAGCACACACATTTCCTTATTTTACTCACTAGGGAAAGTACCTTGATCTTTTTATAACATATATCACAAGTACCATTCATTGTAAGTTTTCAAAGTCCACGTTTTTCCTTTGAAATGTGAGGATGTCGACCACAAGAAACAAAGACTAGGAGTGACTAGTACTACTCTTACAACTTTAGACTTTTTGAAAACACGTAACCATCCATTCACTTTAAAACTTGGATACTAGAACACCCTTAGAACCCTATATATACCGCATGCATGCATGCATACTACGTTTTCTACTTCCATGCAAACTAAAACTCCACCAAATAATTCTAAGTAACAAACTAAGCATTAGGTCGAAGCTTTGGGTAGGAAATTAAGAGATTCGTGTCGGTTTAGGAGAAGCATTTGGTTGTTTGTGAACCTTGGTCGAGCAAACTAAAACACTACGTACTCATCTCGTTTACTTCTCGACTCTACGTCCCTTTTTCCCCACCATTTGGTGTCGTAAGTCCCTAACGACTCATTTCAATTCTTTTTGATATACATTTAGTTGCATTACATTTTTACACGACACACACAAACGCACCTCATTATTTAAAATCTAGATAAACGACCCATATATATTATACGTCCATCTATATATTTGACACCCTAAGAAATAAGCTATGTAAAGATTTGAAACTAAAACACAACGTATAAATCATTTCGAAGTATATTTCTAGCGTACCACAACCATTTTGAAAAACTCAAATATTTTTCTAAGTCTTTTGTTTACAAAATTCGTCCCATGCCACGTCCAAAACACACGAATATCTTTAATAATTACTTAACGAGCATACCTTTTTATTTCACAAACCAATAGACCTCATGGCGTAAAATCGAATTGGTATAGAAACTTTGTAATGAAAGTCACGTTAGGACCTAGTAATCGAGCCAAAGCAAATCGACCAAGAAACTGTTTTTGAAAAGTTAAGTAATACCGATTGGGCCTTAAGGCCCAATCATTTCAAAATAAGCCGAGAACATAAGCTGAGGGTTTAAGCTGTTGGACAACTTTTTCACGATCCAAACCTTAGCCCTAAGCAAAGCCCAAAAACCCCGTAAGCCCATTGGACCTAAAAATACTAACGGGCCTTAATTTTTCGTTAAAAAGCCCATAAGCTAACCATGAACTTTTTCGAACTAATAAGCTGTCGAAATAAGCTCAATAAGCTGTTTTGAAACTACTTAGGAAATGAAAACATTAAGTCTTAAAAATTTTGGATTTTGGACTAGATTTGCAAAATTTATGAAATTCAGGTCAAAAATGTAAATATTTCAAAGTTTCGGTAAAATATGTCATTTCGTAAACTTTAGGATAAAAACATATTTTTATAAACTTTAGGGTGGAAAGTGTAAGAAAAATAAAGTTTTGGACTTAAAATGTAATTATATTTAATTTTGGACTAACGGCGTAACGCTAACGCCGTTAGGGTAAACAGTGTAAATTTTTGAAAATACAAGGGCCGTATACTAAAATTAATACTTTCATTTTTATTTTCCATTTTTACGAGTTCCCGTCACGACATTACAGTTATTTTCAAACTACTACTATTATTATTATTATTATTATTATTATTAAACGTTACGTTTATTTTCAAACTAATATTATTATTACTATTATTATTATTAAACGTTACGTTTATTTTCAAACTAATATTATTATTAAACGTCACGTCTATTTTCAAACTATTATTATTATTATTATTATTATTATTATTATTATTATTATTATTATTATTATTATTAAACGTTACGTTTATTTTCAAACTATTATTATTATTATTATTATTATTATTATTATTATTATTAATTTATTATTAAACGTTACGTTTATTTTCAAACTAATATTATTATTACTATTATTATTATTAAACGTTACGCATTATTTCAAACTATCGTTACTATTTTTATTATTAAACCTTATGTTATATATATATATATATATATATATATATATATATATATATATATATATATATATATATATATATATATATATATATATATATAACTAAACTAAACGTACGATATACTATAAAAACTAGAAGTTTTACTAACGTTAAATTAACGAATCACGTAATCAAAAACTACTCGAGATTAAAACATTAAGACTATCAAACACTGAAAAATTGCCAAATATTATCTAGGTCGTGTGTGGAGCCATTCCCATTTTGCAAACTGAGTATCGATATTTTTATTCACTAAACCACTAAGGTGAGTTCATAGCCCACTTTTATAAAACTGTTTTCGTGGGGAGATAGATGCTTAAGAATCTGAACACAAGCATTTTCTTATATTATGCCTGAAATTGTTACTGCTTAAGTACCTTTTTGCCAAAAGCCCCTCATATCATGAGCCTTAGTCACCCAGAGAGATGATGTAACACCCCCAAAATACCGCAGCGGAAGACTGTGTCATAGGGGTGCTACTTCATAATACAAAGTACAAGTTATAGAAAACGAACTCTAAATGAGACGTTTTGAAAAGTTACCATTCGATTAATGAATTCAAAGTTACAAACATGAGATTTCAAAGTATGATTCATAAATGTATACAAAATATTTTGAATGGTAAATGATAAAAGCGTAACTCTTCAGAATATGCAGCTTGACTCTAAGTTCCACGCACTAGCTATCGCATTACTAACCTGAGATAAACATGCTAAAGTGTCAACACAATGGTTGGTGAGTTCATAGAGTTTGTCTTAAAACAGTTGTGAAAGCCTCAAAAGAATGTTTACACAGCAAAGGCATTGTGAATCCACTCAGTTGCAATTCCCGCCATAAGAGACTTGCAACCTGTGTGTTCACAACCCACTACTAACATATAGTATGATTTCGATATATGTGTATACGATATATGCACGCTTAATGTAAAGTATCACTGCCTACTGAACCTCTTGACAAGAATAAGCACAAATGCTTCAAAGAATAAGCACAAATGCTTCATAGTGGATTATATTCACCCAAGGCCAAGAATATATGGCAATGGTGGGGGCGTCAGCCCGATAGTACTATCAATACCTCTCCATCGGCTCCATCCAGGAGTTAAACAGTAGTTAAAGAATATAGCGCATAGAATAGGTTTAACACATTAAGGCACATATCGTAATAAAACTACACATCATGTTTAAAAGTATAAAAGTATAGCATAGCATATGAGTAAAATTGTCTTTAGTAAAAGAGAAAGCCAGTAGTTTAAGCATGTATCTCCCCAAAAGAGTTTAAAACAAGTATGAAAAGAGTAGGGGCTATGACTCACCTTAAGCTGATGTAATGAGAAATGAGAGTGATAGTCGAATCGTGAAAGTCTCTAAGAGCAGCCTATAATAGAACATAGCGACTTAGGTTTGGAGTAACGTCTAAGAATACGAAGAATTGCCAATATATGTCTTGCATAATGCTCATGATGTAGTACTTAGTATATAGTGTAAGTCTTTGAATATAAGTGGTTTATGAAACATGTATAGGTTGTATACCTCTTACTACCGTTCGGGCCGACATAATTCAGAAGTCATGGAGTAAACGTTCGAGGAGCCAGGACACTTTAATTCATAAATCCACAACTCATCTCGACGGCTTACTTAATGAACTCCTCACATGAGGCTCCCTACTATTGTAGTATTTGATAACATATATATATATATATAAGTTTTTGATCTTTAAAAGTTATATGGTCTTTAGTCGTGGCTTTGCCGTGACCTTGGTCATTGTTACCATGGTCTTGAGACTCAACCTTGGCTTTAGCCATGGTTGTGGTCTTGGCTTTAGGTCATTAGACCTCTTGGTCTCATGTAATTATAACCATTATATAGTTACTTTAGTCTAAAAATGGGCTGTTAAGAATTTGAAGAAAATTATCACTCAGAAAGCGTTTTCAGGGCTCGAGCTTCTTTGTTCCTGAACGAAAACGTCGTTCTGGACAACTTTCGTGTTTTAACTTTTTGATGAATCGGACCAGAAGGGTGACTTTCAAAATGGCAGAATGCAAACAGTATGGTATTGGCAGTTTCGGCGTTTTGGTTTCGCTAACTTCTTATGGCCGTATCTTTTGACTCGGGTACTCGTTTTAGGTGATTCAAATTGCTATGTTTTCCTTTTTAAGTCCTATTTAACAGTAGGTAAATTTCAAATATCATAGTTATACTATTTTGGTCGTGGTTCTCCATAAAAGTCACTAGTTTACTTGTTTAAACAATATAAGTTAACATATATATACCATAACTTGTTTTACTAGTTTTTATACATCATGAGCATAATACAAAGACCATATATAGCATGAAAGAAACATAATAAGTATGAAAATGATATGGAGCAAGAAAGTGTATAAGGGTTTCTTACAACTTTTGGCTTTCTCTTAAGAAAGGAAGTCAAGTATGAACTAGGACACTAAACCTATGCTTGCAAACCCTTTACCACAACTCTTATAACCCTTGCTAGCCTTGATCTAACCCTTGTGAAAATCATTTAACTTCAGCCCTAGTAACCTTGTGTAGCTCCTAAATCAACCATGGAATCACCAAACAAACTTGAGAACTAGGTAGAGAATACTAAGACCTTGAACTCTTATGTGTAACTTATAGTTTGAAGATCAAAGGATCATGGTGCTAGGGATTTGTTGTGTGTTGTTTTTATTGATGAAGAAAGAAAGGAGAATGAGTTTTCTAAGTCATGTGTGATCATTTATATAGGCTAGGATGAGGAGGTTAGGAAAGTGCCTAAACTTGGTGACCAAGTTGTAAATAAGTATGATCTAATGGCTAAAGTCATGAGATGAAGCCACAAGTGTGAATCCCCCCCCCCCTAAGTGGCGGTTCATAAGGGATAAGGGTGACTAGATGATGACTCTTGGTGCTATCTTGCTTAGTTTGTGCATTTTGACTCCGTAAAATGCTAACCGTAAGTTATTAAGCCACAAAACGTAAAACCGGGTATCCTAAAAATATGAAACTTGAAAGTATGGTTAAACATGTCAATATACTCCATAATAAAATATAAAATGAGTGGTAGGTTCTATTGGGTTGCTCAAACCCTGCTAAAACTGGAAACACGGGTATAAAACGCGTAATTCGCGTAAAACGCTGAACTGGAAAACGTAAAATTCCAAAACTTTTGGAATTGTCATAAAATGAGAGAAAATCATATTTCTATTGTTTAAAATGTTTTATGGACATATCGGGATGCTGGAATGACGTTTAAACCTAAAAGTAAATCTCGGACACGGCTTCGTGATTTTTGCAGAAATGATCCGACGAGTGTGAAATTCTCGGATTATCATTAAAATAGTTTAACTTACGAGAATATGAAATAAAAATTGTGAATAGTAAAAAGTGAATAGTAAAATTTTCGGGAATAAAAGTTAACCTGAAAATGCGAATTATTACAGATGAACGTAAATAATTGTGGATAGATCTATTAGGGATTGACCATCCCCGTTTGGGAGTTGAGAAAACAACCAAACGCACTTTATTTGAAATCTAATAGGTTACTGGCAAGGACCTATCCCGAGGGCACCTGTTACTTTAATCCATCATTTATGATGAGATCTGTTAATCAGCTGGGTGTCATGAGCTTAATGCAATAATAAATGCTTTTCAAACTTATAATTGTAATTCGATGCAATTATCACTATCGCTTGTGTTCAACTACTAAACATTAAACCTATGAATATCACTCAACTTTTGTTGACTTTTAGCATGTTTATCTCAGGAAATTAATGCGAAGGAGCTCGAGGAATGGAGAGGGCATTAAACCCCTATACGGGTGTTAAATAAAATGTTTTGTCATTCGCTTTTAATAACTCATATCTCCTATGATATGTTAAAACTAATGGAACAACTTTGTATTTGAAAAACTTGCTTTTAAATGAATGATAAACATAATTTTAAAACGTCTCTTTGAGTCGTTTTCTATGACTTGACTTCGATCCTCTAAGTTATACCCCACAAAGTCTTCCGCTGCTCTAGTTGAAATTTAGGGGGTGTTACATCCTGCATATAATATCAAAGAAGTAACCCATAACAAATTACCATCATAGCATAATTGCCTCCTTAAAAACCTTATCCCAAGTAAAACCATAGGACAAAACCTTTGATAAGGAAAAGAGTGCAACTTCTACTAACAATATCCATACCAGCCACATCCAAAACTCCCAAGACAGGCTCACACATGAAAATCAACAACCTATCTTGATTAATGCATAATACTTCCCAACAACAACACTGCTCAGATATGTTCCAAAGGCAATAAATAGTGAACCTAAGAAGGGAGCTACTAATGCATCTACATCGTCGTCTATGTTGAAGACTACTAGCAATTCCCCTAAGAAAGGTAATATTACTACATCTAATTCGTATTCTGCATTGGTGAATGATGAAGAAGAAGAAGAAGATGATGAAGAACTTGTTGAAAATGTGTATGATGAATATGCTAATCTATTTACAAACCCAAATACAGGTGAAAGTTCATCTTTCACAGTTCCTGCTGGTTAGCTTGTTTCAGTTGATTTATTCTAGGTGCATCCTCTGTTTCTAGAGTTGTAAGTGCTTATGGCATGTCATAAGCTCTAGGTTTAGGTGTTTATCAAGCTTCTTAGCTTGATGTTAATATGGTACTTCAACCATATTCCATTTGTACTTAACCTTTTTTGGTTTTAATATATTTATCGGGGTAACCCTTTACCCAAAAAACAACAACACTGCTCACACACAATAACACTGCATAATATCATAGCCAGATTAGTAGTCAATATCAAACTGAACAAACCATCATAGTATAGCCAGATTAGTATAATAGCCTCCTTAAAAACCTTACTAAAGAAAAACCCATTGGGGAAAACCTTGAATAAGGAAAAGAGCGCAACTTCTACTAGCAAAATCTCATTCCCATCACATCTAGTTCCCAAGACAAGCTCACGCATGAAGAGCAACAACCTGTCTTGATCAAATAAGCAACAAAACCCAACAATACACTGCTTACCCCACATATTATCACAGAAAATGCTAATCTAAATCCATCCACCATTGCCAATATCTTCACAGTCAAATATAGTATTGCAGTCCCAGAAACTAGTACTCTCATGGGACCATCTAACCCATATATAAGACACAGAAGAGGATCCCATAGCTAATTAATATCTTTGCACAACTCATTAGCCATACTGCTATAATAATTAGTTTTGCAAGGAATATTTCAAACATTTGCAGTCTTAACAACATCAGATGTGAATTTCAGGGAAAGACCCGTGAGCTTAAGTCTAACTGATAAGGCGAAAAATGATCCATTTTTAGGGGGTCATTTAAGCCCGAATTTGAATTTATTTGATCAAATATTGCCCTAAATCATTCCTTTTGTGATTTAGGTACTTTTGGAGTGAATTCTGGAAAAGGAAGCATTTTGGATGTTTTTGGAGCATAAAAGTGAAGAAAACGGCAAAGTCTTGATTTTCCTTGCTGGGAATAGTACCTAACGGCGTCAAGAGCAATTTGATGACGCCGTCAAGAGTAAAAGTGGTGACGGTCCAGAAGAAACGTGACGGCGTCACCCAAGGCCGTCACGTGTTAACTTGTCAAAACTTGCGCGCGGAGTAGCTGATATTGTTTTGGTCATAACTTTTGCATACGAACTCGGATTTAGGTGATTTAAAAGCCCACACGAAGAGGACGCAGAGATCTACAATTTTCTGAAGAAAAATTGTTCTTGACGCTGTCATGGTTTGGCTGACGTTGTCAAGATCGGGCCGACAAAACATTAGCCTATAAATATAACATCATAACTTCACTTTTTGTAAGCCCTAAACCCTAAGGTCGATTCCTGGGTTTAGATAGGTGTTTCTCCAACAACTTAGAGGGTTTCAATCACTCCATAAACATCATGTATTGGTTTGATGATTCTATCTCAACTATGTCTTTCATTATTATTGTTGATTGTCCTTATTTGATTATGTTTTGTTAATTTACCTTGTGTCTACTTATGTTTATGTGAAACTTGTATATAATTGATTAGATCTTATTGATTCCTTGTTGATGTTTGTGTCTATCTTAATCAATTAGGGCGTGACACTTTGATAGATCTAATTGGTTTAGCTTATAATTCTTGATTCCTATTGTCTCTTGTTTGGTTGATTGTATTCGATGTTAGGCTTAAGAAAACTGGCAGATCTTCATTGTGTAACTTGCTTGAACGTCTTAAGAAACATGAACCGATGTGTACTAGGTTTTTATGGTTGTATTTAATGCATGAGCGAATTCTAGTGATCCCATGTTAGGAGCTTCTTAGCCGGCTCGACATAGGAGTGAAGTAGGAGCTTATAGAATTGGGGAAGTAAGTACGCCACCCCATGAATGGTATTAAGGAATACAACCCGTCAATTAAAGCAAGGTGTGACAATTCAATAGGTAGAATTGGATAGCTAGCAAGGAGTAACATATCATAGGTAGACATGCTTCACTTATCTTGTAGAACCTTAGTTTATTTTTCTTGCACATTAGTTTAATTAGTAGCTTTTGGGTTAGTTGATTAACAACTAATTCCGCCCCTCCTTCCAATACCCGAGATTTTTACCTGCTTTTCATTAAATATAAAAACACAAAAAGAATCATCCTTCACCTTTAGACCTAGTTAGATTAATTTCAATCCTAACGACACTATTCTTGAGTTGAACGATCAATCCCCCGGTACTTGTCACTATACTATACTACAACGATCAGGTACACTGCCTGGTGGGGGTTGTAAGCTTCTCGAGATCCCTCGAGAGGTAAAGCCTGGTGCAATTCCCACGCATCAAGTTCGTAGAAACCTTTCCATTGACTCTTCCGTTCACCATTATGGAGAATGCGAATCCACCATACTACCGACCACGAAACCCATTCACTCCTAATGACATCTTGATGTTCAACCAATATCGAGATGAACCTATCTATGATGCATGAACTCGTTTTAAAATTTTACTTCGAATAGTCCCTCATCATGGTTTCGATCTATGGTACCTAACTCAAATCTTTTACTATAGTGTCCACCCGTATGACCAAAGGTACATTGACGATTTTACTAACAGGGACCTTAGGGAATTAAATGCTGAAGAAGCATGGGATGCCATAGAAGATTGTGCCCAATATTATTATAGAGTAGACAACCTAACAAACAACATCACAAATCAATCAATAACAAGTTTGAAGGAGCAAACAGGAAGTTTGTCTGGGGATGATTACTCAGGGATACCTATGTGGATGTCACCTAAAATCATAGTACAAAACAAACACATAGGTAATCTAGGTACAATGGAGGATGAGGTGGACAATCCAAGCCCACAAAGTACCCCACAAGTCCTACCATCATTTGAGGCACATATACCGCCCGTGACTTACCCGGAAGAAGTAGAAGAGACTATAGGAACCCCAATTAAGGTAGAACCCTTGGACCAAGCACCCCTAGAGGATATAGGTTTGAATACTTGTAGTGATAACCTTACTCCTAGTTCTAGGGAATTTCCTAATGTTGATGAACCGGAACCTCAACCTTTACATAACTTTCCATCCTTCGATATACATCTAGGAGACAAAAGAGGAACCAACCCACCCATCAACCAATATTATCCGGGTAGTTTTAGGATGAAGGAAGCCATTCACTCACCCCCTTCACCTCACGTGGCATATTTCCACCCTAAGGGTGTGTATCGCTACTTCCACCCACACTTAATCCTAAGTGTAGGAAAAACCTCCCCTATTTCCGTTAAATAAGGGTAGAGTCAGGCTCGTGACTCGAACAAAAACAAGCGCTTGTTGGGAGGCAACCCAACCCATGTTTTTAATTGTTTGATGTTTTTATTCTATTTGTTTGTTTGTGTCATATATGCTTAATCATAGTTGTTTAATTTTCATGTTTCGAATAATTTGTGAAAATGCTTTATTTTGTTTTTAACCTCGTCTTAATTGCATATAAAGGTATTTTACAAAAAGATAAGTGTAGGGAAATTTATATTTTGTTAAAAAGAACTAAATTCGAACATGAAAACTTCACAATTCATGATTAGCATATATTCTATCTTGTTTGTGTGTCAATTATTATGGATATGTTTTATGAGTTCCTATTTGTAATTCATTCCACAAGTATCCTATCCTTTTGTTGCTCTGTCTTGTTTCTATTTCTAAGTCTGGAATTACATCTCGTTGTGATCTTTGTTCGGTTTGATGCTTTGGTTTTTGTGTTTGTTGATTATAGGACAAGAAGATGATTCATATTTCTGGAGGGAAGCTTTCAACGTTCATCTTCTTGGAGGTAGATTTAACTATGTTGTCACATTATCCACGGTGAACGAATCAGGGAAGTATTAGTTTCTTTCATTCTTATTTATTTTTACTTTTACATCTTTTATCTAGAACATTGGGGACAATGTTCGGTTTAAGTGTAGGGAGGGTATATTAGAAACTATTACTCCACTTGGTTTTTGTTTTGTTTGATAGTGAATGTGTAATAAAATTGAGAGAAATATTTGTTAGGGCAATTTTAGTACCAAATTTAAAATTTTTTGCAACATGTAGGAGTGAAACTTTAGTCTTAATAAGCGTCTCATGGATAGGAGTTGTATGACTAGCACAAAAACAATACCACTCAAAAATTTCCACCCCAAATATGTGAGGTTCACCCTTAGATCTTGTCACAACTCGTAATTTCCGGTCATTTTCCAAACTTTGACAATCTATTATTCATCAGTTACTATTCACCAATTACTATTCATCGTTTTACTATGCATCGTTTTTTAGGTCAATTTGATATTCCGAGAAGCGTTCAAAAATTTTACTATTCACTTGACACTATTCATTTCCGGAAGAAATTTCACTATTCACGTGCATTACTCATTTCATCGTAAATTTAGTTTACGAGTATTTAAATTCGCGTAACCATATTGGTTCAAGAGCGAATTCATGCATTATCATTTGGGACATCTCATACAGACTAGAAGTAGTCTACGTATCATCATTATGTCACTTGCATACTATTCCACTCGTAGGATAATTAAATTTATACTTTTGGTATAATTAACTTTTACGTATAATTATTTCTATATAAACGTTAACAAACGATCAATAATGTGACTAACATGTCCGACACTCCCGACTATGATCCCAATATATTTTTATATTCATTTTAATAATATAAAAATTATAATATTAATTTACCCGGTATTTTGGAAACTTATTTATTTCGTATCGTACGCCTAATTTAATTACGACGGTTTTCGTAGAAATTAAACAATAATTAATCAAACACTCAATATTTATACCCGACATATTTTTACAATTTTTATAACTTTATTATGTCCCGGTTAACTCCGTTAAAATTTATTTTTAGTTAACTCGGCACCCGGTATCCCCTAAAACCAATAATATCTAACATAATCTTACACAATAATACACCAACTCTTTCATTTTCTTCCTACCTCCATGTGTTAACCCCCCCCCCCTCCATTCCCATTTCCTACAAGCTTTGAAAATACTACCAACTCATAAATGCTTGTCCTTTTTGTCTACAACATATACTAAGTAATCCTTTCTCATTTGCAAGATTCACACAAGAAAGTTCCATCTCTTTTCTCTCTACTCATATACACGGCACAACAAGAAGAGGAGCAAGACCAAGAAAGTTTTCCAAGTTCAAGTGTTTATCTAGTTTATTTAGGTTATTCTTGTAAGGTTTTGAAATACAAACTTAAGAATAATAAGGTTTTTCATCATCTAATCACACCATCCTTCAAGTAAGTATAAGAAACTCAAACTTATAATTTTATCAAGTTTTTACAAGTTTCATATGTTATATATACTAGATCTACATGCATATGCTATTTATACCACTTTATTTTATAAACTTTTAACTTTGAAAGCCTAGAAGGTGATTATAGTTAGATCCTTGTTAGATCCACTTGGTTTATGATGTTTAGGAACCCATGACACCCTAAGAAGGTGTATGGTAGGATTAGACTAGTTTTGTGGTGATTGAAAGTGGTTTGGTTGAAGTTGGAACAAGTTTGAAACTAGGAAAATGATTTTGGAAAATATATATTTACCTACTGTCACCATTTTTAAAACGTGGGAAACTCAGTAGGTGATGGGTAAATTTTTACCAAAGATTTAGAAAATACTTTTAAAAACAAAACTTTTGGCGAAAGAACGGACTAAAACGAGCTTATAATGAAGGAGATATGATTTTTGTAAATTTAACGACGAAAACTATTTTTCTGAAAAACTGCATGCTGTTTGACAGTTTTCGACGGGCAAATAGAGACGTTAGATGTAACCTAGAGGAGCCGAGCTATCGAAAATATATTAGTATATACTAAAACGAATCCGTTGATATAAAGAATGAGTAAAATGAGCTTAAAACGACCAAGTTATATACGTTTTAACATCGTCAAAACTATATATATATTTAGTCACTACTAGAAAATAATATAACTACGTACTAAATGATATATTGTCTAGAATTCTTATTCAAGGAGTTTATTTTTAACTAACAAAGTACGTACGACTCGAGGTTTATTACACGACTACTAGAAATTATTTTAAGGTTTTCGAGACGAGGAATATAACACTAACATTTTTATACGATATATTACGACAAGTTTTTATAACTCTATTTGGACTTATTTTTCCTAAGTATGGAAAGTATTTTATTTGACAATAACTAGTATTTCCAAGTTACGAGTGGTATTGGTATCATGTGCATGTGCATTCATTACATCACGGCATGATCTAAATTAGATCACGATTATTCATTTAGGTTGCGGCTAGTGTTTGCGCCTCATTAAAAGAAACTATTTTATTACCACCCTATAAATTGATTTTTCCGTCATTGCGTCAAGTATTTACTATTAGTATACGAAACAATTTTCATATTACTTGAAAGGAAATGACTAGAATACCATTTTTCAAAACAAAACGTTGAACACCATCTAAAACTTTTGAGAAAAATAATATTATTTTGACTAAATCAAGCATCGCATCATTAGTCCTCAACTATACATAGCCTGATCACCTATGTATACTTCTGGAAGGATTATGCCATGAAGGAAATAGTTACTTTTTAAAGTATTGCTAATAACAATCTTCATTTAAAAGCGTTTTAAACAAGTAAACTCTTTTATAAATGTCTCTTTCTGACAAACTCTCCCTGGATACTTACCCCACCTGTCACCCACTTAGCCATTAAGTTGGATTGTTCCATTGACATCTTTAGGAGAGACTTTCCATATCAAGTACTAGGAGGACTCCTCGATACAAGAAAAACACTAAAAGGATTACGGAACTATTAAACCTAGACTAAGAAAATTCATAACCCAACAACAATCCTAAGGTACCACGATACCATCCGAATCACCTTCTCTGACCTAGTTGTCAAATTGTATTATTCAAAGGTACTAGCTAGATTTAGTTGCAGGATCGAACACACTGTGAAGGTGCGCTATGCAACACTATAGAGAGAGACCAAGCCCAATAGGCAAAGAATGACACATGTCTTAGCAATCCATTAGACCAAAACACAAGGAATCAAAGATTGTTACCTATATTATATCCCCTTTAAATGACGCTGAGTTCGAAAGACGTAACGTTGAGGAATTAGTCACAAGATTTATGGTACCTATTTCAAGCGTTCCAGATAAAAGTAATCGAATCACCTCAGACTTCTAACAATCATTTTAAGATTTCCTTCGGGACTCCATTTAGATGTAAACACCGCCTATCATCCTCAGACCAATGGTCAGAACGAGAGAACGATTCAAACATAGGAAAGTTATACTCAAAGTATGAGTGATTGACTCTAGAAATGGTTGGACTAACCATTTACCATAAATCGGAGTCTTTTACAACCATAGTTATCGCGCGAGCATAGAGACTACATCAATTGAGGCACTTTATGGTCGAAGTACCAATTACCCATTTACAGACCAAAATCGGAAAGTTAAATTCACTGGTCTAGAACTAAACTATGGAACAACAAAGGAAATTTCACAAGTCAAGAACCAGTTACAAGCAACGAGAAGCTGGTAGAGGTAGGTTGGTACATGACACACATCATGCGGATTGGGTATCCCTGAACAACAAACCAACTAGATTCAAGTGGGAGAACGAACTAAGTTGAAAGCTTTGCCTTGAAGAGACATGATGCAATTTTGGTAACACGAGAGATTGAACCTCTAGTATATTGGACCATTTAAGATTCATTTTAGAATCGACCAGCTGACATATAAGAATTGAGTTCTGGCAGAGTTCAGCAACATATATTACCCATATTACCTTATAAACCTGAAGAAGCATTGATCATCTATTGACGAACCAAACTCGGAAAAATCCTAACTCACTAGTCTAGTAGGCATTCATGAGATAACCAGAAATTACTTGCAAGTCAAGAATCAATTGCAAATTCTATAAGTTGTAAGCCATTAAAACTTCAAGTTGGTAGCCAGATCATGTTGAAAGTTCTGCCTAGAAAAAGGCATGATATTATTCAGAAAAATTTGGAAAGTTAAAACCCGATATACACTGGACCACGTAATATTTCAGACAGAGTAGGCCTAGTGGCCGTCAGACTTGAGCCTTGTTAGAGAATAACCGGATTACACAACCATGTTTCACCTATTCAAATCCTAGGAAATGACTTTTAGATTAGTCACTCATAATCCCATTTGGAAGGGAATCCAACCCTGAGACAAACGTAAACTTGGTAAGAGAACCAATAGAAATCATGGACTATTAGGTCAAACGATTGAAACAGAGTCGAATTCCTATCGTGAAAGTTCACTGGAATTCTCAAATATTATCACCTTTTCACCAATACCACTCCAGAGACCAACACAAACTGAACTTCGGGACGAAGTTCCTGTTAGAGGGGAAGACTGTCACAACTCGTAATTTCCGGTCATTTTCCAAACTTTGACAATCTATTATTCATCAGTTACTATTCACCAATTACTATTCATCGTTTTACTATTCAGCGTTTTTTAGGTCAATTTGATATTTCGAGAAGCGTTCAAAAATTTTACTATTCACTTGACACTATTCATTTCCGGAAGAAATTTCACTATTCACGTGCATTACTCATTTCATCGTAAATTTAGTTTACGAGTATTTAAATTCGCGTAACCGTATTGGTTCAAGAGCGAATTCATGCATTATCATTTGGGACATCTCATACAGACTAGAAGTAGTCTACGTATCATCATTATGTCACTTGCATACTATTCCACTCGTAGGATAATTAAATTTATACTTTTGGTATAATTAACTTTTACGTATAATTATTTCTATATAAACGTTAACAAACGATCAATAATGTGACTAACACGTCCGACACTCCCGACTATGATCCCAATATATTTTTATATTCATTTTAATAATATAAAAATTATAATATTAATTTACCCGGTATTTTGGAAACTTATTTATTTCGTATCGTACGCCTAATTTAATTACGACGGTTTTCGTAGAAATTAAACAATAATTAATCAAACACTCAATATTTATACCCGACATATTTTTACAATTTTTATAACTTTATTATGTCCCGGTTAACTCCGTTAAAATTTATTTTTAGTTAACTCGGCACCCGGTATCCCCTAAAACCAATAATATCTAACATAATCTTACACAATAATACACCAACTCTTTCTTTTTCTTCCTACCTCCATGTGTTGCGCCCCCCCCCCCCCCCCCCCTCCATTCCCATTTCCTACAAGCTTTGAAAATTACTACCAACTCATAAATGCTTGTCCTTTTTGTCTACAACCAATAATACACAACATATACTAAGTAATCCTTTCTCATTTGCAAGATTCACACAAGAAAGTTCCATCTCTTTTCTCTCTACTCATATACACGGCACAACAAGAAGAGGAGCAAGACCAAGAAAGTTTTCCAAGTTCAAGTGTTTATCTAGTTTATTTAGGTTATTCTTGTAAGGTTTTGAAATACAAACTTAAGAATAATAAGGTTTTTCATCATCTAATCACACCATCCTTCAAGTAAGTATAAGAAACTCAAACTTATAATTTTATCAAGTTTTTACAAGTTTCATATGTTATATATACTAGATCTACATGCATATGCTATTTATACCACTTTATTTTATAAACTTTTAACTTTGAAAGCCTAGAAGGTGATTATAGTTAGATCCTTGTTAGATCCACTTGGTTTATGATGTTTAGGAACCCATGAAACCCTAAGAAGGTGTATGGTAGGATTAGACTAGTTTTGTGTCACACCCCCAAAATACCTGAATGGCAGCGGAATGGAATACCTGGGAGTGACTGTCATAGCACCATAGTTTACCGTTATATTGAACGACCTAAAGTGTCGTTTAGAAAATACAGCGTTTGATCATCAAATCATTCAGAGTTTACAAAGCTTAGGTCCCAAAAGAGTTTGCCAAAATAGTTAAAATAAGTTCAACAAGATCAAACGTTTCATAAGTGCAAAAATATAGTGAGACGCGTCGACTCCGCGACTCCATGAAGGTCCAAATGTATGCAACATGAGCTACTTTAATAACCTGAGAAATACATTGCGAAAACGGTCAACATAAAGTTGGTGAATAATCATAGGTTTATAAGTTAAATCGTATGTACAATAAGCCACAAGTATAAAGTAAAGTACTAAAATGTCAAAAAGTTACATTGTCTCTTAAGCTCATGGCACCGAAGCTCGACGTACTAAAATTGGCCCCAAAGGAGTGTTTATCAGGCACTCGTACTATAATCAGACATGAAATGCATTCGTTTTCCTTATGGAGCAACCCAAACACGAATGGAGGAGTCACCCTCGATAGATCTATCCACTCACTCTCGCTTGGCAATATAATTAACGGTCCATGATAATAAAGGGGACTTGAAGTGATAGTACTACCAACTTAAGCAATGTATGAAATTTAATACTTGGGCATGTACAAAAATAATTGTGCAATGTATTCTCCCCCGTGGGATTTAAAATCAAATAAGTACTAAAAACGGGGCTT
Source organism: Artemisia argyi (assembly GCA_030686995.1). Classification (NCBI taxonomy): domain Eukaryota; kingdom Viridiplantae; phylum Streptophyta; class Magnoliopsida; order Asterales; family Asteraceae; genus Artemisia; species Artemisia argyi. Next base: position 125,424,455 of record CM060690.1, read on the forward strand.
TGAGAACTCACCTCGAAAGGATGGTACAACGATGGTACAATGATGTAAAAGTAGTCGGGACAATGAGGCGCGAACACTAGCCGCAACCTAAATGAATAATCGCGATCTAATTTAGATCAAGCCGTAATGAAATGAATGCACATGCACATGATACCCATACCACTCGTAATTTGGAAATACTAGTTATCATCATAGTAAAATAGTTTCCATACTTAGGAAAAATAGGTCCATTTAGAGAAGTATATAACTTGTCATATTAACTCGTACGAAAAAGTTAGCGTTATGTTCCAAGTATCAAAACCTTAGAATGACGTCGTCATGTCGTATAAATATTCCTCCGGGTCGTACGTATTCATTTGATAAGAAAATAGTCCTTAGTAACGTTTCTAGAAAATATCTCACTTAATACGTACGTTATTATTTTTATTTTTGACCAAAAATATATATATAGTTTTGACGATGTTAAAATGGGTATAACTCGGTCGTTTTAAGCTCGTTTTCCTTGTTCTTTATGTCCACGGATTCGTCTTTGTATATACGAGTATATTTTAGATAACTCGGCTCTTTTAGGTTACGTTTAATGCTTCAAAATACCCATCGTATTCTGCCCAACAGCAAGCAGTTTTCTGGAAAAGTAGTTTTCGTCGTTAAGTTTGCAAAAATCATAACTCCTTCGTTATAAACTCGTTTTAATTGATTCTTTCGCCTAAAGTTTCGTTTTTGAATGTATTTTCTAAATCTTTGGTCAAAATTTAGTCATCATCTACTGATTTTCCCACGAATTTAAAATAAGGACAGTAGGTATTTCAAAAGTTTCAAAAATCATTTCCAAGTCTCTAAACTAGTTCCATCATCCATCAATCCACTTTCAAACACCACAAGACTAATCTAATCCTACCATACACCTTCTTAGGGTGTCATGGGTCCTTAAATATCATCAAACCACTAGGTCTAACAAGAGTTTCATATGTTTCCATTTCTAGGGCTTCAAAGTTAATATATACAAAAATGAAGTGGTACAAGATGATGCATGTAAAAGATCTTATAAGAAAATTATATAAACATAATAATAACTTGTAAAAATCATAAAAATGAGTTTGTATACTTACTTGATGGTTTAGAGAGTTTAGATGATAAAAAGCTTACTAATCCTTGAGTTTTTATTTCAAAACTCTAACAAGGATGATTATACAAACTAGTTTATGATATGATCTTGTAAAATTTACCCTCCTTGCTCCTTGTTTACTCCAATTCGAACCAAACTCCAAAGAAAAGAGAGAAAAGAACTTGCTAAGTGTAAGTAAAAGTGATTTTAGTGAAAATGAGTAAGAAAAGTTTAATTTATACAAAGGGGACAATTGTTTGGTGACATTAAATTAGTTTGGTGAGTTATTAAAGCTTGAAGACCAAAAAGGGGGGGGGGGGGTTGGCCGGTTTTGGGGAGGGAAAAGGGGGATGATGTTGGGTGGTTAGTTAGTAAAAATTAGTATTAGTAGTTAAGTATAGTTAGGTTAGGTTTAGGTTTAAGGTTTAATCGGGTACCGGGTTTGTTAAAAATAAGTTTTGTTGAAGTTATTCGGGACGTAATAAAGTTATAAAAGTTGTAAAAATAAGTCGGGTACAAGTACGGAGAGTTAGAGTGATTATCGTTCAATTTTGGTGAAAACCGGCGTTACTAAGTTAAACGTACGATACGTAATGGTTAAATTTCCAAAATACCGGGTAAATTAATATCATAGTTTTTATATTATAGAAATGAGTATAAAAATGTATTAGGATCATAATCGGGAGTGTCGGACATGTTAGACACTTTTATAGTTCGCGTATTAGCGTTTATTTGAAATAAACGTACGTAAATCGTTAATCGTACCAAAAGTATAAATTTAAGTATCCTACGAGTGGAATAGTATGCAAGTGCCCAAATGATGATATGCAGACTATTTCTAGCCTGTATGAAATGTCCCAATTGATAATGCATGGATTCGCTCCTGAACCAATACGGTTACGCGAATTTGAACACTCGTAAACAAAATTTACGATGACATGAATAATGCACGTGAATAGTGATTTTCTCTCGGAAATGAATAGTGTCAAGTGAATAGTAAAATTTCTGAATATGACTCGGAATGTCAAATTGACCTCAAAAACGATGAATAGTGATCGATGAATAGTAAATGATGAATAGTAACTTGTGAATAGTAAATTGTCGAGGTTTGGAAAATGATCGGAAATTACGAGTTGTGACAGTCTTCCCCACTAACAGGGACTTCGTCCCGAAGTTCAGTTTTGGTTGGTTTCTGAAGTATATTTGGTCAAAAGACGTGGATACTTGAGTTGCATTCGGTCCTCTCGTTCCCAAGTAAATTCGGGTCCTTTTCAAGAATTCCAGCGAACTTTCACGATAGGAATTCGACTTTGCTTCGACCGTTCGACCTCACAGTCCATGCATTCTAATGGTTCTATTACCAAGTTTACGTTTGTCTCAAGGTTGGATTCCCTTCTAAATGGGATTATAATTGACTAATCTGAAAGTCATTTCCTGGATTTGATTAGGTGAAACATAGTTGTGTAATCCGGCTGTTCCTTAACAAGGCTCAAGTCTGACGGCCACTAGGCCTACTCTGTCCGAACTATTAAGTGTTCCAGTGTATATCGGCTTTAACTTTTCAAATATTTCCGAATAATATCATGCCTTTCCTAGGCAGAACTTTCAACGAAATCTGGCTACCAACTTGAAGTTTTAGTGGTTTACAACTTATAGAATTTGTAATTGATCCTTGACTTGTAGGAAATTTCTGGTTATTTCATGAATGCCTATTGGAATAGTGAGCTTGGCTTTTTCCGAGTTCGGTTCGTCAATAGATGATCAGTGCTTCTTCAGGTTTATAATGTAATATGGATAATATATGTTGCTGAACTCTGTCAGAACTCAAATCTTATATGTCAGCTGGTCGATTCCATCATGAATCTGAAATGGTCCAATATACTTAAAAGTTCAATCTCTCGTGTTACCAAAATCGTATCATGCCTCTTCAAGGCAAAGCTTTCAATTTAGTTCGTTCTTTCACGTGAATCTAGTAAATTTGCTTGTTCAAGGATACCCAATCCGTATGATGTGCGTCATGTACCAACATAACTCCTACCAGTTTCTCGTTGCTTGTAACCGATTCTTGTCTTGTGAAATTTCCTTTGTTGTTCCATGGTTTGGTTCTAGACCAGTGAATTTTTAACTTTCCGATTTTAGTTTGTAAACGGGTAATTGGTACTTCGACCATAAAGTGCCTCAAATGGTGTAGTCTCTATGCTCGCGCGATAACTATGGTTGTAAAAGAATCCAATTTATGGTAAATGGTTAGTCCAACCATTTCTAGAGTCAATCACTCATATTCTGAGTATAGCTTTCCTATGTTTGAATCGTTCTCCCGTTATGACCATCGATCTGAGGATGATAGGCGGTGTTCACATCTTTATGAGGTTCCGAAGGAAATCTTAAAATGATTGCTAGAAGTCCAAGGTGATTCAATCACCTTTATCAGGAATAATTGAAACGGTACGATAAATCTTGTGACTAATTCCACAACGTTACGTCTCTCGAACACGGCGTTATACGAAGAAGATAAAATACGGCTAACAACATTTGATTCTTTGGGTTTTGGTCTAATGGATTGCTAAGACATGTGTCATTCTTTGCCTACTGTGCTTGGTCTCCATTACTGACGTTTGTAATCGTTCTATGGTGTTCCTCCTAGTTTCCTTCATCACATATTCCAATATTCCTTATTGTCAAGTCACAAAGCCCTAAATGCATAAGCGATGTAGCATGGTGATTGGTTTTCAAAATTTATCTCGCGATTTTTGAGTTTTTGGTCGAAATCTTTTTCTGAATAAACGAATTTAGAAAATGGAGCAAATGGTTTACTAAATAATATCTTTCTTGATGATTCAAAATTCAATAGTTAGGAAATGTGACGCGGTTTTCAAATAGGTTGCGAATAGGACTGTTTACCAAAGTTTGATGTTTATATATTTCCCATTGTACAATGGTTTAGCTAAATATTGATTAAAAGGATCGTATTTGTTCAAAATAGGCAATTCAAAATTATTTTCCACGAGATATGTGATTTGTATGGACAAAATTTTGAAATCCACTTCATTTAAAAGTAAAAATACTAACAAGGATAAAATAGTAGGATCGGAAATATTCGCATAAATGCATAGGTGTCTAACATTCGGTTCCTGACATTAGAAAATGCCTATTGGCGATTATTCGACAAAACTACAAGTCTAGGTATCCAACCAACTTAAGTCCCGAGGTGGTTTATCGTTGAAATTGTTATCATGTTGGCAATATGAGGGTTTCAATTGATACCATGTCGATGAATTTCCGTATTGTCTTCACATGTAGCTGGGGAGATATTCTTGAGTCTGATGCCTTTCTCGATGTATAGGTGAGGTTATCCAGAAGTTTTAAAGAACATAATGCTTTAGGGGAATCTATATCGATATCCATAATTCGAATCAATCATTCTTGTCGTAAATTCACTGCAGGGAAGTTTGCGTATGGATGAGACCATGTTAACTCAAAACACTTTACAGTATCGGTTAGGAGGCTTGGTTTATTCCCATGGTGATGCTTAGCGTACCTTCACAATGTGTTTGATCCCGTAGCTCAGTCTAGCTAGTACCTTTGAATAATAAAATCGGACAACTAAGTCAGAGATGGTGGGTCGGATGGTCCAGTGGCATCTTAGAACTGTTATTGAGCTATAAATTGCCTTGGTGTATACTTCTATTCTAGGTTAGTAGTTTTCGTAACCCTTTTATTGTTTTTCTTGTATCGAGGAATCCTCCTAGTACTTAATATGGGAAGTCTCTCCCAAAGAAGTCAATGGAAAGTCTAACTTAATGACTAAGTGTGTGACAGGTGGGGTAAGTATCCAGAGAAAATTTGTCAGAAAGAAATATTCATAAAAGAGTTTATTTGTTTAAAACGCTTTTGGATGAAGATTGTTATTAACAATACTTTGTAAAGTAACTATTTCCTTCATGGCATAATCTTTCCTGAAGTATACATAGGTGATCAGGCTATGTATAGTTGAGGACTAATGATGCGATGCTTGATTTAATCAAAATAATATTATTTTTCTCAAAAGCTTTAGATGGTGTTCAACGCGTTGTTATTAAAAATGGTATACTAAATATTCCCTTTCAAAGTAATATAAAAATTGTTTCGCGTAATAATAGTAAATATATGGCGTAGTATCGGAAAAATCAGTTTATAGTACGGTAACAAAACGACTTATTTTAGAAATTCGGTAAATACAATTTCCCCATGAGGTAGTAAAATAGTTTGAAATAAAACTCGTTGAATGGTTTATTGGATACATGGGTAAATACTATGGATTGGTAATAATCTACTAATCCGTCAATTACGAAATCGGTCAAATCCTTAATAAAACAATGGCATAATGTTACGAAACGATTGAAAATTGAACGATTGGGATAGAAAGCGGAGTAAACGAAGGTTATGGTTATCATAGAGGTAACAAAAGATAGTCATTACATTGGATAGGAAAGTGCTTAATACAACTAGGTTACATCAACGTACTTATGGAAAGTACCAAAAGAAAGTACAACCCTAGAGGGCTCGAACTATGGTTTTAAAACATGAACTGCTTCCCCCAGTTCTGGTCTCTCAACACCGGGCATTCACTCTTGAAGTGTCCCATTACTCCACATTCACGGCAGATTACCGTGAGTTCCTGATGCTTTGTGAGGGTGGGAGTCTTGCAATCCTTGGCTTTGTGTCCGATCTTCTTACAGTTGCCACATGGTTCCGGGCAACGTCCTTTGTGATGAAACTGACACCTGTTGCACTTGGGTAATTTACCTATATATCCTTTATTTTGGCTTGACCCAGCAGTAAAGGTCTCCACCACTTGTTGTATCTTAAATGGTCGTTGAGTAGCATTAGCATCCTGATTACCGACCCATTTTCTCTTGTTGTTATTATTGTCTCCCGATGTCTTGTCGCGAACTATGAGTTCCTTTGTTTCGATTGCCATCTGGATAGCTTCAGACATGGTATTGGGTTCACATGCGATGACCATCCTACGAATTTCAGGAGAAAGTCCTCCGATGTACCTTTCGAGTCTCTTGCTTTCCGGTTCATCCATTGCAGAGCCTAGTCGATCAAAATCATAAAAATAAGCAGTATACTTGACAACATCATCTCCTTCCATGGTAAGGTTTAGTGTTTCTTGTTCAATTGCTTGTAATTCGCTTTTCACACAGAACTTCAAACTCATCATCCTTTTTAGTTTCTCCCAAGAGTGTGAGTAAGCAGCATCAACTCCTACTACCTGGACATACTTAGTCCACCATTTCTGGGCATGCTTCTGAAAAGTGCAAGTGGCGAACTTAACCTTGTCTTCCTTACGACAGTCACCACTTTGAAAGATTGTTTCTAATTCTTCGAACCATTTGAGAAATTCTTTTGTGTCTACACTTCCGCTAAAGAAGGGGGGATTACAACCCATAAATTCCACGTGAGTAAGTTCCTTGGTGAGGGCGGTAGTTGCGTTCCTGGCAATGAATTGTCCAACAGCGGCTTGCGTCATGCTTGGAGTGGTTTGCTTAAATCTATTTCCATCAAATCATGAGAGTCCATGAGAATTTATCGGTAATAACAATCATCATATTCATAACACATGAATATAATACATGAAGGTTTCGGTCTATCTGGGCCAATATCATAGATGGCACAACCATTACCTTATAGTAGAGTCAATACTTGGTGATTCCGTTTGTTCATCAATCAAAATACTACAAGTTTCTTCGAACTATGCCACACCTCTCGTGGCTAGGGTAATAGTAAAAGCTAGTAAAGATATAAGTCTAGTCTAAAGACTTCCTGTAGTCCTTCTAGGTGAAATCAGGTTTTACGGCATCATAAGGTCGGGATAGTCCTGAAGTGGTGTCTGTAGTTGTACATCGATCAAGTTCTAGATAGCGTAGGTTCTAAACCATTCTTGAGGAACCTGCGGATGTTCCTGTTGAGTCCGTAATCTTGGTATTATCCACAAGATGTTATCTAATTCGTGGCAAGTGAAAATGGGAAAGGAAACTGACAATGATGGTATTCTAAAGGATGAGAATAACATTGATGACGATGAAATCCCAGTGATGAGTTAAGAGATAATGGTGATAATAGTGAATGGGATCCTACCCTCTTTCGCGCAATCTCGCGACATCTAAGAGGTAAAGCTGAAGTACGCACTATGGGACGACCAATAGTGTAATAAGTAACCAACGGTGGTGGTAGTACCTAAGTAGTAAGCGTCCTACTAGTGAAGGAAATAAAACATGCTATCTCCCTTGTAATAAGCATCCAAATAAGTCCATTAAAATTAAGTCTGAATACTCTACCAAACGGCATTCTATGTATAGGCTGAATGAGAACCTCGCTCTTATGACAATTCAATAGTGCTAATGGTGGTGTACGTGTAACTGGTGGTATAATGGTAGTGGAAGATGACAAGGCATCTTCAATGTCGGAATCCGATGAAAGGATAACAGTGTGGGTATCTGAAGACATGTCACTTGTGAACCAGGTCAATATAATCATATATATATATATGAGTATGGGTATGAATAACTTGCACAGTGTGTGCGTAAAACAACATGTATAGTGAATATGCACCTATGATGAAAAGATGAGATGCTATGATGATGTGGTTATAGTCTAGGGTCCAAGATACATCCTAGTTCGCTATAACCTTAGCTCTGATGCCAATCTGTCACACCCCCAAAATACCTGAATGGCAGCGGAATGGAATACCTGGGAGTGACTGTCATAGCACCATAGTTTACCGTTATATTGAACGACCTAAAGTGTCGTTTAGAAAATACAGCGTTTGATCATCAAATCATTCAGAGTTTACAAAGCTTAGGTCCCAAAAGAGTTTGCCAAAATAGTTAAAATAAGTTCAACAAGATCAAACGTTTCATAAGTGCAAAAATATAGTGAGACGCGTCGACTCCGCGACTCCATGAAGGTCCAAATGTATGCAACATGAGCTACTTTAATAACCTGAGAAATACATTGCGAAAACGGTCAACATAAAGTTGGTGAATAATCATAGGTTTATAAGTTAAATCGTATGTACAATAAGCCACAAGTATAAAGTAAAGTACTAAAATGTCAAAAAGTTACATTGTCTCTTAAGCTCATGGCACCGAAGCTCGACGTACTAAAATTGGCCCCAAAGGAGTGTTTATCAGGCACTCGTACTATAATCAGACATGAAATGCATTCGTTTTCCTTATGGAGCAACCCAAACACGAATGGAGGAGTCACCCTCGATAGATCTATCCACTCACTCTCGCTTGGCAATATAATTAACGGTCCATGATAATAAAGGGGACTTGAAGTGATAGTACTACCAACTTAAGCAATGTATGAAATTTAATACTTGGGCATGTACAAAAATAATTGTGCAATGTATTCTCCCCCGTGGGATTTAAAATCAAATAAGTACTAAAAACGGGGCTATGAGAACTCACCTCGAAAGGATGGTACAACGATGGTACAATGATGTAAAAGTAGTCGGGACAATGAGGCGCGAACACTAGCCGCAACCTAAATGAATAATCGCGATCTAATTTAGATCAAGCCGTAATGAAATGAATGCACATGCACATGATACCCATACCACTCGTAATTTGGAAATACTAGTTATCATCATAGTAAAATAGTTTCCATACTTAGGAAAAATAGGTCCATTTAGAGAAGTATATAACTTGTCATATTAACTCGTACGAAAAAGTTAGCGTTATGTTCCAAGTATCAAAACCTTAGAATGACGTCGTCATGTCGTATAAATATTCCTCCGGGTCGTACGTATTCATTTGATAAGAAAATAGTCCTTAGTAACGTTTCTAGAAAATATCTCACTTAATACGTACGTTATTATTTTTATTTTTGACCAAAAATATATATATAGTTTTGACGATGTTAAAATGGGTATAACTCGGTCGTTTTAAGCTCGTTTTCCTTGTTCTTTATGTCCACGGATTCGTCTTTGTATATACGAGTATATTTTAGATAACTCGGCTCTTTTAGGTTACGTTTAATGCTTCAAAATACCCATCGTATTCTGCCCAACAGCAAGCAGTTTTCTGGAAAAGTAGTTTTCGTCGTTAAGTTTGCAAAAATCATAACTCCTTCGTTATAAACTCGTTTTAATTGATTCTTTCGCCTAAAGTTTCGTTTTTGAATGTATTTTCTAAATCTTTGGTCAAAATTTAGTCATCATCTACTGATTTTCCCACGAATTTAAAATAAGGACAGTAGGTATTTCAAAAGTTTCAAAAATCATTTCCAAGTCTCTAAACTAGTTCCATCATCCATCAATCCACTTTCAAACACCACAAGACTAATCTAATTCTACCATACACCTTCTTAGGGTGTCATGGGTCCTTAAATATCATCAAACCACTAGGTCTAACAAGAGTTTCATATGTTTCCATTTCTAGGGCTTCAAAGTTAATATATACAAAAATGAAGTGGTACAAGATGATGCATGTAAAAGATCTTATAAGAAAATTATATAAACATAATAATAACTTGTAAAAATCATAAAAATGAGTTTGTATACTTACTTGATGGTTTAGAGAGTTTAGATGATAAAAAGCTTACTAATCCTTGAGTTTTTATTTCAAAACTCTAACAAGGATGATTATACAAACTAGTTTATGATATGATCTTGTAAAATTTACCCTCCTTGCTCCTTGTTTACTCCAATTCGAACCAAACTCCAAAGAAAAGAGAGAAAAGAACTTGCTAAGTGTAAGTAAAAGTGATTTTAGTGAAAATGAGTAAGAGAAGTTTAATTTATACAAAGGGGACAATTGTTTGGTGACATTAAATTAGTTTGGTGAGTTATTAAAGCTTGAAGACCAAAAAGGGGGGGGGGGGGGGGGGGGGTTGGCCGGTTTTGGGGAGGGAAAAGGGGGATGATGTTGGGTGGTTAGTTAGTAAAAATTAGTATTAGTAGTTAAGTATAGTTAGGTTAGGTTTAGGTTTAAGGTTTAATCGGGTACCGGGTTTGTTAAAAATAAGTTTTGTTGAAGTTATTCGGGACGTAATAAAGTTATAAAAGTTGTAAAAATAAGTCGGGTACAAGTACGGAGAGTTAGAGTGATTATCGTTCAATTTTGGTGAAAACCGGCGTTACTAAGTTAAACGTACGATACGTAATGGTTAAATTTCCAAAATACCGGGTAAATTAATATCATAGTTTTTATATTATAGAAATGAGTATAAAAATGTATTAGGATCATAATCGGGAGTGTCGGACATGTTAGACACTTTTATAGTTCGCGTATTAGCGTTTATTTGAAATAAACGTACGTAAATCGTTAATCGTACCAAAAGTATAAATTTAAGTATCCTACGAGTGGAATAGTATGCAAGTGCCCAAATGATGATATGCAGACTATTTCTAGCCTGTATGAAATGTCCCAATTGATAATGCATGGATTCGCTCCTGAACCAATACGGTTACGCGAATTTGAACACTCGTAAACAAAATTTACGATGACATGAATAATGCACGTGAATAGTGATTTTCTCTCGGAAATGAATAGTGTCAAGTGAATAGTAAAATTTCTGAATATGACTCGGAATGTCAAATTGACCTCAAAAACGATGAATAGTGATCGATGAATAGTAAATGATGAATAGTAACTTGTGAATAGTAAATTGTCGAGGTTTGGAAAATGATCGGAAATTACGAGTTGTGACATTTTGTGGTGATTGAAAGTGGTTTGGTTGAAGTTGGAACAAGTTTGAAACTAGGAAAATGATTTTGGAAAATATATATTTACCTACTGTCACCATTTTTAAAACGTGGGAAACTCAGTAGGTGATGGGTAAATTTTGACCAAAGATTTAGAAAATACTTTTAAAAACAAAACTTTTGGCGAAAGAACGGACTAAAACGAGCTTATAACGAAGGAGATATGATTTTTTTAAATTTAACGACGAAAACTATTTTTCTGAAAAACTGCATGCTGTTTGACAGTTTTCGACGGGCAAATAGAGACGTTAGACATAACCTAGAGGAGCCGAGCTATCGAAAATATATTAGTATATACTAAAACGAATCCGTGGATATAAAGAACGAGTAAAATGAGCTTAAAACGACCAAGTTATATACGTTTTAAAATCGTCAAAACTATATATATATTTAGTCACTACTAGAAAATAATATAACTACGTACTAAATGATATATTGTCTAGAATTCTTATTCAAGGAGTTTATTTTTAACTAACAAAGTACGTACGACTCGAGGTTTATTACACGACTACTAGACATTATTTTAAGGTTTTCGAGACGAGGAATATAACACTAACATTTTTATACAATATATTACGACAAGTTTTTATAACTCTATTTGGACTTATTTTTCCTAAGTATGGAAAGTATTTTATTTGACAATAACTAGTATTTCCAAGTTACGAGTGGTATTCGTATCATGTGCATGTGCATTCATTACATCACGGCATGATCTAAATTAGATCACGATTATTCATTTAGGTTGCGGCTAGTGTTCGCGCCTCATTGTCCCGACTACTTTACCATCATTGTACCGTCTTTGTACCATCATTTCGAGGTGAGTCTTCATAACCCCGTTTTAATTACTTATTTGATTTCAAATCCCACGAGGAGAATACATTGCACAATTATTTTTGTACATGCCCAAGTATTAAATTCCGTACATTGTTTAAGTTGTTAGTACTACCACTTCAAGTCCCCTTTATTATCATGGACCGTTAATTATATTGCCAAGCGAGAGTGAATGAATAGATCTATTGAGGGTGACTCCTCCATTCGTGTTTGGGTTGCTCCATAAGGAAAACGAATGCATTTCATGTCTAATATTTGAGTGACTGGTAACCACTCTTTGGGGCCAATTTTAGTACGCCTAGCTTCGGGGCCATGAGCTTAAGAGACAATGTAGCTTTTTGACATTTTGTCACCTTACTTTATACTTGTGGTTATTGTACATACGATTTACTTATAAACCTATGATTATTCACCAACATTCGTGTTGACCGTTTTTCGCAATGTATTTCTCAGGTTATTAAGGTAGCTAATGTTGCATACATTTGGAACTTCATGGAGTCGCGGAGTCGACGCGTCTCACCTTATATTTTCTGCACTTATGAAACGTTTGATCTTGTTGAACTTATTTTATTTAAATTGGCAACATCTTTGGGACCTAAGTTTTGTAAACTCTGAATGTTTTAATGATCAAACGATGTATTTTTCCAAACGACACTTTAGGTCGTTCAATATGACTGTAACTGTTGTGCTATGGCAGTCACCCCCAGGTATTCCATTCCGCTGCCATACAGGTAAATTGGGGGTGTGACAGATCTTTAGGAAAAAGCATTCATCATTGGTGCTTATGAGTGTACCGGTAGTATTTAGATTCTAGAACTTGTGATAGCGATGCATCCCAAGACCGCTAGTGAGACTACATTCGTGTAGTTAGGATTTACTACATGATAAGATGCATTAGGATAACCCTTGTTCTACACCTGTAATATAATTACATTGACTTCATAGGTCAATTAATTCTTCCACATCTTTGCATTGTACTCAATTTTAGTACACGATACCCCTAGTACACCCCTCCGAGCCTCTCTTTTCGTTTCTAACTTTAAGCATTTTACTTAAAGGAAGAATTTGTTTACAATCCACCCCAAATATGCAACCAAATCGCCTTAGCCTTCCTTGTATGCACTCATCTCTAGTGCATTATTGTTTATTATTTAAACCCTTTGTTAGTTGTCTAATTGATTACATGGTTGCTAAGTCGAGTCATATCTTGTACATATTGTTTTGGGACAATTGGGACTCATGGGTAAAGTACTTGTGTTATGGAGTAATTGGGAAGAACATCATATATTACCCCCATATGTGCGTTAGTATTTAAAAGTACTCCAAGCATTTTGATTATTTTGATTCGAGTCATTAGAATAGTTGATTGTAAAGTATGTAAAAGTTCAAGTGTAGCAAGGAAAAGAGCTCCCTTTGATGTAAAAAAAAAAAAAAAAAAAAAAAAAAAAAAAAAAAAAAAAAAAAGGCTACCATCCGTTTCTTTTATTTATGTTTAAGTCAAATAGTGTCTTGAAAATCCAAAAAGAGTTGTGGTTAGTTTAATTTGAGTCGAGTCTTGGCTTAGCAACGCCTCATTGTACATGTAGTTAACTAAGACAATTGACTTGCCACCAGTAAAATATCTGTTTATCCAACAAAACCGTGTTTTCCATATCCCTTACACCTAACGTTATAACCCTTTAAAAACACCTCTTTGATAGTTTATCCTAGGTGCTTACGCCAAGTGGTGGAGGTTTGATCCTTTCCCAAGCCTATGGCAATTTATTTGCTATGATAGGTAGAAAGTGATATTTCTCCATTTCCAATTATGACATATAAATTTACAACACCCGAGAGATGAGAGTATCCAAATACTTAATGTGAGGTGCTAGTGTATAATTTCCGTGCTTGTTTTGACTAAGGTGGAATGATCATTTGTTGTAATTACTTTTATATTAGTGTTAAATGACCCCTAACTTGTATTTTTATTTGTGGAAAAGCTCATTTGCTTGAGGACAAGCAAATCCCAAGTGTAGGGATATATGATAAGGCGAAAAATGATCCATTTTTAGGGGGTCATTTAAGCTCGAATTCGAATTTATTTGATCAAATATTGCCCTAAATCGTTCCTTTTGTGATTTTAGATACTTTTGGAGTGAATTCTGGAAAAGGAAGCATTTTGGACGTTTTTGGAGCATAAAAGTAAAGAAAACGGCAAAGTCTTGATTTTCCTTGCTAGGAACTGTACCTAACGGCGTCAAGAGCAATTTGATGACGCCGTCAAGAGTAAAAGTGGTTACGGTCCAGAAGAAATGTGACGGCGTCACCCAAGGCCGTCACGTGTTAACTTGTCAAAACTTGCGCGCGGAGTAGCTGATATTGTTTTGGTCATAACTTTTGCATACGAACTCGGATTTAGGTGATTCAAAAGCCCACGCGAAGAGGACGAAGAGATCTACAATTTGCTGAAGAAAAATTGTTCTTGACACCGTCATGATTTGGCTGACGCCGTCAAGATCGGACCGACAAAAAATTAGCCTATAAATATAACATCATAACTTCACTTTTTGTAAGCCCTAAACCCTAAGGTCGATTCCTGGGTTTAGGTAGGTGTTTTTCCAGCAACTTAGAGGGTTTCAATCACTCCATAAACATCATGTATTAGTTTGATGATTCTATCTCAACTATGTCTTTTATTATTATTGTTGATTGTCCTTCTTTGATTATGTTTTGTTAATTTACCTTGTGTCTACTTATGTTTATATGAAACTTGTATATAATTGATTAGATCTTATTGATTCCTTGTTGATGTTTGTGTCTATCTTCATCAATTAGGGCGTGACACTTCGATAGATCTAATTGGTTTAGCTTATAATTCTTGATTCCTATTGTCTCTTGTTTGGTTGATTGTATTCGATGTTAGGCTTATGAAAACTGGCAGATCTCCATTGCGTAACTTGCTTGAACGTCTTAAGAAACATGAACCGATGTGTACTAGGTTTTTATGGTTGTATTTAATGCATGAGCGAATTCTAGTGATCCCATGTTAGGAGCTTCTTAGCCGGCTCGACATAGGAGTGAAGTAGGAGCTTATAGAATTGGGGAAGTAAGTACGCCACCCCATGAATGGTATTAAGGAATACAACCCGTCAATTAAAGCAAGGTGTGACAATTCAATAGGTAGAATTGGATAGCTAGCAAGGAGTAACATATCATAGGTAGACATGCTTCACTTATCTTGTAGAACCTTAGTTTATTTTTCTTGCACATTAGTTTAATTAGTAGCTTTTGGGTTAGTTGATTAACAACTAATTCCGCCCCTCCTTCCAATACCCGAGATTTTTACCTACTTTTCATAAAATATAAAAACACAAAAAGAATCATCCTTCACCTTTAGACCTAGTTATATTAATTTCAATCCTAACGACACTATTCCTGAGTTGAACGATCAATCCCCCGGTACTTGTCACTATACTATACTACAACGATCAGGTAAACTGCTTGGTGGGGGTTGTAAGCTTCTCGAGATCCCTCGAGAGGTAAAGCCTGGTGCAATTCCCACGCATCACTAACAGAATCCACAAAAATCTTAAACAAACACTCACAGGTTCTCTCAACAAATTGCATTCTCCTAATATTTCTCTCTTGCCAAATAAAGTATACAACAGCCCTTGGAACAGGCCTTTGAATGACACTCCACACTTAGTTTTAGCAGGACAATTTACCACCCCAACATATGATGTATGGTAATTATTACTTAACCTATCAGACCATTGGCATGTTTAGATGGGTTAAGAAAAATGTTGCTTTCAGTAGAGAGGAAACGATCGATTAACTTACCAATCGCTATTGATCGTTCCTATTGTGGCTTGAATTCAAAATCGAAAGATTGTCACTTTTTTTTGCTTAAGGGTCGTGCAGACGACCTTCATTCTTCGAAAGATTATATGTGTTTAGTTGTTTGTGATTGGGATGGGCTAAAAAAAAGTTTGTGTGTGTTTAGTGTGTGAACGCGGGTTGAAGATGAAGTTTATATATATATATATATATATATATATATATATATATATATATATATATATATATATATATATATATATATATATATATATATATATATATATTTCGAAGCCCGCCCGATGGGCGGGCATGACTTATAATTATTCTTTTGATGTGCTTGTTAACGGAAATCCATTTTTAAGTACGGGGGACTTATGTATACTTACTGAAATAGTAAGCATTTAGAGTAAGAATTAAAAATTTATTGTTTTTGTAATTTGTCTAACTTAATTTATATACAATTTATATTATGTAAATTTTAAAAAACCAAATTCATTTAGAAAATGTATGCATGAGAATGTATGCCATATTTTTGAGTGTTTGTATTATCAAGAGTAATGATAACACCCTTTTTACTATTATAAATAAAAAAAAAAAAAAAAAAAGCCTTTGGCAAACTGAACTCAAAGCCACCAGCAAATGAAGCGGGCCATGGTTCAACTTGGCAAAAACTGATATTATAAGTTGTACCAATATATTATTTGTATTTGACTTTTCATGTGTATAAGATTATTAAGTGAAGGTATATGAATAGAGACACTAACATGACTAAAATGACATATATAATCATGAAAAAAATGAAGGAATGAAAAATCTTGTAACGCTCACGCTTCTGGCATACTTTCATCATTTGTTTGTTTATTCATACGACTTCTCAGTTCTTCAAATGCTTTCATACTTTCTAAATCAAATCCTCATGCAAACTGTAAATGGGAACCATTGCTTGAAAAAGCACGCCTTAGAATTTGTATATACTCTAGTTAGCTAAATTTTACTTTCACCAAGGTACATAGGTGGTAAAGGTGTCAAGTTTAGCTCACTAACTTATAAGTTTAATATTTCAAGTTATGTTTTAGCTCAAACATTTCAAATGAAAAGATTGGCGTATGTCTCGAAAGGGTCAAAAGCAATGTTGCAAAAATCGTGAATCGGTAGCCGGGCGGTCGACCACCCTGCAGCCTGTAATCGGTCAAGGCGGTGATTAATCGGTGATTAATCGGTTTGGCATTTCCTGCATGTTTTGGGAATTTCTGGTGAGCAAACTAAAGATCTTAACTGATTCAAGCCTTCTATGTTTTCAAACCTCAATAAAAAGCTTCAATTCTGATTATGAGGCCCATTGTGCGTTATAAGTGAAATAAACGATCCCCAAATTAAGTAAAATGCCTAAATTTTTATTTTTTTAAATTTGACCGATTCGGCCGATTTTTGGCCGATTCGGCCGATTTTTGGCCGATTCGGCCGATTTTTGACCGATTCGGCCGATTTTTTACCGATTCGGCCGATTTTTGGCCGATTTTTTTCCCAGACCGATTTTTTTAGCCGATTAGCCTAAATCGCCAAGGTCTATGGCCGATTACCTTGGAATCGGCGATTAATCGGCCGATTTTTCCGATTTTTGCAACATTGGTCAAAAGTCTCCCTAAAACCTCCTATTGCGTAGAATTGAAGTATTAAAACTTGTAATCATATTTTACATACTTATCAACGAAAAAAAGTGAATTTTTAAGTGTTTTGGATCAACCAATTCATTTAGAAAATGTATGCATGAGAATGTATGCAATATTTTTGAATGTTTGTATTATCAAGAGTAATGATAACACCCTTTTTACTATTATACACAAAAACACAAGCATTTGGCAATAGCATTTGGCAAACTGAACTCAAAGCCACCAGCAAATGAAGTAGGCCATGGCTCAACTTGGCAAAAACTGATATTATATGTTGTACAAATATGTTTTTTTTATTTGACTTTTTATGTGTAAAAAATAATTAAGTGAAGGTATATGAATAGAGACAGTAACATGACTAAAATATGACATATATAATCATGAAAAAAATGAAGGAATGAAAAATCTTGTAACGCTCACGCTTTTGGCATACTTTCTTCATTTGTTTGTTTATTCATACGACTTCTAAGTTCTTCAAACGCTTTCATACTTTATGAATCAAATCCTCATACAAACTATAAATGGGAACCAATGTTTCAAAAAAACACGCCATAGAATTTGTATATACTCTAGTTAGATAAATTTTACTTTCACCAAGGTACATAGGTGGTAAAGGTGTCAAGTTTGGCTCACTAACTTATATGTTTAACATTTCAAGTTATGTTTTAGCTCAAACAGTTCAAATGAAAAGGGGGCGTATGTATCGAAATGGTCAAAAGTCTCCCTAAAACCTCCTATTGCATAGAATTGAAGTATTAAAACTTGTAATCATATTTAGTTATTTACATACTTTTCAATGAAAAAAAAAAAGTGAATTTTTAAGTGTTTTGGATCAACCCACCCGTCTGATCCGTTCCAACCCATGCCAGATATTACCCATTTTGAAAAAAGGATAGTGGTTAAAAATTCAATTAGGGAAGTAATTGGACAAAGAAATAATTGTATCCGTATATTTAGGTATAGATATAATCAACTTATCTTCCATCAAATTGGTCAATATTATCATATCATGTAAACAAAGAGACAATACATGTACTTTGTGAAGCAAATTTGAAAAAAAACCGTGTGTTTATACATTTTATGATTTGATGATTAAACAAATGTTTGGAAAAGAGACCTTACGCAAAGAGTGTTAATGAGAAATTCCTGAGATGTTGAGTGGGCCGCAAGAAAATATACACATTGAGAGCATAATACTACGCATATTTTCTGCTTGGTTTGGACATTAAACACCAAGCAATATATAACGATATACATAATGTTATGAAAAGGATACATTCATCATATTCCAGAAATGAGTCTTCGTATAGATGAGCCATTTTGAACATGAAAGTAAGGCTTTCCTGCACGTAGAATTAATAACATACTGAAAAACCATCTCAAACATAAGTCTTATCCTAACAAAGTCTTATTATCATAAATATAGTTGGGTATCTTGAGAATAAAATAACTACAGAATCTCCAAACTGGCATTAAACGTTGTTCAATAAGTTTAAGAAGCCCGTCCTCACAGAACTGGATGCACTTATCAAAAGTGTTTTTAATCTGATGGGTCAAACTGGAAAATAACAAAAAGAGGAACACTTGGTAATCTTGGTAGCTTTGAAGACATTCTATTTGCAACCGATGACATGCAAGACTCACCTGTGATTGTAGCTCTAATTCCTAACTTCCGTGAACCAGGGTGCACTGTTGATTTGGGTTATGTTGTTCTTGTTAAACAGGTGCGCGGATTTGCTGAGTTTCTTGATGACAGCCACTTTACAAATGTTGAATCATCTTTAGTTTCTCTTGGTTGCAAAGAATGCATTCTGCCTATTGAAACTACTAAGTTCACTGAGTGTGATGTAATGTCTAAATGTGGTGTGATGGTAACTGAAAGAAAGAAAGCCGAGTTTAAAGGAAGAGATGTAGCTTTGGATCTTGGTAGGCTTGTCAAGGGTTCAATCTCAAGATTTGATTAGAACATCAAAAGCTCTCATCAACTATAGAGAATTATACCCTTTGCCGACAAAAGACTCGCCTTATATTCCTACCAACCAACCACCTATGGGTAGAATGGTCTGATGTTACGTAAGAAAGAAAAACCTCCTCTATGAAGAAAACAAAATGAATTCAATTAAACTCGTTCCACCGTAATGTAGCATTTCATTCTAAATGATAACTATAAGTCTATAACAATGTCAAAATAACTTTTTCCATTCTATTGTTGATTATAACATACCACACTTATATTATTGGAGGTAAAAAGGAAAATAAACCAAGCAATATACTTGGGAAGGAAAATAAACGAAGCAATATACCTGGGAAGGAAATATAACCCATTCACATATAAATGGGTCAAATTGAGATATTCAGGGCTCTACTATTAAGCACTTTATACATGTAATGATAAAACCTTTATACCCTTGGCAGCCGCATACAATATGTCAGACACCCCATATTCGCCTTCATCATCAACTGGAAGAGCGTCTTTATGCAACAACTCTTGAACAAACGGGAAGTCACTTGCTGATGCAGCGGTGTACAGAAGCCACCTGTCATAACCAAACCTGATGAGAGAGTTTTTTTTTCTCTTTTATGGTCACCTTTGTGTAAGAGCTTTTGGGCTACTAAAGAACAATTTTTGGCAACATCCTCAAACTGTTCCCCATCATCCCCCATACCAGCTCAATGCGACGTATGCGACTAAGGGAAGAATTTTTGACCAGGTTGTTACTGTCTAAGCCTAGAAGCTCATGGACTAAATCATAGTGGCCATTGGCTACTGCCCAATCTGTTAGAGAAGCGTACTACCATTGGTCTCCGGTGCTCTCCCACGGAAATGGAAAATAAGTTGGCGGCATCAATGAAAATCAGTAAAACTTAACTGAAAAGGCAGAAAAAATGAAAACTGTTATTGTCCCATTTTGAGAAGTAGTTCGATTCAGAGGTGTCTTGGGAGACAAAAGGTGGTAAATACACTTGCAATACTTCATCCTCTAAAGTAGTTGGGATTTGAAGTTTTTGGTATTCCTTCATGAATCCAAATTGTGATGAAGGAAACAAACATAAAGATGGAACAATTGGACCACACAAGTCATATAGGTGTTGACACTAAGGTTGGTTTTGACATTTGAGAGCATCTCACCTGGGATTGGCTGTGATGAATGGTAGTGGATGGACCACTTGTGTCCCATGTAAATTTATCAAATACAACATTAAACCAATAGCATCATTCGAGTCATAGAAACAGGTGACTTAAGTTCGTAAATATCTTCAAATGATATTATTGAACAAATAATTGAATTTTGGTTGTTAATTATAAAGAAAAATACATCGTCAGGGGTCTGATTAGCACGATTACGACGCCAATCAAATATAAAGGCAATAGCATTGGCATTCATCAGCTTCTTGAGCTGGGTACTGTGCTTGATGCTAAAGACATATATGGGAATTTTAAGTAGGCATCTTATTATTAGTAATCGGACGGCTTAGTATATTATTCAAATGATTAGCAACCTGGGAATGGGTCGACGCACGTTTAATACCAGCGGAAATTTCAATGGGAACATGATTCCTAACAGCCTTTTTCAATAAGAAAATCAATTAGTCGATTGAAGCTGATGTTTCTAGGCTTATTTACAACTTCCATCGCAACCCGATAACAACAAATGCATTACCAATTAGTCGTCATACAATGTATTAAAAGTTGCAAAGGCATCACCATTTAGTCGTCGTACAATGTATCAAAAGTTGCAAAGGCATTTGGGATTGCCTATTTAAACTGGTATAATGAAAAGTGCATTCTGAGTTAGATCGGCCAAGAAAATAGATAATCAGAAAATGCTAAAATGACAATACCTTCTCTAATTCGGACAACACAAACCCTTAGGCTCTCAGCTACATAAAATAACAACATTATATTAAAGCTTACCTTATGTGGATCACTTGTCGGTATAAAGAATCCAACAGAAATTGTTTAAAAATGAGGAAACTGGCCAACCTTACCATTAGGATATGGGTTTTCTTTAATGTAAAATATAATAACAGATTCATGAATACAAATATCCTAAATGTAGCTGCATATATGTACCTATGCCTTAGTCTCATTCTACTTGTCATTTTATGGTTCCATATTTTAGAATTATAAGTTCCGATCCTCCTAAAGCTGGAAATCATTTATATACCCACTATTACATATTGTAATTAAACGACACATGGTTTAGAGCCTTATTCATCATTAAAGTTTATTTTTATTTCCTGCTAAATGCATTATAGGCTAATCCAAGAGGAACTTGTCGAAAAGTTTGGACACTGCTCTGTTCCACAAGATGGAGCCTAGCATCTAATATCATGGTCCATGACAGGGAACAATTTCACTAAATGACCAATGTCTCTTCTCAAAATCCTTAAACGTGTTGCCAGTGTATAAAGCTTAATACGTTTGCTGGTTGTGTTTTTCTTGTGCCATATGCTCAGGATAGTTATCTAGATAAATCATGATTAAGACCTTCTAGTTGCCTACCAAGTATGTTTCATACGAACACTGTTTGCTTCCATGTACAAATGATATGTAACAATGCAAGTGGGATGAATATCAATAATTCTCACGTTCACGTATGGTTTAACTCAGTAATGACAGTTCACATAAAAGGAGCGAGTATTTATTAAGTAACATAACAGATCTCAGTTACTCATTTTTTAAAATGTTACTAAGAAATCACACAAATATTTGACACATACATTCATGTTTTATCCAGCATTCCATGTGCATAGTAACAATAAAGAAAATGAACTTCCATCGAGTTAAAAAGAAAAACTCACTGTATTCCACTACATGTCATGCAAACGAACGTCCAAAAATTCGTGCAGACATATTGAGGACCCTGAAATAAGGTTCAAAGTACAGTCAAGAAATATAGAGCGGCAATAGAAGTTTCAGAGCCAAACCCTCAGGC
The DNA here is from genome assembly GCA_030686995.1 of Artemisia argyi. NCBI lineage: Eukaryota > Viridiplantae > Streptophyta > Magnoliopsida > Asterales > Asteraceae > Artemisia > Artemisia argyi. Next base: position 125,446,577 of record CM060690.1, read on the forward strand.
TCTCAGTTACATAAAATACCAATAGTATATTATATTAAAGCTTACCTTATGTGGATCACTTGTTAGGCCGATAGTACTATTGATAATTCTTAGTCGCGGTTCCAATGATTCGAGACCGAGAAACCTGTTAAACATAACACTATCAACATCATGGTCTTTAGTTAGGGAAACACATACACTGTATCTCAAGTCCTTAGCTGTAATAAACTTAGTATACTTTGATCATCGCACTTGAAATAGCAAATATCTTTAGTTAGGGAAACACATACACTGTAATCCAGATTAACCAATGTAACAAATAAGTGAAAGTACATTTTCCCATTTCTTTTCCATATCCACGACTGCCCTTTGAGTCTAAGAACAAACATACTCAAGTACAATTAGAAATATTTTCTTTTTGTAAATCAAATCCTTTATTTCTTATAATGGTATCAAAAATGACTTTTTATTATTATTATTTTTTTACATAGAGGTAGAAATATAGCATTTTAGTTATCAGAAGGTATTGAATGCCTAACCTTCTCTTTCTCAAATTTGATGCATTCCTATTTATCTGCTTCATAGTTCATACCTCTTTCAGATATCATTAATCGCCTAATGTAATCCATAGTCAGTTAGCATCACCATCTTGAAGGTTCAATCCAATAGCATGAACCCACTGCCATGCCCACACACTGTTCCTGTACACTTCTTGCAAAGAGACGCCATATTTGAAAAATGATGAGCATACTCTTTCTCATGCTTTAACTCGCATGCATCGGTTTCAGAGAACGACTGTCCTCATACTGTCATTTGATAATACCGAATAGTTAACAGTTTTGATGACGTAAATGTGTACCTCCATCATCCAGGTATAAACAGCTTAAACCATGACTGGTTGGATAGGGAGACATAAGGCAAATGCAGAAATAAGTAGTTTTGGGTTCTCCTCCCTAAGACCCCTTGATAAGCACTGGAATATGGAATTAATAGTCATAAATGCAATCGTGCATAATATGCAACGACTATAATAGGCAAATTTAATTGTTAAAAAAAAGAGATCAAAATGTTATTACTAACCACAGTTGCTATAGCTATCATCGTGTGGTCAGCCCATCCATTGCAAACAGTAAAACTGACTCATTATAGAGTTTATGAGATGGACATAAAATAAATAAAACAAAATATTAGTAACGATCTTACCTTAACCTCCAAAAACACATGAATAATCTTTGCTTTTCCCATAATCTTCACCTGCGACTGTGCATGACAAAGAAAAAGAAGACCAGATAAAATTAATGGTTTCATTTTTTTTAGAATTAAACCTTTTTTTTTTTCAGCGATGTGATATATATCTCATTAAAAGGACCTCAAAAATACCATCTCACTAAACCTTCCCATGCGGTATTTTTGAATACTGGTTTGATCTTCCTTCATCCATGGTGTTTTCAAATTCGTTTTCAAATTCATTTTCTATTCCTTAGGTGCTCTTTCAGCATGCCTTTTGTAAGTATTAAAAAAAGGCTTAAAGTTGTTGATTGCATGAGTCGAAAGTCTCCTTAAGTGTATTTTCTACTGCATATAACATCATAATATAATCTAATTGTTGTAATAATCACACATTCACACACTACTATTACTTTTAATATGGACTTTTTTGGACAAAAGAGTGTTTCAGGTCAACTAAAATTCCAATACAACTCAGACTATTACTAATCAACATTAATATCTATATATAACAGGAGGGATACTATGAACTTTAGTATAACAGTAAGAGTGTATAGTGTATGATTATTGATGAAAACATTTTAATTTTAGTATTTACCTTATTCCTTACTGATTAGTGAAGGATAAAAAAAAGGAACCAAATAGGTAAATGAAGTTGGTTACCTGTTAGGCATATTACATGTGCAAAGACCATAATACAAATGTAGTGGCATCTGAATATACGATGGCCTATTGCTTGTTAATTTTTTTCCCATAGAGTGCAAATGTTGACTGCCTGCGTGAGAACTCGAGCATCTGTTATGTATTACCTAATAATGTGTACGATAATAATAAAGGACAACGCAATCAAATGGTCATACCTACGAACATATGTATGTGCTCTGTGCACAAATACCACAACACAAACGTAGCAGGGTTTGAATATACATGGCACCACTAATGTTGAAACTGGTCCCGTACAGTGTAGATGTTGAGTATCGTTGCGCAGTCTTATACGATTGTTTTGTATATCCTTAGGAACGGCTGCAGTAGTATGAAGCTGTTAACAATTAATTCCGAGAACAGTATTGTTTACTTACAATAACAACTTTATGCGCACATATAAAAGTTCCTATGCAGGGTATCTTGGCGTGTCGAATGTGACTGCTGATTACTTTCAGTCAACCTAGAACCTCCCTGGTTTAAGGCTTTTGATGTTGAAGCTCGCCCCATAAATGGTAGACGTTTGGTGTCCTCGCGGAACCTTCTTATATCATGTTGAATTCGCGTGTTTTTAAAGTCATTACTTTCAAAATGATTATGTTTCGTAAACATTTATTTTACAGTTGCAAGAAAGCATATAGTAGGGGTAAAAGTATTCTGGGCATGCATCTAGAAGTAGAACCATATGAGGGTGTCGAATACAACTTAGTATTTCAACCTCTTGTTGGAACTGATCTTGACCTTGCGAGATATCAGGCCTTAAGACTTTGATAGCAACGGTAATTTGATCAAGATAGCCTTTGAAATAGAGCTTTAAGAGGCTTGTTTACCTTTGTTAGGAATGGCTTCATCAACTTCTTTTCTCGCTTATTTTTCAATATCCTGAAAGGATACAAATAATTCCATCAACTCACCTTTCAATATTGTTGAGTAAGGTTTAATCTATTGAAATCACAAACGGAAAAAAAGAAAAACCAATAATATAATGTTGGTGTTTCTGGGAATATTTTGAACCTGAAAAACATTCAATAATATAATGTTGGTGTTTTGTAATTATATAAGATTGGGACCTAAAACAAATACCTATGCATTGTTGTTTGCATGATTCTATAACGTTTCATATTTAGGTTTTTATGCAAAAGGCTACAAAGAAACAACAAAAGAATTGAGGTCGGTTTGACACTTGTTTGGTGGTGCACACATACCTTGATATGAAGGCTGAAGGTGTTTTGAGATGAAGTTTCCTGATGATTTTGTTTCTGCACGAACTTCAACCCTTACAGGCCCATATCTTGTAGCCTATCCGTCTGATGATTTACCTCTTCTGCTGGCCGTTGTTTTTAGTACAGAAGTAGATTCATAGAGTTCAACTTCTCACTATAGCAAATTAACGAATATGGACCTGTTAGTTATACGCTTAATAAAAAACCAACACAAACCGTGACCAGAAGCATTGTAAACTACATTTCATTTGGTGTGTGCTAATTCAATAAAGTGGATCGACAAATGGCGTTGGTGAGTAAACCTCACCCCTTATAACATGTCTCAAATGATTACTGCACACGTTTGGGAAATTAGCCATAAAATGGAATAAACACATGTTTTGTCGTTAGAATAAAATAACCTGATCAGCTACAATACCTTGTCAATGCTGCTCTCTATGACATTGTCTGAGAGATTCATGCCAGAGTCGGCAAGGGTAACTACTACCATTTGATTTACCTACATGTTGACAGCATGACGAGTGTGTTGCCTATTACTCAGATATGAAAAATAATTAGACGCGTAAAATTGGCAGTCGAACTCGATATTAACAGCATGAAGCTTTCTACTCAGCCTAAAAAATATCCTAATTAATAATAAAAACAAAATCTATAATAAGAACTGCATAGTGGACCCTTTTTGTAAGGACATAGGAAACAGCAAAAACTGAAAATAAGATTTTGATCTCAAATTTGACTTGGCAAGCTGTTGAGTTGGCTCTAATCCATGTTTGGCTTGAACCACTAAGATGTGATAGGGCATGTTCAAAATATATATTCAAATTCATGTACTTTTTAGAAATAGACAAAGTTGTTTGTGCATCAATCTGATCCAATCCATTTTGAAGCACACGTTGCCATTTCTACATAGCTTTTATAGTGTAATTGGGTTCTATAGCAGTGATGTATAAGAATGAAGTCCCGATGACATTATAAATATTATTGAATGTAGCCCTTACTAATATCTGTGAGTCTAGTGCTACTGTTTATTAAAATTAAAGTCGGCATGTTTGGGATGCTTATACATTTAGAAATAAAAAATTGCAGTTTCAAACTTTTTCTCAGCCATGCTTTTCTGGTTTAAAAGTTATCAAGAAAGCACTGCAATTACTGAATTACCAAATCCCAAACACCCCTCTAATCCGTGTGACTATTTTTTAATGTAAGATGAAACTACTTACAGTCTTGTTGCAGCAGCAAATCGTTGTCCTTTCTCGAAATAATTGAAGCCTTTCCGAGAGAGCAGCCTCATCGTACTTCTTTCCCATTGCCTCTTTCGCAGCCACCAAACCCTTACTTGCTTTCACTTTCGTTGCTTCGTACCCTTTTTTCGTCTTCTCGTTAGCCCACTCCATTGTCCCTTTACTGCCCTCTGTCGCCTTCTAGGCCGCCTGCTACGTGACAGACCCCGCAACCTCTTTCACATTTTCAGCCTTATATGTATATGATGTCTTCATATCAACCTGGTTATCGTCCAAAACAGAAATTCTTGCAAAGAGCAAATCATCTCAAAGGGGATCTTGATAGCAGCAAAGACTCTTCTTCTACGCCTGGAGGGTTAGCTATCAACAATTTGGATGAGTGGGATGTCAATGGGCATTTGGGTGCTGATTTACTCTTGGAAGCTGTAAGACCTCTGAACTTTAGGTTAAACTATCTGTGTATACTATTATTTTGTCACTGTCATTTAATCCTTTAAAAACATTTGTGTAGGAGAAACGACTGTGCACAGAGATCAAGGTGCTACCTGAACATTATTTAAACATGTTAGAGAAACTATCCATAGAGGTTTTGAATGGCCACATAGATCAGAAGTCTGATGCACATCAAATATTCAATGTCGATCTAAACATTTTTTCTTACTACCAAACTTGTTTCTGTAGATTCGATAAATGTTGTCCTTAATTCATTAAAAGGCAATAATCTATTTTTGTCACACACTCAAAAAAAGTGAAAAAGGGCAGAAGCACCCAAGGGGTTGAATCCTTTGTATGAATATGTGTTTACATTCAGATTTGTGTATATTATCAATACATGACTGCATGTGTTACTATATCTTTCAAGCAGCAAAAGACTTTTTTCTATAAACTTAATAGATGATTAAGAAAGTGAAAAGAACTAACCAACCACTCATTGTGTACCTGAAATCCTTCTTGATTCAACCTCTTAATAGCAATCACAATGCCGGTTCCCAGCTTTGAAGCTGCTAATGAATGCTCATCCACCCAACCTTTAAACACAGAACCGAAACCCCCTTTTCTAAGAATTTAGTCGATAGCTTAACAAATTATAGGGGGTTGAAATCCATGATACTTTATAGCAAACATAATGGCAGAATGCATTTGGTTATTACAAATAACAATAACATGCTGATATGTAGTTCGAAGAAAACTATCAAATAGCAATACGCAACATCTGTAGCCTAAACGTTTATCAAACTTCTTAAATATCTTACGAAGTCCAGTTGCATTCATCTAAAAAAAAAAAGATTTAATAAATCTCTTCATATGTCTCTATAGGCTTCTCATAAAGAAGCAATCTTTTGTAAATCAAATTTGATTTGAGGCATTTATTGTTGTTCTGCAAACTTGTCTATTCTGCTACCAAGAATCCCTTGTTGTTCCAATAAAAAAAGAACTAACAATCTTTTAAATCTGCATACGTTAGATACTTTTAAATAAATAAATTATAGAGTTCCAAAATAAAAATATATTTGCATGTCATTGACTGTGTACCTAGCTATCGGCTATTCTGTAGAAGTCTTTGAGAAATAAGTGTCCCTTGCCATTCTTCGATTTGTCTATCCTTCATCTTTTTCCCAAATGCGAACATGTATTATAAACATTGCAATCATGCGTATGGTAGAATAACAAATTTGAGATAAGAGTGTACCATTGACTATTTTTTTCGCATTCAGTGTCTTGATGCATGGTGTATGCATCCCATAACGAATCTAGCTCCTCCTGAAACCTTGCATACATATTTGTACTTCAGGAAAGCCTTTGAAAGAAAACACATAAACAATTGCAGACTTTTCAATCTCTGTATTCACATACACATAGACTAAAGTATTCATCATATATATTAAAAGCAAAATTTCCACAACAACAATCTTACCTTTGGTGTGTCAGCATTAATTGTCTTCTCCATTAATCTTTCAATAACCCTAATATATGAACAAAAAAAATCGTTTAGATGAGCATTAAAAAACACAGAATTAGATGAGCATTAGGAAAAAAGATGTTTGTGATATGGAAATACGGGATTAGGGTTAGGGTTTTGAGAAAAAGGTTTAACATTAATCTTTTTTACGTTTATATATTTGATAAGGGCATTGAGATGTTATTATAAGACATCAATTTAAGCATGTCATTATTGTTTTCAAATGTCTATCACAAAATCTTGCATGGTCCAATGGTTGAAGTTCTTGTGTGTGGATGCCAAGACCTAGGTTCGAATCCTGCAAGTGTCTAATTTTTTACAAATCCGAAATTTAGCTTGTTAAATGTGATGACGTGGACATTCATGTGATGACATGGCTAATGACATGGCTGAAATTGAATTACTGGGCATTGACTGGGCAATGAGGTGGCATATTATTCAAATGCCTCCTGTTATATATATATATATATATATATATATATATATATATATATATATATATATATATATATATATATATATATATATATATATTAATTGGCAGTGTTTAGTTTGTAATCGCATGTGACATTTAATTAAACTTTTTGTTTTTTTATAATATTTTTAGATGTTATTTGTAAAGTCTTTAATAAAAGAAGGAACAAAATTGTAATAAAATTAAAATTTGTCAATTGAAAAAAATAAATAAATAGAAGAACGTCACACTTACTGTGACAACTAATCATCTGTAGGTCGTTAGAGAGATAAAGTTGACGTGACGGATAAAATTGATGTCAATCCCCTTCCTATTGTGTCCAGCCTAAATATGATATAATCTATTCAAATCTTTCAAATAGTGGCTAAGTATTTATGCACACGTGACATTTTCTATGAAGGTTACAATAATTTAGAAGCTCTTGGATATAATGTAAGTAGATTTATAGATAGATTTTGGTTGTTACTTTAATACCGGATATTGATTCTTAAATTGTATCTTATCATGGAACTTAAACAGTTCTAGGGTCAGATCAAGGTCTGTCAATTTGCTATATATCGTAATCTTGTAGTCTTGCTGGTGGCGTTTCTCATAGTCTTATTGATAAGAGTTTCTCCGAGCGGAGAAATAATGTGATTTTGTGCAGCCCATAATTATTCTGTTTAACTTAGTTCTTTTGAAAAAAAGTATGTTGTTTAGCTTGAATTCTATTTATAGATGGATCTTAACGGCGACAAATACTGATCTTTGAGAAACATGTATGAGGCATAATTGAAAAATGAACGAGTCGGTTGGATAGATAACGAGTTAAATGGGTTCAAAAGTAAGTGTTTACGACATGGTTGGTTCGGCTGGTATCGGTTATAGTCATATAACCCATTTTGAATCTTGAAAAATATTCTGTTCTACGGAGTATATTTTAATAGTTCAAAAACTTCAAACAAAAAGCGTTTACCTGATTTTATGGCGACTTCAATGTTTTTTGACTTTTCTTTATAAAGACCTTTGACTAAATTTGATGGGGGCCCTGCTCGTGAGTGGGTGGTTTGATGGGCCTTATTAAAGACCAACAACATGTGGATATCCGAGGAACAAAAGGGTGACAAAAAATCATGTAATTAAGGAGCCCACATGTCTAGCTGGATCAATAAGATCGAGTTTTCACCAAAGTTGGATACTTGGACATATTCCAAATGTTATTTGGTCCTCCTTAGGTTTTACAAAGAGTGTGTATGGCTGGTTATTATCGAGACAACACAGTTGCGCAGGCACTTTGCATGATTTATGCGGACCAAATTTGTGCAAAGTGGCCATTTTAGTCGTTTGACTCACTAGAATTCTTCATTATTAAAGAAAATCTGAATATGTGTTTCATATTGTCTCGTATCACAAAGGTAACTGATGAATGCAGTTTTTTTTTCCGTATATATGATTTTTTTTTTCTCTAATACCAAAGATACTGTTTTCTCATTTTATGTTGGGGAACAACAAAACCTGTATCTCTCTATCCTGTCTTTCTATCAATTGTTTTACTCTATCTCCTATATTTAGAGCATAATCTGACAATAGATATCGATGTGTAAACTGACTAGATTGCTCACAGCAAAATCGAATTAAAGTTGTTGAATGAACATATCAGTATATATAGACTTCAAACTTTTAAGTGCCATAGGAGAACAATAAATTGTACAAGCACTTCTAGAAAGTCGAAGCAACAGTGCAAGTGTGTTTATAAGTTGATACAAACTTATGTTGAAGTTTAGCATAAAACTGAGTTACATAAACAAGTTCTAGTCTAGGGATCCAATACCTCTACCAGGACGTATGCAATATCAATTACGGAGAACTATTTCTATTAAAAGTATGCTAGTAACTGTAAGATATTAAAAGGTTTACTTTATTGAATCACTACATAATAAGATTATACGTCTATTTATTTATAATAGACAGATTTAGCGAACAAGCAACACAAAGATAACCGTAAATTTAATGAATCTTAAGCTCACATTGGGCTAGGGCTCTAACCTAATCATCTAACGCTCGATCCCTCGCAGTTTAAACGTGCAGTTTCCGGAGGCAAAGTTGTATTCTACTTGACAATTTCCTTCTTTTTTGTGAAAAATAATACTACGTAATAATAATAAAATAAAAATAAAAAATAAAACTGTCACAGTTACGTTTGGGCTTTTAACTCAATCCAGTAACTATATAGAATTTAAAGCTTAGATACTCCATAATAGTGTAATAAAAAGCATATAAAAAACGACTAATTTTTGTTACACAGTACAATCATATGATGATTTAAATTCTATCTAAAATACAGTGCAACCATTTCGCCTTTGCATATTTTGCAATTATCTTGCATTGCACAAACACAAAGTGTTTCATCATTCTGTAAAGATTAAAATGACCAAAACCTATATATTCAAAAGATCAACGACGTAATAAAAACAAGAAACGAGGTTGTATAAGAAGCTTCCTAAATTTGCTTTTGTTTATCTTTTAACTTTATATAAGTATAGGTTGTATTGTAGAGTTGTGAAAAGTGGATGCTAGGCACGTGCCTGAGAGCATCCTATGACCTTTTACGAACACACCAATTATTTATTTTGCAAAAAAGAAAAGAATAAAAAAAACACGCCAATTATACTATATATAAACCCCGGGCACTCAACGAGAGGCCGCCACGTGCCGTACTGTAGCACATGAACAGTACCCTATCACTGTTCATGCTACAGTAAGAGCTACAGTAAATTTTTTTGTGCATTGCTACAGTACTCGCTGCAATTTTTTTTTTTACATAAATTTTCGTATGAAAATTTGTTTTTTAAAAAAAATTAATAACAAAAAATAAAAATAAAAAAATACGAAAAATAATACACTTACAAAAAAATTCTTATACAAATTTGTTTCTTTTAAAATACCGAAACAACAAAAAAAAATTTCAACCGCAACGCAAAAAAAAAAAAAAAAAAAAAAAAAAAAAAAACGTAAAAATAAACAAATTATGCTTCCAAGTAAACATATGCATATTTCAAATAACAAAATTATTAATTACACCGTACAACCGACAAAATACAAAACACAAAACGCACCCGCCGCAACGCGCGGGTAACCCCGCTAGTTATTGATATGTTCTTTAAATAACTAAACCACGGTATAATCTAATTAACTATAAACACAAGTTGCTAGTGACGATTCTTCTTAAATCTAAAATATTAGACGAGATTGTGGTGTAGCGATTAACAAACTATTCATTAATTTAAATCAATACTGTCATTCCTTTTTTTTATTGTACAACAATACAACATGTTGTATATAAGAATTATATATATAAACTCGGTCCTAAAGCCTACAACATCATGTTAATTGTTAGGCTAATAAATAATCACAAAAGAAAAAGAAATTAAAAAATCATTGGCAGATGTTTCCAACTACCCGACACAAGTTTGAGCACACCATGTTACCTCCAAAATCTAACTTTAACATCGACTGCTTGACGCTGCTTAGTTTATTTACGGTGATTTATTTGCACACCATTTTTTTTATAAACACATTATTTTGTACAATCTTGTAATACACAAAAAGTATACAATAAAACACTGTAATGCACAAAGTGTGATGTAAAAATAAAAAAAAATTGTGTGCAAATCATCTCCCTTCATTTATAATTGTTAAAATAGTAACCAAGTTAAATTTTGGACAAAATTACACGGATGGTCTCTGTGGTTTACTCGGATTGCAAGTTTAGTCCCTAAGTCATTTTAAGTACACTAGAGATACCTATTTTTTGAAACTTGTCACACCGTTAGTCCTTCGTTAATATTTTTTGCACCGTTAGTCCTCATTTTCTTAAAAAGTCCTTATTTTTTGCACCATTAGTCCCTCCATTAATATTTTGCACCATTATCAATCTTGTTACGTTTTCGTCCATTTTTTAACGTTCTCGTCCATTTTTTTTAACATTTCGTCCAATTTTTTACGTTTTTGTTAATCATTCATTTTTGTACGTTCTCGTCCATTTTTTAATATTTTCGTTCATTTTTTTACATTCTTGTCAATCTTTTTAAGTTTTTGTCCATTTTTCTACGTTTTCGTCTGTTTTTTAACGTTTTCATCCATTTTTTTACGTTTTCGTCCGCTTTTTTACATTTACGTCTGTTTTCTTATATTTTTAAACGTTTTCGTCCAATTTTTACATTTTCGCTCATTTTTTTACGTTCTCGTCTATTTTTTAACATTTTCATCCATTTTTTACGTTTTCGTCCATTTTTTTACGTTTTCGTCTATTTTCTTATGTTTTTAAACGTTTTCGTCTGGTTAAAATCCCGCGAGTATTGATGTAAATCATTATTCCTGACAACTTTCTTGTTTTACACTTTTGATGATTTAGACCAGAAAGGAATCAAAATCGTGATTTAAAATCGACACAGAAATATTTTTATCAAATCTCAAATTTTCTTTTAGTATACTTGCATAATCACAAAAAATAGGCGAAAACGTAAAAAAAATGGCGAAAACAAATAAAAATATAAGAAAATAGACAAAAACGTAAAAAAGTGGACGAAAACGTAAAAAAAATGGATAAAAATACGAGAAAACAGACTAAAACGTAAAAAAGCGGACAAAAACGTAAAACAACGGATAAAAACATATGAAAACATACTAAAACGTAAGAAAGCGGACGAAAACGTAAAAAAATGAACGTAAATTTTAAAAAAACGGACGAGAACGTTAAAAATGGACGAAAACATAAAAAAAAAATGACAAAAACGTTAAAAAATGGACAAAAACGTTAAAAAAACAGACGAGAATGTAAGAAAATGGACGAAAACGTAAAAAGATTGACAAAAACGTAAAAAATGGACAAAAACTGTTGAGGCAACATGATCAAGATCTCTTTATGTTTTAATGATGACAAATAAACCATCGAAACACATAAAATAACAAACGTTAGCCAAAATTCCCCGAATCACAAGTCTGCTGCTGGCGCGCCTCCCACGCGTCAACGCGTGGTAACGCGCCAAGCGTCTGTGAATATCGGGATGAATTTTGAAAGTCGACTTTCCCCTTACCCGACAAATGTGGGTCTTTCAATACATGTATGAATATGTTATTTGCTTAATTGAGAACACTCGAAACGAGTTTTGGGATTAGAGAGATCCAACTTAAAGCACCCATTTACGGGAAAACGCCAACTCATGTTTTCTAACTATCGTCTCTAGCCAAGGCTTTTCTAAACTTAGGGAGCTTATATACTTCACGTAACATCATGTGAAAGCATCCATATGCTCATATCCCGTGCTTACGTCTTCTCTAATTACGTAACGAGTTTACTCCCTTATTGGTCAAACTAAGTCAAAGGTCACTTTGCGTAAATGCATCCTTTCCCACTTGGGTTATGCTTTACATCAGGGTAAAGCACTTAACTTGTTTGAACCAAGGTATTAGTTGAGAACGTCGAGTCGTGGAAAGTCATGAGATATGAAACTATTGATTCTCGACGTTGTGTTACTTGAACTTATAAGTAACTTATGATTTTCTCAAATTATAATCTTAATTGTCTAAACTTTCTCTTCTTAATGATAATTAGATTATTTCTTAATCTTCCTCTTAATCTCATTTTTACAAAAGACAACAAAACCAAATCTCCCACAATCCTTCCCAAAATCATTCCCAACATTCTCTTACAATATTCTCTTACACTCTCTTAAAAAAGTGTACCTTTGTCCCTTCACATACTCCCACACAATATTCCCTCAATCTACAAACTTCCCATACAATCCTATAGACACACTTATACACCTTTTGTACACACACTTGATTTCAAAATACACACATTACTCTCACAACCATCTCTTCTCTACACACACTAGCCAACTCACCATATCCCTTCCATATCCTAATCTCTTACACAATCCCTTACAACATCACATCCCTTACACAATCCAACTCATCTCTTATATTCCTTACACGCTCTACATCTCAATCATCCATTCCCTTACAACACATCTCAACCCTCCATATTCCCCACATGCCAATTAATTTGAATTCCAAAGGTGGCTCCTTTTGATCTCAACCATTCAATTCAATCTAAAACCATCTCAACCATCCATCTTATTTCTTCCCCCATGTTTTGGAATATTCCACTAGCATATTCTTTCTTTCTCTTCATTCCATCACATGTAAATAATCCTAGCCATCCAATTCAAACCATCTCATCTCAACTATCCATTCTACACTTTCCCCCCAAGGATGGAATATACCTTGGTATATTCTTTCTCTCTTTTCTATGCCACTTGAGGAATACCCAATCTACCCCTACCAAATTACCCTTTCTACTTTTCTACCCTTGGTATTTGGTTTTCTAATGAACACTTCACAAAATGATTTTCTAATTGGCTATTTGAGTTGGTAAACCTTAGATTGATTAATGTTAAGGTTTAGTGTGAAGTACAATTGGGGGTTTAGCAAGGTTAGGTATTTATTGTTACACCCCGTACCCGATTTGACCAAAATTTAAAACTTTTACGCGGAAACGGTTTGACCCGCTACTGACCTCCTGTCACTCTTTTATAAACTGGCTGAAATCTATTACAAAAAAAGACATTGAGACTATTTTTAGAAGAAAATAAACTCAATTACCTTCGAAACTATGGGTGGCACGACCTTTAACGACTTATAGTTTAAAAGATATGATTTTTCTAACATGACCCATTTTCAGCATTACCTGCTGTCCCAACACCCCTTTTTCTGCATAACCCTTTTTGTGCATTTTTGACCCATTTTTCGTAAAAACAACTTCTATAACTCGAAAATTAACGAAACTTTCCAGAAATCTTTAACATAATATAATACATCATTTCCATATACAATTGTGATCTAAAAGACCCGTGAACACATACTTTACGGGGTATGCCAAACACCCGTTTTGACCCGTTTTCAAAACATAACTTGACCAAGACACCTTTGACCATAAAACCAACACTTTAACCCTTATAAACATTATTCATTCATCAAATAAACTTTAACCAAACATGCTATAACGTTCTAAACTTCGCTTGACCCGTTTGGCCCCAAAAATGGGTATAATTATATATAAATCCAAACACATATTTTTACCAACTATAAACACTTTAAACCACTTGTATGACAAACCATTTGACAACCAAAATACTTTAACAATCATTATATAAACTTTGACACTAGATGACACATTTATAAAGCACTAAAAGACCATCGGGGGTTCAACTTCGACTTTGAGCTTGATATCTACGACTAAGCTCTACTTATATACAAAACCCTTTAATCCACGCTTGCCAATCCTTAATCCTTGTCCATATCATATCACTTCCACAAGGACCTACAAAACATTGGTAACTATAACGGTAAGCGATTACGCTTAGTAAGTAAACTGATAACAACATACCATTATACTTCAAACAACATATAAGCATCACATATATCGAACACTTACATCACGGGCTTATCACTTTAATTATTACTTTAGCACAAAGCATCAAACATACTCTATAACATCAAATCGTCACCTTAGCTCAACCATTGCAAACACTTAACCATATCTCAAACTCCTATCAATTAACATACAACATACATAACACATACATGTTAGAAATCCATATAACAACATGATACCATCATTTTACTTACCTTAGCTTCAAGCTAAGCATATCAAGGCATCATCATCATCCTTATCAACATCATCATCCTATGTCAAGATCATCATGCACATAAACACTTTAACACATAATCAAATAACCATAACAATGGTTTATACAACCATTGTCTTACCTCTAAACATCACTAATCATCACATAATCATAGATTGATTATATGATGATTCTCCTATTAAAATACTAACTTAAATTCAATAGATTTCATCCCATAAGTACTATAACTTCTTTAATTAACCTTTAAACACATTTTTACCCAATTCCCCCAATTGATATCAAGAACCCTAATTCTTGAATTCATCAATTAATTTAAGATAGGGGTTACTTACTTGCATTTGAGTATGGGTAAGGTTAATCTCTTAAACTTGGACCTTAATCTCTACACTTAATTATCAAGACCTCCATATTTCCCTCCTTTTCTCTCTATAACCGCCACACACCCACTCATACTCTTAGATAAAATGAAGAATTATTAAGAACCTGGGTATTTCTAATTTGACCTTTCTTCATTTCAAAGCTATTCCCCAAATGGCACTTTTGGTCCCTTAAGTGCTATAACAATTCATCATTGGTACTAGAACAAGTTGGTTCTAGTGCTACTTTGAGGTTTTGGCAAGAATAGTCCTTCTAGTACTATAACAATTCAGTTTTGGTACTAGAACAAGTTGGTTCTAGTGCCAGTTTAAGGAATTGGCAAGATTAGTCCCTGTAGGCTAGAACAAGGTGGTTCTAGTACTAAAACAAGTTGGTTCTAGTATTATCTTAGGATTCTGTCAACTTAGGTCCCTCAACTTCTTTTCCTTTATATTAGTGACAAATAATACTTTCTAAACCACATTATACATTCTTAATACTTATAGCTTGACTACCGGTTTGACTAGCCAATCACGTAAAGTGTTGTGAACTTATAAAAGTCATAGTCAAACTTACTCAAGTATCATTTATCCATTTAGTCAAACACATTATTCTTAGTCAATTTCATCTAGGGTGGGGCCCATTGTATCCGGGAACTGGGTCTAACATTATAAGATCCAACACCCAACACTTGGGATTATTCACATACGCCTGGCGCGCTGCCCACGCATCGTCGTGTGGGTGACGCGCCTGCCTCGGTAAATTAATCCCAAGTTTGGGTCTTGGCCTATAAATACCTCCCTTGCCTCTTGTATTCCTCACCCCTTGCCATTATTCTTTCTCTCTATATTCTTTCTCTCCAATCTCTCTAATTCTATCTTGTGTTCTTAGTTAAACACTTTAACATCTTTGAAAGAACACATCTCCTTGCAAGGGAAGAATCTCAAGAACTTAATCCACTCTTGTGATTGTGTCTAGGGTCTTCTTATCTATACCCTTTCTACTACAATCGAGTCTCTAGGTTAGGTTAGGGCTTGGTTGATAAAACAAACTTATATTCATTCATTCAATTGTTTGTAAGGGAAGTCTTGTGTGGAAAACTAGAAGGGGGTTGAATAGTTTTACGTCTTTTTAATTTGTTATAAAAGATAGTTTTAGTGTTTTCTTAGTTTTCAAAATTTAGATTCGATAATATGTGATCTCAAGTCTTGCACAATATAGACAACTATCAATAAGTAAGAAATAACAATGATAAGTAGTAATAAAAAAAAAAAAAAAAAAAAAAAAAAAAAAAAAAAAAAGATGGAAAGATCGAACCGCGAGACAAGAGATTTATAGTGGTTCGGCTACAAGGACACCTTCCTTGCCCTACTCCACTCCCCGAGCACCTAACTCGAGAGTTTTCTTCACTATATCAACAAGCTCCCTTATGGCGGAGAAAACCTTACACACCACAACTTCTTCACACCTAATTCATAACTTCTACACAACTTCTTCACACCAATCTATTTCACAACTAACTACTTCACGCCTATCTTCTTCACACCAATTTACTTCACAACTAACAACTTAACACCTAGCTTCTTCACTACAATCTAATTCCTAATTTTTCTTCTTCACACCAAACAACTAACTAATCACACAATCTATATACCTAGCACAACTATCTACAATCAAATATACACAACAATCTTCACAAAGAATAATGTAAATGATCTTGATGATGCACCAACAACTTGTATGTGGAGCTCACAACAAGTTGTAATACTTCTTGTCTTGGGGGATAGAAGTATTCTTCTTTTGCACTTGAGAGGATGATGTTTGAATCACTTTGAAACAAAGAATTATGTACTTATGATCAAAGGATTAAGAGAATAGAAATGTGGATCTAGAACAGAAAGTTTAGGTGTGCAAAAGGTGAGAAAATTCTGTGGGATGAACCAGTATTTATAGGGGAGAAAAATACTGTTCTTGAGCGTGGCCGGTCCCATTAATTAATGGCCGGTCCCCTTAATGATTAAGGGGGCCGCCTAAGGAATTAAGGAGGCCGCCCCTTCAGAACGTTGGATTTTCTTGTCTTTTAGTGGGGAATATTTTTCTGGATAAAATTTGCCATTTTTGGTTAGAAATTTGAAATCATATATTTATAATGAATTAAACATATTCTTTTAATTCCAAAAGTAATTTTGTAAAAGATATAGAATGTTTAATACATTTTATAAAAATTCTAGTGATTAGAAAAATTTCCTTTGATCATGAAATGTAATAAACCCTTTGTTTATTCATACCTTAAGTGATATGGATGCAAAGACAAATATTAAGCACTAAAAACTTGTTTACGTCATAAGTTTTAGATTAATGAGTTTATGCTTTGTAATTATCAAAACATAGAGACATTGTTAATATGCTAACAATGTTTTTAGACATTATTTATGTCAACAATCTCCCCCTTTTTGATGATTACAAAACCTTAAACTCATTAGGTCTAAAAAATAATTTTTAGACAAGTATTATTAGAGTTTAATATTCTCTTCTCCCTCTTTTTGTAAAATCAAAAAGGTTAATGCTCCCCCTTGATGTATGCTCCCCCTCATTTGAGAGCACCAAGGGAATGAGCTATGAAAATCTTGGCTACACAAAATATTAGAAGAGAACAAGACACATATACATGCAAAGCAATAATTATGCAAATAAAAATAGATTCATTCAAGCATCATAGAAAGCATTACAACATTCAATATGCTTAAGGCATATTAATCACAATAAAACAAAAGAAAAGACATAGCCCTATATTGCCTAAGAGAGCACTTGGACTTGCTTGCAACCCATGGTTGATTGTTTTATTTGCTTGAAGGAGAACATAAGCATAAAGCTTAGTTGTTAGATGGAGAGGGATATGGAGTGGGGTATGGAGCGGAAGAGGTGGATCTTACGATATTGTATCGTGTTAAGGGTGGTATGGGATGAGGACGAGTGAGGAGATATTCAATCCAAGAAATATCTTCACTCAAGTATAGGATTTGTTTTTGAAGGAAGATGCAACAAGGGCAATAGTGAGTGTGGTTTGTAACTTGATCCAAGTTGAGAGAGTGAGGAAGGCAATTGTTGTAGGGTGATGATGGAGGTTGCCCTTTGTTGCGTTGTGCAAGATGCATGGCATTGAGATCACTAAGATCATGGATTTGTGATATTTCATCACGGAACTTTTGCTTTTCCGTGGTAATGCGGAGAAAGTCATTATGTTGATATGGATGAATTTGGTTTGTGTAGTTGGAATTGTAGTGGGATGGTTGATCAAACTTATATGGATCATTACAAATGGTTGGAGGATGACATGAGTGGTTTGGTATGAAGGAAGATGTTTGGCCAATGTTGTATGATTTGCAAAGAGGATCAAATGAATGTCCTTGTGAATTTGGGGTAAAGTTTGGGAAGTAAGTGGTTGGAGGTGTTGAGTGATTTCCAACTTCACTGTTTATGATGGATTTGTTACGAGGGCTTTTTCTTCGCCAAACGGGTTTTTCCGTCATTCTTGCAAGCCTTGAGGCTTTTGGTTTTGGTTTGTTTGGAGAAGTCATGAAGGGATGAGTGAAGAGTTTTGAGGATTGGGAGTATTTATAGTGTAAGATTTGTGTGTTTATGGATGGATAAAGTTTGGTTTAGAGATTAGGACAAAATCTATTGGTGAAAAATGGGAAATGTAGGTTGAAATGGGCTAAAAAGCAGAAAAGATTTTGTAAACCCGACCATCAGATGGCCAGTCCCCTTAATTAGGGGGCGGTCCCCTTAATGATTAAGGGGGTTGCCTTACAAAATTAAGGGGGCCGCCCATCTGGTGATTTCCAGGTTGCCAGAATTGGGTTTTTGGCAGAAGATTTGCAGAAAGGTTGTGTGTTTGGATTAGGATTCAAGCAAGTTCAATTCCTTTAGGCAATATGGAATCTAATCTAATCAAGATATAGTCATGCATGCAAAAATACATAAGTAAAAGAGCAAATAAGCAACACATAATAAGCAAGAGGAGATAAGTAAAGGCAAGATCACTTAAACTTCCTAAGGCACCTATCTTAGATCAAAGGCAAAGGCAACTAGTGAGTGTAAAACTAGTGATGGAGCAAGATGACAATATTATTAGTGAATTTGTCCTAGTGTGTGTCTATATGCAACAAATGTGGAGTTGTGATTGTTTCGACTCCTAAATGCAAAGAAAAATAATGATCCTAAGGAACAATCCAAAAGATCTCCTTGATTCAATTTTTGCTCGATCATGAATGTCAAAGATATATATTAGATTATATACCTTGACAATTTATGTGAGAGTTTATGCATGATTTTGAAAGACAATGTTTTTAGCATTAGTCAACAATGCAAGGAAAATGATGTTCATGTGATTCCTAGATGTGAGAATAATGTTTTTTTTAAAGAAAATTGATTGGGTTTTACAAAAGAGTTTATGCAAAGAAAATAAACTTTCCCAATCTTTAATTTTGTGCGAAATAGATTCTTAGACTCAGAAATGAAGAAGTGGACGAAAAGTAAATTTTATGCAAGTATAAATTTGTATTAGTTCAATATAATATAGTCAACTTGTTCCATCATTCCTAATCCTAAACGCAAGTGGTTGAATAATTCACGCTTAAGGGGTTTTGTGAATATATCCGCAATGTTATCTTCCGATGCAACTTTTTCTATAGATATGTTTCCCTTTTGTACATTATCCCTAAGAAAGTGGTGGCGTATTTCTATATGTTTAGTCCTAGAGTGTTGCACCTGATTTTTACTTAAATCTATCGCATCTTTATTATCGCACATAATGGGGACATTTTCTAACCTAATGCCATAGTCAACGAGAGCTTATTTCATCCATAGTGCTTGTTGACATGCCTTTCCAGTGCTTACATATTCGGCTTCGGTGGTAGAAATAGCAAGAGCGGTTTGCTTCTTCGAAAACTAAGATGTTAGACAACATCCCATAAATGTGCAAATACCGCTAGTGCTCTTTCTATCTACGTAGTCTCCCATAGGATCCGAATCCGCATAGACGATGGTTTCTATGCCGGATCCCTTAGGATACCATAATCCTAAGTGTAAAGTGCCTTTAATGTATCGGAAGATATGCTTAACCGCTTCTAGGTGAGAGGTTTTGGGATCCTCTTGAAAACGGGCACAAAGGCAAACACTAAACATGATATCGGGTCTACTTGCCGTCAAGTATAGTAAACTACCTATCATTCCTCTATACTTGGTGTTATCTACGGACTCACCTTCATCGTCCTTTGTGAGCTTTACTTCCGTAGACATGGGAGTTTTCATGGGTTTTGAGTCTTCTAGGCCAAATTTCTTAAGCATTTCCTTAATGTACTTAGATTGGTTAAAAAATATTCCATCTTCTAATTGTTTTATTTGTAATCCTAGGAAGAAGTTAAGTTCACCCATCATACTCATCTCAAACTCATCATGCATGATTTTGGCAAATTCATCACACATGTCTTGACAAGTCGATCCAAATATAATGTCATCAACATATATTTGGAAAATGATGAGATTTGGGTCTTTCCTTTTAGTGAAAAGGGTGTTATCTACCATTCCCATGGAATAATCATGTTTAATAAGAAACGCTTTTAATCGATCATACCAAGCTTTGGGAGCTTGTTTGAGTCCATACAAAGCTTTCTTTAACTTATAAACATAATCGATCATACCAAGCTTTGGGAGCTTGTTTGAGACCATAAATATATATTTTTGATTATATAATAATTGATGAAAATTTATAACATTGAAAAGTACACTTAAAACCTAATCCATTTATATATTTTGCATCAAATATTATATAACACCAACAAAAATATTTAAGGTCAAAGTTAAAGAAGAAAGACTAAAAAAGTCAATAGTGGACAATAAATTTGGGATGGAGGGAGTAATTCTTATCCTTTCATCAAAAAGTTATAACATCTGGGTGAGTTAGAAAAAATAAATAAACATAAGTATGACGCTCAGATAGGTAATCGAAAAATGAGGATTCATCGGTCATGGTTGCAAACTTAGTAAGCTTGCCCCGTCACGATGCATCAGATAATCTCACTTTTGCTTGAATCCACTCATAAGTATTCAAACTCATCACAGCCTCTTACATTCTCACTTTTATCCTTAACACTCAATAACCTGTTTGAAAATGTAGTAAGCGAATAAACACATTTCCGTTAAGTAAATAGACGGTTTAACATTTGTTTGTGAGGAAAAAAAATGGGTGATCCATACCGTATTTAAGCCAAGCCAAATGTGAGCTGGCACCCCTTTTTCCCTTTATCTCTTTTCCCAGACATGTGGTAACAAAACATGCAACCTACCTCAATGACTCATCAAACCCAATTTATACAATCACACACATCCCAGATCCAAAAATCTTATTGTAAACACATCAGCCTCTAAAACAATTGGAAGTAAACAAATCATAATCTTCAAAATCAAATTCTTTTTTAATCGTGAGGCTCAGATAAGTAAACAATTGAAAAAATGAGTATACATTCGCCGTGGTTGCAAACTTAGTAAGCTTGCCCTGACATGATGCAAATAATTTCATCTATGCTCGAATCCACTCAAAAGCATTTAAACTGTATCATCACAACCTGTAACATACTCATTGTTATCCTTAAACTTTCTTGGAGTCACTGGTAAGCCAGGCACACTATACCACCCAAAATCCTTTACAAAAACAACCTTAACACTCCTTTACTGCTGCTATATTGCAGCAGGCAAAAAAATCATGCAAACTCCTACTAAAAGCCATCTACACACATGTTAAAAACAACCCAGTTCAACCCTTTACTGTTATTGTTGCACAGCTGCCCCGAACACAGTTTTTTATATTTACCACCATACTTTGACCTACAAAGCTTTTAAATATATGATTTTTAATAAGTTACTTATCCCAAACCAAACAAAACAGTAATGGTTAACCAAAATCCAACCATCTAAAAGCAATAAAAAAATAAGATAAACATAATTACGAGGCTCAGATAGGTGAACAATAAAAAAAGAGGATGCATCCGTCAAGGCTGCAAACTTAATAAGCTTGGCCCGCCACGATGCAGTAGATAATCTCACTTTTGCTCGAATATGCTTAAAAGCATTAAAACATCTAGTTCATAAAATAAGCACACTCAAAACAATATTCACATGAGATATTTATTAGCATAACACACATCAAAAGAAAGTAGTTATGGAATAACAGGGTCACCTGAACTATGATGTAAAAAACCTGTATTGTTATGTGCATCTCTAGAAAGAGACAAATCCCCAACAAATCGAAACACACACAAGACAAACCTCAGACATAGTAAAAGCCGACAACACCACCCACCTAATCTCACCATCGTCACACACCAATCACCATCGCCAAATGCCATGGATGGCAGCAGCGAAAGGACCAGTGGCATCGTAGAGAGTGGTAGCATGGGTGTGTTTTGTGGTAGGCGGTAACGTGAAAGAGAGGAGAAATAGATTTGAGATTTTACATGTGTTAAGAGTTTTTGTGTGTGTTTTTATGAGTCATTGAGGTGGATTGGGTGTTTGTTGCCACGTGTCTATGAAAAGAAATAAAGGAAAAAAAGAGGGTAGGGGGGGGGGGGGGGGCTTCTAAGTGTTGGCTCACATTTACCTTGGCAGCTTATGAACATTAGTTAGGGTTTTTTTTTTTTTTTTTTTTTTTTTTTTTTTTTCCTTTTTTCTTTCTTTTTTTTTTTTCACATTTGGCTTGGATTAAGAATAGTATGACTCATAATTTTTTATTAACTCTTTTATGGTAGTATGGTTTGTTTATTATGTTAGTCGTACATAAGTACGAGACATGAGTAAAATATTGCTTCCAAAATAAAATGTTAAATAAGCCACAAATTTAGTAGTTTGCATTTTTTTTAATTAATAATAATCGTTTCAGTTTTTGTAAAAGCAATATTTTATTTTGTGTTTCATTTTGTCAATTTCCTAAAGAGTGTCTTGATTCGATCTCGAGTGCACTCTTACAATTTAATATTATTTTTTGGAACTTCGTAATCTATTATGCATTTTAAGAATTATAAGAATTATATCCATTTTTTTTCCGCATTTGCACTCTTAATTAATACATTTTAGGTAGCTTAACATTTATTCGACAATTACGACAACAATCATGAAGTTCGATTGCAAAGCAATAGATCGCGAGTGGTATCGAACACAAGTAGTAAAATATTGGCAGCTTATGAACATTAGTTATGGCTTCTTTTTTTTTTTTTTTTTTCCTTTTTTCTTTCCTTTTTTTCACATTTGGCTTGGATTAAGAATAGTATGACTCATAATCTTTTATTAACTCTTTTATGGTAGTATGGTTTGTTTATTATGTCAGTCGTACATAAGTACGAGACATGAGTAAAATATTGCTTCCAAAATAAAATGTTAAATAAGCCACAAATTTAGTAGTTTGCATTTTTTTTAATTAATAATAATCGTTTCAGTTTTTGTAAAAGCAATATTTTATTTTGTGTTTCATTTTGTCAACTTCCTAAAGAGTGTCTTGATTCGATCTCGAGTGCACTCTTACAATTTAATATTATTTTTTGGAACTTCGTAATCTATTATGCATTTAAAGAATTATAAGAATTATATCCATTTTTTTCTGCATTTGCACTCTTAATTAATACATTTTAGGTAGCTTAACATTTATTCGACAATTACGACAACAATCATGAAGTTCGATCGCAAAGCAATAGATCGCGAGTGGTATCGAACATAAGTAGTAAAATATTGGCAGCTTATGAACATTAGTTATGGCTTCTTTCTTTTTTTTTTTCCTTTTTTCTTTCTTTTTTTTTTTTTCACATTTGGCTTGGATTAAGAATAGTATGACTCATAATTTTTTATTAACTCTTTTATGGTAGTATGGTTTGTTTATTATGTTAGTCGTACATAAGTACGAGACATGAGTAAAATATTGCTTCCAAAATAAAATGTTAAATAAGCCACAAATTTAGTAGTTTGCATTTTTTTTTTAATTAATAATAATCGTTTCAGTTTTTGTAAAAGCAATATTTTATTTTGTGTTTCATTTTGTCAATTTCCTAAAGAGTGTCTTGATTCGATCTCGAGGGCACTCTTACAATTTAATATTATTTTTTGGAACGTCGTAATCTATTATGCATTTTAAGAATTATAAGAATTATATCCATTTTTTTTCCGCATTTGCACTCTTAATTAATACATTTTGGGTAGCTTAACATTTATTCGACAATTACGACAACAATCATGAAGTTCGATCGCAAAGCAATAGATCGCGAGTGGTATCGAACACAAGTAGTAAAATATTGGCAGCTTATGAACATTAGTTATGGCTTCTTTTTTTTTCCTTTTTTCTTTCTTTTTTTTCACATTTGGCTTGGATTAAGAATAGTATGACTCATAATTTTTTATTAACTCTTTTATGGTAGTATGGTTTGTTTATTATGTTAGTCATATATAAGTACGAGACATGAGTAAAACATTGCTTCCAAAATAAAATGTTAAATAAGCCACAAATTTAGTAGTTTGCATTTTTTTTTAATCAATAATAATCGTTTCAGTTTTTGTAAAAGCAATATTTTATTTTGTGTTTCATTTTGTCAATTTCCTAAAGAGTGTCTTGATTCGATCTCGAGTGCACTCTTACAATTTAATATTATTTTTTAGAACTTCGTAATCTATTATGCATTTTAAGAATTATAAGAATTATATCCATTTTTTTTCCGCATTTGCACTCTTAATTAATACATTTTAGGTAGCTTAACATTTATTCGACAATTACGACAACAATCATGAAGTTCGATCGCAAAGCAATAGATCGCGAGTGGTATCGAACACAAGTAGTTAAATATTGGCAGCTTATGAACATTAGTTATGGCTTCTTTTTTTTTTTTTTTTTTTCCTTTTTTCTTTCTTTTTTTTCACATTTGGCTTGGATTAAGAATAGTATGACTCATAATTTTTTATTAACTCTTTTATGGTAGTATGGTTTGTTTATTATGTTAGTCGTACATAAGTACGAGACATGAGTAAAACATTGCTTCCAAAATAAAATGTTAAATAAGCCACAAATTTAGTAGTTTGCATTTTTTTTTAATTAATAATAATCGTTTCAGTTTTTGTAAAAGCAATATTTTATTTTGTGTTTCATTTTGTCAATTTCCTAAAGAGTGTCTTGATTCGATCTCGAGTGCACTCTTACAATTTAATATTATTTTTTGGAACTTCGTAATCTATTATGCATTTTAAGAATTATAAGAATTATATCCATTTTTTTTCCGCATTTGCACTCTTAATTAATACATTTTAGGTAGCTTAACATTTATTCGACAATTACGACAACAATCATGAAGTTCGATCGCAAAGCAATAGATCGCGAGTGGTATCGAACACAAGTAGTAAAATATTGGCAGCTTATGAACATTAGTTATGGCTTCTTTTTTTTTCCTTTTTTCTTTCTTTTTTTTTTCACATTTGGCTTGGATTAAGAATAGTATGACTCATAATTTTTTATTAACTCTTTTATGGTAGTATGGTTTGTTTATTATGTTAGTCGTACATAAGTACGAGACATGAGTAAAATATTGCTTCCAAAATAAAATGTTAAATAAGCCACAAATTTAGTAGTTTGCATTTTTTTTTAATTAATAATAATCGTTTCAGTTTTTGTAAAAGCAATATTTTATTTTGTGTTTCATTTTGTCAATTTCCTAAAGAGTGTCTTGATTCGATCTCGAGTGCACTCTTACAATTTAATATTATTTTTTGGAACTTCGTAATCTATTATGCATTTTAAGAATTATAAGAATTATATCCATTTTTTTTCCGCATTTGCACTCTTAATTAATACATTTTAGGTAGCTTAACATTTATTCGACAATTACGACAACAATCATGAAGTTCGATCGCAAAGCAATAGATCGCGAATGGTATCGAACACAAGTAGTAAAATATTGGCAGCTTATGAACATTAGTTATGGTTTCTTTTTTTTTTCCTTTTTTCTTTCTTTTTTTTTTTCACATTTGGCTTGGATTAAGAATAGTATGACTCATAATTTTTTATTAACTCTTTTATGGTAGTATGGTTTGTTTATTATGTTAGGCGTACATAAGTACGAGACATGAGTAAAATATTGCTTCCAAAATAAAATGTTAAATAAGCCACAAATTTAGTAGTTTGCATTTTTTTTTTAATTAATAATAATCGTTTCAGTTTTTGTAAAAGCAATATTTTGTTTTGTGTTTCATTTTGTCAATTTCCTAAAGAGTGTCTTGATTCGATCTCGAGTGCACTCTTACAATTTAATATTATTTTTTGGAACTTCGTAATCTATTATGCATTTTAAGAATTATAAGAATTATATCCATTTTTTTTCCGCATTTGCACTCTTAATTAATACATTTTAGGTAGCTTAACATTTATTCGACAATTACGACAACAATCATGAAGTTCGATCGCAAAGCAATGGATCGCGAGTGGTATCGAACACAAGTAGTAAAATATTGGCAGCTTATGAACATTAGTTATGGCTTCTTTTTTTTTTTTTTTTTTTTTTTTTTTTCCTTTTTTCTTTCTTTTTTTTCACATTTGGCTTGGATTAAGAATAGTATGACTCATAATTTTTTGTTAACTCTTTTATGGTAGTATGGTTTGTTTATTATGTTAGTCGTACATAAGTACGAGACATGAGTAAAACATTGCTTCCAAAATAAAATGTTAAATAAGCCACAAATTTAGTAGTTTGCATTTTTTTTTAATTAATAATAATCGTTTCAGTTTTTGTAAAAGCAATATTTTATTTTGTGTTTCATTTTGTCAATTTCCTAAAGAGTGTCTTGATTCGATCTCGAGTGCACTCTTACAATTTAATATTATTTTTTGGAACTTCGTAATCTATTATGCATTTTAAGAATTATAAGAATTATATCCATTTTTTTTCCGCATTTGCACTCTTAATTAATACATTTTAGGTAGCTTAACATTTATTCGACAATTACGACAACAATCATGAAGTTCGATCGCAAAGCAATAGATCGCGAGTGGTATCGAACACAAGTAGTAAAATATTGGCAGCTTATGAACATTAGTTATGGCTTCTTTTTTTTTTTTTTCCTTTTTTCTTTCTTTTTTTTCATAGTTGGCTTGGATTAAGAATAGTATGACTCATAATTTTTTATTAACTCTTTTATGGTAGTATGGTTTGTTTATTATGTTAGTCGTACATAAGTACGAGACATGAGTAAAATATTGCTTCCAAAATAAAATGTTAAATAAGCCACAAATTTAGTAGTTTGCATTTTTTTTTTAATTAATAATAATCGTTTCAGTTTTTGTAAAAGCAATATTTTATTTTGTGTTTCATTTTGTCAATTTCCTAAAGAGTGTCTTGATTCGATCTCGAGTGCACTCTTACAATTTAATATTATTTTTTGGAACTTCGTAATCTATTATGCATTTTAAGAATTATATCCATTTTTTTTCCGCATTTGCACTCTTAATTTATACATTTTAGGTAGCTTAACATTTATTCGACAATTACGACAACAATCATGAAGTTCGATCGCAAAGCAATAGATCGCGAGTGGTATCGAACACAAGTAGTAAAATATTGGCAGCTTATGAACATTAGTTATGAACATTAGTTATGACAACAATCATTAAGAATAGGTAGCTTAACATTTATATATATATAAAACCATTTTTAACAGAAATTTAAATTTTATTAATAAAAACGTAAACATTACATAAAATGAAAACGATACGAAATTAAAATATTAAAATACTAAATTAAAAACTTAAATAACTAAAAATTAAACATGACAACACTTATTAAAAACTAATAATCTAACTTGTAGCGTTCCTTGATTTGTGCCTTAATCTACAAAAGTTCCATCCGTTGTCGTTCGGGGAAGTTTGGGTCGATTGCCGAATTGTAGAATATCAAGTCTTGCTCCCGTTTTGTCATGAACATGATTTCCTTTTGGTTCTCTTGGATTTCCACTAGCTTTCGCTGAAGTTCTCTTTTGATTGCTAGCTCTCGTTCCTTGAATTCTTTCCACGACTCTTCATGCTCTTTACTTTCCTCCTTGTTTTTTTCTCTCTTTTGACTTCCAAAAGTCCGATGCTAGCGCACTCGTCCATGATTTTGATGGTTCACGAGAGGAGGAGGTGGATGATTTCTTCCTGGCAGCGTCACGACCTTGTGGTCGTGATTCTCTTGTACCATCCTCCGTATCATCATTATCATCCAAGTCTTGAAAATTCGGGGGACCTTGTGTTGACCCCGACGTAGTTGTTGAACCCTTTACTTTCTTCCGAATGCCCGATTGGAAAATAGGCACCTCCTCCTTCCAAGCATCATGCCTCTTCAATACTTTCCAACACTCCAACAAAGTGATATCATGACTTTAACGCACACGATACACCATAAGAGCTTTGGACATATCGTTAGCATCATTTTCACCACTTCCATGCGTATACTTGACATTATCCATAATTGCATAAAAATTCGCAACTGGGCCACGAATCCTAGTCTTCCATTTGGACATGATCGAGTTGTATGTCCGGTCTGAACCAGTTTCTCTTTTAAAGTAACTTATCACCGACTCCCAAAATTTGTGTCGGTTCATACAATTTCCTCTTTTGTCATTATCCGAAATAAAGATGAAAGCTTTACAAAGCGTAACCTCTTCTTTGCTTGACCATAGTTCGACCTTTTTGGCCGGTTCGGGTTGTTTGCCTTTGTCATTCGCTTGTGTTGCACGCCGCGAAGGCTTTTTTGGATTGACGGGTGATGTCTCTAAGACATCGTCATCGTCATCAAGGTGTATGGAACCGTGGTAAGAACCGTAGTAAGAACCGTGGCCAGAACCTTGCCCCATGGAAGCATCTTGACTAGGGTAGTATTGGGTCGAGTATTGTTGAGTCGGATAGTCTCCCCAATCATCCAAATTCATATCAAGATTAGTAGACCGACTCGGAGAATAATCTTGATACAGTTGGGGACTTTGCAAGAAATCCATGTTAGGACGATAAGACGACCCACTTGCTTATTGGTGATAATTCGTATTAACACGCGGTGGGACAAATGGACGATTAAAGGAAAACAAGTTTTCACTTTGATTGGGTTGTGGTAGTTGTGATGGATATTCAAAAGATTGTGGACGAAAATGAATGCCCCGTTGTGGTGTTATGCCGGTTAATTCAAAGTTGTTTTGCGGAGAGAAATTAATATCGGTGCATTTTGGGGTAGTCGGGATTGTCGGTTTTTTTATTGTGGAGTGTTTTCTTTGACGTGGTGAATATTGATGAGAATTTGGTTGAATTATGTTTGAAAGTGGGTTTGATGTTGGTATTTATAGGATCAGAAGTGATAAATTTTTTTAAAAAAAAAGTTTTTTTTCTTTTATATATATATATATATATATATATATATATATATATATATATATATATATATATATATATGAAACGGTCAAAATTGGTTAATGGCATTAAACGGTCAAAAAATTTATACTTGTAAATTGGAATTTTGTGGACTTTTGTGTTTGTGAATACGGGTCGATGATACAACCGATACTCACATTTTACCTCCGGAGACCAATGTACTCACAGTGGCATCAACCGATTTGCAAATCGGTTGACCCATATGGTCGATCGATATTTAACATTCCAATGTGAATAGCCTAAAATTGTTGAAATTTTAAAAGGGAGGTTCATCTTCTATATAATCATATACGTCCTTTTCAAAATAGCATGGATAAACATGCCAAAAATGAAAATATTTGTAAATTTAATTTGATTTTTTAACTCTAACTAATTCATTAAACTATTATTTGCAAGTAAAAACTTTATATATTACTGTACATTGTCATATAAGTTACATTTACAGTTGATTTTTTTGTTAATTCCGTCAAAAATAGTACGAGTACTACTCTTTTACTCTTTTCTTTTAAATATATTTTTATACTCTCTTCGTTTAAAAATTATATTTCATATTTTCTTTTTAGGATGTCTAAAAATAATTGTTCACTTTCTATTAAAGAAAATTTAGCGAGGGAATATTCTATTTGAATGGTTGAGATTTAAAATGATCCTACTTTTATTAAACTTTATAGTTTTTGTCTTCTAACAATAATTTTGAGACGGAATAAGGATTAGTTATTTCTCATGGCTTCTTTATATAAAGCTTTGTCATCTCCTAAATAAACACGATACGTTTACAAAAAGCGATCTATCAAATACAATATTTCTTTTGGATATTCACTAGTTATGTGTATTTTTTATTTGAGCAAATTTTCTAAATGACTTGTACAATAAAAGTTATTTGTTAGCCTAGCCCGTTTAGTATTATATTTGTGTAAAGGGCCCGAGCCCATATCTATAATATTCTGTGTGTATATATAAGAGATGTCGATGTATTTGTGTAAAGGGCCCGAGCCCATATCTAGAATATTCTGTGTATATATATAAGAGGTATTGTGCAAATCAATCAATCAATAAACTCATTACTGTCACATCGGAGAAGCGCCCGACGTGTCATGAAATCCTTGACAGAGAACCCAAAAGGATCAAATTCAACAGTGCAATAATTGTCACAGACAAATTGTCGGACAGATATAAGATTTTTGACAATATGTAGGGTAATAAGGACGTTATTTAAGTAAAGGGGTCAAGAAGGAGTAGGCAAAATGCTACGACCCGTATTGGTGACCAGAATGTTATGCCCATTACCAACTGATACAGATGGATACATTCAAGTATTAAAAATGTTATTAAGAGTATTAACAGATGCATTAAGGTGTGAGCTCGCACCCTGTGTCCATGTTCCATGCACCAGTGGCAGGTTCATGAAGGGTCCCGGCAGTGAAAGCATGAGGTAAACTAGTCTCTTGTCCCAGAGGTTGATTTGGTGGAATGGTTGAGGCGGGTATATACTGATGAACAGTAACAGATGAGGGGCGAGGGTCTGTTGGGCCTGGTGGTAGGTGTTGCGAGGTGTTGTGGAGTTGGGGCTGTTGCATGGCTGGGGTGTTGTGAGGTTGGGCTTGGTGGGCTGTTGCGTAGCCAAAACCAGGCGGAGGGGTGTTGGTGTTTGGGCCTGGTGTTTGAGTTGGGTTAGAGGTTGGTGGGCAGTAGGAATTGTAGGCTGGTGGACTATAATTGTAAGGTACTGATGGTCTGATTTGGTTGTGAGAGGTAAAGTAAGCTGATGGTCGGTTTGGCTGGTCCGTAGGTTGTGACATAGGAAGATGTTGTGTAATATTGGTGCCCGTAATGCCAAATCTTCCCAAAACTTTCAAAACGACATCCTCAGTTATATTATCTCCTTTATTATCAACAGTACGATGAGTGGTTGAATCTGGCATGGTGTGGTATGGTAACAGTCGAATAGGAGTTGTATGGGGTTTTTAGAGTTTGTATGGGAAAAGGTAAATTTTGTACAAATGTGTTGTAGGGTTTTTAGGGATTGTACGAGTGAATTAGTGGGTATTCAAGCAAGACTTGTGACCTTTGCACAAGTAAATAATTCTTGTGACCTTTGCACAAGTAACAATAACTCTTATGACCTTGCACAAGTAACACAGTAGTAGAGAAACACAAATTGATGTATGGATTTGAACAACAAATGTAGTGGAGAAGAGGGAGCGGGGTGAAGAGAGAAGTTAGGGAGGTAAGGGTAGATAAGTTAGGAAGGGAGCGTATAAGTTTAATTCTCTGATACCATGATAGCTTTATAATTGATATCACATTAATGAGTTTATTGATTGATTGATTTGCACAATACATCTACATCTCTTATATATACACACAGAATATTCTAGATATAGGCTCGGACCCTTTACACAAATACAATACTAAACGGGCTAGGCTAACATTATTTTCATATCTACTCTAAAAGAAACCACATATGAAAATAGAATCGAGTGATAGGGTGACGACTATACGACTCCACTCAAATTTTAACATGGGGCATATCTTTTATTAATATAAATACATTGAGCGACTGCGTAACTCTACCAAATTTTTAATACCTGTCGCAAATTTTGTTAACAAAGTATAAGTCGTCCAGTAATATATAAGTGGAATTGTCAAGTCGCTCAGTTGTTCAAATTTATTTTAGAAAGCAGGTTTTTTAGGTAGATATGAGATCACTTGTTACTACTCGTACTTTTAGAGTCAATTTGAAAATTTGCTCGATCTATTTTGCATGTAAGAACAAAAAGAGTATAAAAAATAAAAGTGAGAAAATGAATGAATGAGAGTCAACTCTATTCTTTTCTACACAGGGCTCAAGGCATGTCATTGGGAAAACCCCAAAATCCTTTCACCAAAATTCTTTCCTTCCTTTCTCATCCAAATTCCAATCCAGAGTGGCAAATCGATTATTACGAGTATTATTCTAACCTAACCTAAAACTCTCATGTATAACTATTTTCCTAAATTAATTGCGGTAACCAAAGATAAAACTCCTTATGCTCCTTGAGTCTCAAAATATAAAGTGAGTTGATACTCCCATCACATTTTTTGATACTTGCATCACAACTTGTGCGTTAAAGTATTGTACGGTACAATCCTGTAAAACACAAGTTGTGGTGCAAATCGTACAATACTGTAGCACACAAGTTATGGTGCAAGCATAAAAAAATGTGGTAAGAGTATCAACTCCCAAATATAAACCTAATTTAACATTTTGAATCCAACTTTTACTTTAAGGTTGTGTTTGGCAAAGGGCTTCTAGGGGCTTATAGGGGTTTGGGCTTTTAAAATAAGTCGGCTAATAAAATAAGTCTCGTTTGTTATGGGACTTATGGAAGGACTTATAAAACAAGTAGGCTAAAAACTTTAGCCTCATAAAAGGGGCTAAAAGCTTTAGCCCGGGGCTTTTGAAGAATAAATTACTTATTTACCAAAAAAAAAATATCTAACATATATACAAAAACAAATTTAATTATTTCCTTTTGAGTAATTTTACAATAATAAGCCTCAGCTACAGCCCATTTGCTAAACAAGTTTATAAAAATACAAAATTTAATTTCGGCCTATAATATAAGCCCCCACCCCAGCCCTAGCTCCAGCCCCAGCCCAGCTCCAGCTCCAGCTCCATCCCATTTCGTCAAATATACCCTAAATAATTTTATTTGTATTATATAAACTTAATAAAAATTATACAATAAAAATATATTTAAAATTCAATCCATTTTTGTATATTTTATTTTGCATTAAGTATTATATAATATAAATAAAAATATTGAAAGTTATTTAAAAAAGTGAAAATAAACTTATATTTTGATAGAAAAGAGTAAAGTACTTGGTATTTACAAAGATAAAATAAAAGAAAACACTAATTAATCTCTTTTAAAATCTATAATATTAGAAGTAAAGGTAAAAAGTAAAAATTGATTTAGCCTTTTTTTTTTTTTTTTTTTTTTTTTTTTTTCAATTAAACTAGACCTTATAAAAAAATGTGGACTACTAATTTAAGACGGAAGGAATAACTATCATATAAAATCTTTGTGCCCATGCGTTTATGTATTATACGATCTACGTCCTAATATTGTTGTCTAATTTTCTCTTTTAATATATCCCAAAATAATTGTCCACTACAACAAAAAAAGAGTTGGATTTGTTTAAGTTTTGTAGGACCTCGGATATATCAACAAATGAGGTCTTTTGCGCCTTATATACTTCAAACGCGACATAAGTGGGCTTTGGATCTTATGAGCTTGGTATACATATGTTTACATGGCTTAGATTACATAACTAATAATTACCAAGTCCATAGCTCATTATATATCTAATACATATTCTATAACTTATTACAAAGTTCTTAATGCTAGAATGACCAACACTTCTTTAATGCTAACAACATGATTGATGCTAAACAGTCAACCAAAGTCAACCACGGATGTGGTCAATATAGTCAAACTCCTTAGGCTCAATCTCCGCGGAATACAGTGTTTCCCCGGGTCGTTATATCCCGACGAGGTGTGGATGGCATTAAAACGGGTTTGTGATCAGGTGATTTAGATGGGAAAGGGTTTGTGAATGATTACACTACTTATTTTTAGCTGTGAATGATACAAATATTTAATATGGACAAAAACTGAAAAACCAGATAAGTGAAAATGTTTTAAAACTTAAAAGGTACGTTTAAGTTTAAATAACGTCAACGTACCAAATAAAAAGTGAAAACTGAAATCTGAAAACCCTCATGGGGTGAAAATTACTTTTTTACAAACCTAAGGATGAAAGAAAATTTTTAGAAAAAGAAAATGAATTTTTACACTAATTAATTATTTAATATTAATTATTAATATTTAAATAACTTAAATACAATATAATATTATTTTAAACTCCTAAAAATAATTTAATATAAAAGAAAATTAAGAAAAATATAAAAATGCAAAAATACTTATTAATAAGCAAAAAGGAAAATTAAAAAGCTAAATTATATTAAATAGAAACTATCACTTAATTTAAAACTTGATTTTTTCTGGATTTTCTTTTTGAAAACTATTTATAAACTTTAAATAAACAACTTTAGTAAAATACAAGCTAACCTAAAGGGACAAAATACAAGCTCTCTAGAACTGAGAACAAGCACAACAATAAGCTCAAGCACAAATAAGTAATGGAAACTAGTACATGAACTACAAGAGTGATTTATGATGAAATTTAAAGATGCAAACCTCAAAGCAGTAGCATAAAGCTCATACAAGCTTGTCACCAAGCTGAATGAAACAAAAAGCAATCACAAACATCCTGCTGAATCACCTTACTACAATCATGCACTCTTGTTGACTTTTGTTGACTTATTGGATTTTTGGTAATAAAACAATGTTTTAAACTCAACTGAGCTCACAATAAGCTATGATTAGCTTGAATGAGCTCAGTGAACAGAGGTGAAAGCTTATGGAAGCTTTTAAACACAATTGGATTTTTAGGCTAAAATAAGAAATTGACTGCAAAGGAATTGTAAAGAGAACCTGAATTTATTTTATTAAAAAGATAAATTAACTACTGAAAAAGAGATTACAATGCTTAAATTGAAATATTACACTAATGTAAACTACATTCGAACCTAATTTACACTAAGAATAAAAATTAACTAACTAACTACTTTTTCCTTCTTCTCTTTCACTTTTATAGACCCTGGAGTATTCCTTTGTCTTTCCCACTTCATTTCAAGCCGTTGGATGGCTTCAATTTGATCCTAGCCATCTGTTTTAGTTTTGGCGAGAAAAACCATTTGGCAGGTTTAGTGGTTTAGGTGAGGGTATTAAATAAGGAGGGGGTTGGTTTGAGTTGGTGGGATGTATTTATGAGGTTTGGTAATGTTGGTGGAAATTTGAGGAGGGGGGAGACAGTTAAGCGGGAAAGGTGGAGGTAGGGGCGATGAACAGTGGTAGGGGCGGTGTTTGACCTGGGGTGTTGACCAGGTTGACTTTCGTTGACCCTGGGGTGGTTTTAATATAAAACGGGGGTGGACTGGGCTTAAGGGTTGTTGGGCTTGGATTTGGTCACAAATAATAAAAAGGGTCCATTTGGTTTGTTAACTTATAAATCATAAGGACCAATTATGTAATTCCTGAAAAATAAAGGGGCTGTTTTGCCATTTTCCCATAGTACTCCTGAGGGTAATTCCTGCCAAGTTTCCATATTCCAAGGATAATAAATGAGATTTTTCACTTTTGGTCCTTCAGGGACTAAAACCGTCAATTGATGAAACTTGAGGGATCAAAATGCAAATTCTTCAAACTTTCATTCCAAGGACCAATGTTGCCAACTTGTGATTTCCAAAGGACCAAAATTGACTTTTTATCCAAAAAAATATTTCCTGGGGACCAAATCTGTCAAATGTGAAACTCCAGGGACTAAACTTGTAAATTCTCAAAACTTTTGAAATTTTTCACCAAATGACTAAATATGACGACTTATGATTTCAAAAGGACCTTTGGTGACTTTTTTTTTAAAATAAGTGCTCAGGGACTATTTTTGCCAATGCCCCTAAAATAAGTGTTGTTTAGTTTCTTTAAACCTTTTAAGGATAAGGGTTTATTATCAATTTTTCCTATTGTTTCAGATACTTAGTTAAATATAAGACATGGATTAAATGCATTCTTATTTTTTATTCTGTTTATTGACTTTAGATATTGAACTAGATTACCAAAAATAATTCAATATTCATCTTAATTTTATTTGGATATGGCCATGTATACGTCTGCTGAAATCGTCAAGGGGCCAAGACGTATCTAACTCTAAGATTCTTGGAGGAACAAATCCTATCTTGACTACATGTGTTAGTCATATGTTTTACATTATTCGCAATGATGACTTTTATAGCAGCCTTATTCAAGGCAACGTTTGATCATACTAAAAAACCATGTTCCAAACGCACAACCTGCGAGTGTCTCAAGCTAAGGAACCAATTGAGTTAACCATTTACAAGTTTTCGCTAAATGCAAAAATAATGTAGTGAATTCTTGTAGGTTGGGTCAATCCAATATTTATCTTCATAAATACATGTGAATCTGATTAGTCTAACTATATATTTATTCATGAATTTAACAACACTCTTACATTTTTGTTAATTTGATGTTATTCCCATATCATCAACAGGCAATGGTAATTTAGAATAAATAATTATTCCTGAGTTCTAAACATGCAAATATTTAAAACAATTAATATAAAAGAAAATGATCGAAGCTTCAAGTACATCAATTTCATAAATAATATCAAATGTTTTCATTTGATTATTCAAATACGAAAAACATAGATTACATAATACATTACATAATACTAGCAGCAGGTCGAAGCCCAATGCCCCTTGTACACTTAACATCTTTGGTTATAGGCATTGGCTTTGTAAATGAATCAGCTAAATTATCATCTATATGAACTTTAAGAACACTCATTTCGCCTTTTTCAAGTTTCAACTACTTCATGAATGTAATGAAATTTGTGAAGAATGTGTTTGGCACCTCTCATAACTCTAGACTCATTCACTATAATAATAGCTTCGAAATTGTCACAAAACATTTCCTTCGGCCTTTCAATACTGGTAGTAACGCCATACCCAGAAATGTATTTCCTTATCCAAACATCTTCCATTGTAGCTTCCGAAGCTGCTATATATTAAGCTTCTGTAAACTACATCGCTATTGTGGTTCGCTTAGCACTTCTCTAGTCAAATATCGCTATGGGTGCAAAGAACTGGAGATGACTTATGTTGGATCGTGAACACCTTGAACTTGTGTTAATATTGATACTTTGAGTGATACCACTAAGTATGCGGAATCTACTTAATGATACTTAGAAGATTGATTGTGAATGAAACAGTTGTATGTATGTAAGAACAATGTATGTAACAAACAAATAGCTCCAATATTATTAATAATAATAATATGAGTGATCTATGATATCACTAGGGTTACACCTTGAAGCTCTAAGAAAACGTATTAGAAAGATATATTCTAACTATGAACTAGGATCTCCTTTTATACATCAAGGAGTCCTCTTCTACAAGATAAGTATAATACTAATAGAATAAGATATACACAAAATCTTTTCTATGTTTATCTAAGCGCGTTTCTCTAACAGTCAACAAGTGAGCAGTGGTAATATTTGTTCTTGCAGTGGTAATGAGTTTCCACTGCAAGTACAATCTTCTGCAGTTGTAATATCTCACTAGCCGTGGTAACTGATAGAATAATTCCCAACAATCCTCCCCTAAACTTATGATTTATTTGTAAATCAACAAGTTTCTTCAAGTATACAATAAACCTGAGGATATGGGAATTCTTCCAAACACTTATCTTGTTTTTCTCAACACTTTATCAGCTCTTGCATATTGATCTTGAATCTTCTGAATCAAAGCTCTAATCTTTTCATTATCTGCATAAACTCTTAACTTTGAATTCAACATTGACATGCTGAGAGCAATCCTCCCCTGAATCTGATCATCATTTTTCTCCTCCCCTGTTTGGGAGAATCTCCACCAAAATCAACACAATCAGATAAAATTCAGAAGAACTTCCATCAATTCCGTTTGTATCCACCTGTTATTAGAATTTTGGTACACAGTTCCATCAATTCCTTTTGTAACATACTGCCTTCAGCACTTCCAGATGTATTACCTTCTGGGAGAGGTGCATCATTAGACAAAGATTCAATTTCTTACCTAGTTAAACTAGATAGTACTTCTGAACCACCCATATGTTTTAATTTGGCTAGGGATTTCACCACCTGTATCCAATCCCTTAGAATCAGACACATGAAGTGTTGCCATGGTAGAGCTCTGAATGATATAGTCATGTCCTGCATCTACACATATTAAGAAAAATTTTACACTGTCAGTGGTAACTGTGAACCTGCAGTGGTAAAAGCAACAGAATTTTCAAAGAGCAGTAATAAGTAAAACATGTAAAAAGTAGCTGCTCTTATCATAGTTTTTAGCAAACTATCAGCTATCAACGGATTTGATGTGTCTTTGCCATGAGCCGTTTGCTATGGACTAGCCAACTCTTGATCACAAGGATGTATGGTGAGTTGATAACCTAGTTTTTGGTAAACTATCAACCATGAACGGATTTGATGTGTCTTTACCTGTAGCCGTTTGCTCAGGACTAGTTGATTCTTATGTGGATTAGACATGGTGAATCAATAACCATTTGTTATGTGTCTTAAATTACACATCTTATAACTCCATTCACTTTAAACATCTTAAGGACCAAACTTAACCAATATTAGTTAATCCAAGTAACTTTTTAACCAAGTTACTATTTATACATTTATTGCTCCAAAGTCAACCCAATATCTTCCATAATTACTTCTCCAAACTACCAAAACGGATAGACGTAAAGATACTTCATTAATTATCCATTGGCCTTGACTTTGCATATAAATAGGGATCTCAAAACACACTTATCAGCATCAACCAAATCATCACTTTAACGAACCCTAAACTTAAATATGAGTTTCCCAATCGTGTACATCTCCTCTGACAGCTCTTCTGATGAAGAAATCAGCTATGTTACAGATTCTGAGGAGCATTCTTCTGGATGGAGTGGATACTTTCCACCAAGTGCTTTTCCATCAAGTACTGCATCAGCTCCATCTCATGATGTCGATTCAGAGAAAGATGATCCAACCTTCAACCTTTTTGAAGAACTACCAAAGGCACTTACAACTGCCCTGAAGACTGCCATACACAACATGAAGTGGCCAGAGGCATCAAAGCCTGCAAAAGATCTGAAACCTCCACCACAAGTGCTTGGGCTTGCTTGTCCAAGAAAACAGCTATCCTTTGATGAGAAGAGAAACAAGCCAGCTAAGAACAAGCATGCTTATAAGGGCAAAGGAAAGAAACCTATGTAGTGTCTGAAGATCTTAGGTTGTTAGGTTGTGGATTGTTTAAGTTTGCATGTATTTTGAACTTGTCTTTGTGAAAGAATGTACTCTGCAACCTTTTGAAGTGATAAATAAATGATCTTCTCTATTTCCACTATGAGAGCAAATCTTTCCACTGTATGATGCATAGTTTCCACTGATCTTGTTTCTTCTGCATAAATGTTAGTGGAAAACCATACAAACATATACAAACAATAATAGTACACTATCCTGCAACACTAAACAGTATTAGACATCAAAAGTTTATGGATTAAGCATTCCAATACCTGTTACCAAGTACTGAAACCTACCCACATCAAGTCCTTTTGTTAATAAATCAGCATAATTGTCATCAGTGTGAATTTTGACAACATTAATAAGCTTTTTCTCAAAACAATCTCTAATAAAGTGATGTCTAATTTCAATATGTTTAGTTTTAGTGTGTTGCACAGGATTCTTAATAATGTAAATTGTACTACTATTATCTATATATATGATGGTGTTCATGAAATTGTACCCATAATCCAAGAGTTGATTCTGAAGC
Source organism: Artemisia argyi (assembly GCA_030686995.1). Classification (NCBI taxonomy): domain Eukaryota; kingdom Viridiplantae; phylum Streptophyta; class Magnoliopsida; order Asterales; family Asteraceae; genus Artemisia; species Artemisia argyi. The sequence goes on from CM060690.1 coordinate 125,486,397, forward strand.
CAAAGGATCTGAGCACAACAACTAGCAGCTGCAACATATTCTGCTTCAGTAGTTGAAGTAGCAACCATTGTCTGTTTCTTGCACTGCCATGACACCAATCTACATCCAAGGAATTGACATCCTCCTGTGGTTGACCTTCTATCCAAGCTTGCACCAGCATAGTCACTATCTGAGTAAGTAATCAACTCCATAGGAGATTCCCTTGGATACCACAATCCTAGATTAGGATAAGTCTTCAAGTATCTAAAAATCTTTTCCACTGCTGTCATATGTGATGTCTTAGGAGTCACTTGAAATCTTGCACAGGCACATACATCAAACATAATGTCTGGCCTTGATGAAGTGAGATACATCAAAGAGCCAATCATTGACCTGTAAGTATGGACATCAACATTTACACCACTAGCATTCTTTAACAATAAGTGAGTGGTCTTGTCAGCAGGGGTATTTGAAGATTTTGCATCAGTGAACTTGAACTTCTTAATTATCTCAGCCACATACTTGTCTTGACTGATAAAGATGCCTTCTTTACTCTGTTGTACTTGCAGCCCCAAAAAGAATGTAAGTTCTCCCATAGAACTCATTTGAAATTCATCTTTCATGAGCTTCTCAAACCATTTGCACATCTCTTGTTTAGTAGAACCAAAGATAATATCATCAACATATACTTGCACAAGTAGGATATCACCCTTGTCCTTCTTGATGAACAAAGTCTGATCAATCTTGCCTCTATGAAACCCATTATTCATCAAATAATTTGCTAAGGTTTCATACCACTTCCTTGGAGCTTGATGTAGGCCATAAAGAGCCTTGACTACTTTGTAAACTTTATTGGGGTGATGTGGATCTTCAAAGCCTGGAGGTTGAGCAACATATACCTCCTCATCAATAGTACCATACAGAAAGGCACTCTTAACATCCATTTGATAGACAGTAAAGCCCATAAATGATGCATAGGCTAGAAATAATCTAATAGCCTCAATCCTTGCAACAGGAGCAAAAACTTCTTCATAATCAATACCCTCCTCTTGAGTGTATCCTTGAGCAACTAATCTAGCTTTGTTCCTGATGACAATACCTCTTTCATCTTTCTTATTCCTGAACACCCATTTAGTACCAATTACTTTCATACCATCAGGCAAATCACAAAGAACCCAAACCTTTTGAAGCTTAAACTGCAACAACTCATCCTGCATAGCTTCAACCCAGCTTGACTCTCCTAAAGCCATAGAAACAATTTTAGGCTCCATTTGTGATAGAAAGCAGAAGAATAAACATTCATTCTTAGTAATGTGATTCTTGGACTCATAGACTTCACTTATGAACCCATGAACATCTGTCATCCTTGTTTGCCTTCTTGTCTTCACACCTGAATTAATTTCAACAATAACATTCTTAATTGGGTGAGCTTTATGAACTGTAGATTGTGATGTGTTAGGAATATCATATGATGATGGCATATTTGTGATTTCAACATCATCATTTGGTGTCTCCTGAGCTATATTTTCCACATCTGGACCGTCAGTGGAAACATCATGTGTTGCAGTGGTAACAGGATTACCACTGCCTTCAGGAATATCATCATGCAGAACATCAAAATTCACAAATTCATCTTCCTTATCAGTATTCTTTGAAGGTTGTGAGTCTGCATTAACATCAAAATCCCAAATTGGCATAACAAATTGATCTTTATCATCTTCATCATCTTGGCAAGATTCATCTTCATCAATAAACTCCTCTGAGTCCTCAAGATCAACATCACTTGAATCTGAGGTAATAGGAACATAATTCATTGTATTTGATAAAGTCTCAAGATCAAATAGCCATTCAGGTCCTGAACCTGCTATGTTAGCTTTATTTTCAAGAAACTGAACATGCAAGTTTTCTTCTATCTTCCTTGTTCTTAAGTTGTAGACTCTAAAAGCCTTACTAACCATGGAATAACCAACAAAGAAACCTTCATCTGCCTTTTCTTCAAACTTTCCCAAATGATCAATGGTATTGAGAATTGTGACATGACATCCAAATGGCTTCAAGAAATCCAAAAGTGGGGGTCTTCCTCTGAAAAGCTCATAAGGTGTCTTGTTCTTTGACTTGACCACTAAAACCCTGTTTTGAATATAGCAAGCAGTGTTAACTGCTTCAGCCCAAAAAGTCACTGGAAGCTTTGAATCAGCTATCATGGTTCTAGCAGCCTCAATTAGTGTTCTATTTCTTCTTTCAGCAACACCATTTTGCTGAGGTGTTCTTGCAACACTAAATTCTCTTTTAATACCTTTGTCTCTGCAGAAATCATCCATTACTCTATTCTTGAACTCTGTCCCATTGTCACATCTGATGATCTTTATCTTCTTTTCAGCTTGATTTTCAATTTCAGTGATGAAAGTCTTGAGTATGCCTGTAGTTTCATCCTTGGTATTTAAGAAGAAAACCCATGTAAATCTGCTAAAGTCATCAGTCACAACTAGACAATACTTCTTCAAATTGATGCTGCTCACAGAAGTAGGACCAAACAAGTCCATATGCAGCATGTAGAGTGGATGATCAATAGTATTCACTGCCTTGGTCTTGCAAGAAGCTCTGTGTTGTTTACCCTTAAGACAAGCAACACATGTTTGATCATTTTCAAATCTCTTCTCAGGTAAACCAATGACTAGACCATCTTTTACAATCTTATTGATGGTCTTGAAGTTAACATGACCAAGTCTTCTGTGCCAAAGCATAGATTCATCCAAAGTGGCTTTTACAAGTAAGCAAGGAACATCATCTTTAGCCACTATCTTCTTCATGTCAATGCTATATAGATTACCTTTTCTAGGGATTTTGAGCAAAATGTCTTTTTCTTCAGGTAGCTTATAATCCTTAGATAAGATATAGCATTCATATTCTGAGAATAGAACTCTGTTTTTCTTGTCACACATCTGTGACACACTAAAGAGGTTGTACTTGAGTTCTGGTACATAGTATACATTCTCAAAGTTAAAGTTTCCAGCCTTGATTGTTCCTTTGCCAGAAACTTTGCCACCAATTCCTCCTCCAAAACTGATAGCTTGCCCATCAAATGATTTGAAATTTGAAAGATAGGCCTTGTTGCCAGTCATGTGCCTGGAACATCCACTATCTGAATAACCTTGATCCTCTTTTGTTTTTGAATGTCCCTGCACACAACATAAAGGAATTATTACCTTTTGGGGACCCAAGCCACAAATGACTTGGATCTGCCTCGTGTATCAATATAATTATATCTATCAAAGGTCATTGATACACCATTGGGAGTGTTTGAGGTTGTTGTTCCTTTTGGTTTCCATTCCCAATGAGCTGAGGCCTTAACAGCATTACCCATGTTTACCCTTTTCTTATTCACATAGACACCAGTGGAAACATTTGGTCTTGCAGTGGTAACTGCAGGCCTAGCAGTGGAAACTGCTGGTTTGGTAAATTTGGGTTTCCACATGTGGTTCTTGTGATCATTCATTTCAAAATAAGTCTTTTTCCCTGTTTGATAAGATTTAACAAAAGTAGTGACAGCAATGTTTTAAAAATCGCGCCTAAGGCGCGCCTACTCCCTAAATCCCACGAGGCTCCAGCCTTTGGGATTTTTTTAGATCGAGTCTCACGACATGCATGAATCCCGTAAAAATCGCAGCGCCTTGGGGATTTTTACGCTTTAGCGCCTTGGGGATTTGTGCGCCTAGAAGATGTAATGGGGTTTTGGCATTTTTTTTCTTAATAGTAAGATACATTTTGGGCTTACATGTTATATACATTTGGCACTTTAAGTTATAAAGTATCTAATAACCCTAATATTTAAAAAAAAAACTAAAACACACAATCAACAAAGAACTATGTTTTTTTTTGTAATCTAATGTCTAAGAATAGTCGCTTATTAACAGATACAAATGTTGTTTCTTTAGTGTTAAGTGTTACCAAACAACTATAGATTTTTCGTTGTTGATAGTTGATAGTTTGATACATGGTAATTGTTAAATTTCATAAGTCATAAACTCATATATTGTAATGTATATTCAGGAATTTAGGGTAGTTCACGGATTCTGATATGTTGCCTGCTTAATATTTTAGGTTTAAATGCAACCTCTGTTAGATGTAATAACTATTAAGTGGCATTATGCATTAAATATTGATATTTTTATGTTATTTAAGCTGCATAAGTTGTCACATATGTTAGAAAAAAACCTAAATATATAGTGCGCCTCATATTTATGAATCCCGCGCCTTGGTTTGCGCCTCGACTCGAGGCTCTTTGACCCCCTTTGCGCCTTAGTGCGCCTTGAGCCTTTCAGAACATTAGGGGACTTAGGATAAACTCTGTTTTTACTACTGGCAGTGGCAACTGCTGGTCTAGCAGTGGAAATAGGTTTAATGCCAGTGGTAAGCAAAACAGACCTGGGAACCATCTTGCTTAGAGGGTTTGGGTGAGTAAAGTTGTTAGCAATATGTCCATTCACCCTTGTATTCCCAAAAACTTCCCTTCTTCCCATGTGGTAGTTACAAGTATAGGAAAGGTGATCAAAGCTACCACAAATATGACAGGCCTTATTGTTGAACACGAAATCACTACCAAACTGCCTAGTTTTAACATGATTCCAACTTCTCATGTTCCCTCTAGGAGATTTAGACCTATCCCTGTACATCTCTGCATATCTAGTAGTAGGCCTAGTGTAATTTGACTGTGTCCTAGGCTTCTCTTTGACTACTTCAGGAATACTTTTCTTTCCTCTACTTTAACATTTTCAGGAACACTAGATTTAGACTCAACATTCAAACATTCATCTTTAAGAGATGAGTCACTAGCACTATCAAAAGTCTCAACCTCAACCTGAACCTTTTCAGTTTCAACTGGTTTAACAAATTTTGGTCCATAGGTCATAGGTGGATCCTGAAACTCTTCTAAACCTGTGTGAGCTAGGTCAATGCCAGGAGGTGCTGGAACACCTCTTAGAGGTGGTGGAACAGATTTGTATCCAAGACCTGATTTAGCTTTGCTCACAACTTGGGCTTCCCAAATTTTGTCAATACTCTTGGATTGATGATCTAGTGTTTGCTTAGTTATCTGAATGTTCTCACTAGCCTTCTTAACTTTTTCAATCTCTTCCCTAAGAGCCTCATTTACTGCAATCTTAAAGTCTAAATCCCTTTTTAACACAGCAATGTCATCACTGAATTTAGATTCATTTGCCCTATAATGCTCTATCTGTTTTTCTAAAACACCTAGACCTCTCTTATGATTTGCTAAGTTATGATTAGTATGATGTAATTCTAGCATCTGCTCATCATATTGTGTTTTTAAGCTATTATACTCTTTTAAGGCCTTACAGTTTTTAGAACAAGCATTATCAGTATGTACCTCAGTGTCAGAGAAAGCCATGAGTGCATGCTCAGTAGCTAGCATTGCAGATTCTGAATCATCTTCTCCATCCTGAGTCATAAAGCTCCAATCAAAGCTCACTCTATCAATAGCCAATAACACCTTTGGCTCTTCTGTTGTAGGTTCTTTGTTCTTATCCTTCTTGTACCAAGTTGACTTGTTGTCAGACTTCCTTGGTTTTCTACATTCTCTTGCAAAGTGCCCCTTCTTGTGACAATTATAGTACTCCACCTTCTTTTTGTCAAAACCTACAGTCTCATCACCACTTATATGTATCTTTCTTCCTGTCTTCTTCCAGAACTTCTTTGATCTTAAGCTTAGTAATGCCACCTGCCATTTAATATCCATCTCCTCCATATCATCTTCATCAATTTGATCCAAATCCTCATGATTGAGAATTGAACCACCCACATGGCTTGATATAAAGGCATAGAAAGTAGCATCACTTAGTCCTGCAACCTGTTTCTTTGAGCTCCTAGTGGAAACACTTCCATTACCAGTGGAAACAATCATGTTACCACTGTCATCATCACTATCACTTTCTGTTAGAATCGTATTTTTATTTATAAAAAGTGTCGGTCATTAACGTATTGTTATAGGTTGCTTTAGAATATCATTATGATGAAGTTTATGCTTAGTATTCATGTTTTGTGAATGTCTAAGGGCCATTAGTGTAATAATGTATAAGATAGATGATGCCCTAGACTTCAAGTATAAATACTCTTGTAAACCTCATTTGAGAGGTTGGTTCTCTTAGTGGTTTTCTTAGTATTAACAAGGTCTTATTTTCACACACTAGAGTTCCCACACACTCTCTTTCTCTACTTACTTTCTCTCTCTAGGTTTAGGCTTGAATCAATAGTGAAATAGGTTGTTCTACAGTCCTACAAGTGGTATCAATCGCCTAGGGATAATATAGGTTGTTTTAGGTTTGATTTGGTTGAAAAAACATGGTTTAAAAGTGATTTTTGATTCGAGGTTACTGTTCATCGAGTTTTTTTTTCGAGTTAGGGTTCACTTTGGTTTATCGAGTTAGGTGTCAATTTTCTATCGAGTTAGGTGTCAATTATTATCGAGTTAGGGGTTTATGCTATGTTCTATCGAGTTAGGTGAATGATCTATCGAGTTAAGTGTCTAGTATTATCGAGTTAGGTGTCTATTACTATCGAGTTAGGGGTCATAAGTGTTCTATCGAGTTAGGTGCTTGGCGAGTTAGCCTTTCCATTCCTAATCGTTTATCGAGTTAGGACAATTGTGACTCTAACTAAGGGGATACTCTGCCCAAATCAAGACTACCTATCGAGTTAGGAACCAAAGCACATATCGAGTTAGAAACCTAAAGACTTATCGAGTTAGAAACCTAAAGACTTATCGAGTTAGAAACCGTAAAGACTTATCGAGTTAGAAACCTAAAGACTTTTCGAGTTAGAAACCTAAAGACTTTTCGAGTTAGAAACCTAAAGACTTATCGAGTTAGAAGCCAACTTGAAGATACCGAGTTTGAAACCAACTTGACATACCGAGTTAGAACCATCAAGTTATCGAGTTTGGCGGGAAAAGTTGAGTAAAATTTATTTTTCACACGAGACTTAACATTCAATTTTTACGCGAGATTTAAATTTTGGTATAACGTTGAAAATTTTGACCCGAAATTCAAATTTTTAGGCCAAAATACAAAATTTTTCGGTAAAATTTGACGGAAAAATTTTCAAAACTCAAATTTTTCTGGTAACCTTAGAATTGTATTTCTTTGTGATTCTCAAACTTTGAGAAAGAAAATTTTCGTATTCATTTTTTGGAGGGAAAATCTGAAATCACCAAAAATCAACCGAGAACGCTTTTCAACTTCACCAAATCATCTTATCTACAACAACAACCTTTGTTATCTTTCAAAAGATCCTCAGAACAACGTTTTCACTTAGAAGTCAATCCATGGCAACACAACAAGATATTCATGCTGCCGGTGCCGAAAACCGACCTACCATGTTGTCAAAGGGTGGATACTCACAGTGGGCTAGTCGTATGATGCGTTATCTTAAGAGCAAAGCAAATGGAAGTCTTCTCATCAAATCCATTGTGGATGGACCCTTCAAACCATCACAAGTACTAGACCCTGGTGATCCAAATGGTGCCCCCCAGTACAACCATACTACAGAGAACAAAATGAGACTGAATACACTGTGGAAGACAGAAAACAGATTGAAGCTGATGATCAGGCATTTCATTACGTCGTTCTTGGTTTACCTGAAACCATTTATGCTGCTGTTGACAGTGAAGTAAGTGCTCATGCAGTCTGGGAAAGAGTCAAGAGGTTAATGTATGGGACAGACATCGGGAAACAGGAAATGGAAACACAATTGCTTAAGGAACTTCGCAAGTTTACTTCAATTCCTGGTGAATCCATAGAGACGTACTACCACAGATTCTGTAAGATCATGAATGATTTATCAAGACACAACCTCAGTCAGACAAATATTGCTAACAACACCATTTTTCTGAATGAGGTACAACCAGAATGGGGGAGATATGTCACTATTGTTTATCAGACAAAGAATTTGCATGAAGTTACTTATGATCAAGTGTATGACTTCTTGAAGCAAAATCAAGATGAAGCTAATGAAGTAAGAGCTGAATTACTTGCTAAAAAGCATGATCCTCTAGCATTAATGGCTGATACACCAACACCTATACCAGTGAACACACAACAACAACCATCATCATCTTCCACTCACAACTACTTGCAACCATCCTACATTCACCAACCAACACCGATCTACCAACAACAATTCTATCCACAGCAACAACATGTTATTCCATAACAGCAATACCCACATTTCCAAGAACCAGAATTCACTGACAATGATGAAGCTACTGCAGCCTTGACACAAGCGTTTGCTTTTCTGACAAAAGCATTCCAAGGACGCTATTCTACACCAACAAACAACAATCAAAGGATTTCATCGAATACTCGCAACAGGCAGATCGCTCAGCCGAGTTTCAATATGGGCAATGGAGGCCAAATGGTTGGAGTTTATAGGAATCAGCAAGGATATGTTACTGGAATTAACATGGGTAATCAGAATATGTAGAATGCAGGCCAGTATGCAGGGAATCAGTATGGTCAGTATGCAGGGAATCAGATGGGTCAGCATGTTGGAAATCAGAGGGGTCAGAATGTTGGTAATCAGGCAATGGGTAATCAGAATAGGAATGTGGCAGCTCCAGTTGTTGGGAATTATAGAAATGTGAATCAGGGTAATCCGGCAAAGTGTTTCAACTGCCAAGGAGTAGGTCATATGGCAAGGAACTGTCCTACTAAGCCGAACAAGAAAGATCTAGAGTATTTGCAGAAAGCAGTACTGTTGGCACAAAAAGAGAAGGCAGGGTTTCAGTTGAATGCAGAGGAACATGATTTTATGGCTCTTATGGATGAAATGGAAGACAGAGAGGATATCGATGCGAACTGCATTGATGAGGCGAAAAATGATCCGTTTTTAGGGGGTCATTTAAGCCCGAATCCGAATTTATTTGATCAAATATTGCCCTAAATCGTTCCTTTTGTGATTTTAGGTGTTTGGAGAGTGAATTCTGGAAAAGAAGCCATTTTGGACGTTTTTGGAGCATAAAAGTGAAGAAAACGGCAAAGTATCAATTTTCCATGCTGAAGACACTAGGTGACGGCGTCAAGAGTTATGCCCTGACGGCGTCAGACATCAAGAATAAAACACCGTAGTTGATGACGGCGTCAAAAGTCATCCTGACGGCGTCAAAGTACCAAGAATAAAATACCGTGGTTGGTGACGGCGTCACATAGGCCGTCATAAGTAGATCAAGGCCGTCCGAGGAAGTATTTGGCGGCGAGGTGACGGCGTCACATGCTTGTCTTGACGCCGTCAGCCCAGTTTTTCTATATATAGTTTTCTAGTTTTTTCATTAAAAAGGAGAAGTTTTGGTGAAACCCTAAAGACGAATTTGGTGCCTCTTTTACAGGTTTTTCAAGGGTTCCAAACCCTTGATACCTTGCATTGTAATTGAGATAAGTGTTCTTCTAATTCAATCAATATGTCTATGTGTTGGTTGTCTATATCTTGTTCTTGTCTCAATTCAATTATGCTAGGCTAGATCTCTCTTGTGTTTGCTTAGATCTAATGAAACCTAGATATTGATTATGTGTTGATTACTTGTTTATTCTTGTTGTGGATGAATGATTTATATGTTAGGCTTAAGAAAACTGGCAGATCTCCAAATGGTAACATGCTTGAACGTCTTAAGAAACATGAACCGAGGCGTACTAGGTCTTTATTGGTTGTATTTAATGCATGAGCCACTGTTTACAATCCCTATAGTTGTGCTGGGTCATGGTGTAGGAGGAGATAAGAGCTCATAGAGTTGGGGAGTTATGTATGCCACCCCACGAATGGTATTAAGGAATACAATCCGTCATCCATACAAGCATAACAAGTAATTAACGTGTAAAAGATGTCTAGGGAGTAGTGAAGTCTAAGTAAACACAATTTCTCCAATTACTGCTCACAACCTTAGTATAATTTAGTTTAATTTCATTTTCAGTATTTTATTTTGAATATATCTTAGCTTTGGGTTAGTTGAATAGCAACTAATTCCGCCCACTCCTTCAAAACCCGAGATTTTAATTGCTTTCATAAAAACATAAAAATACAAAAATAATCATCCCTCACCTTTAGAACTAGTAAATTAGGTTTTCTAATCCTAGCTACACTATTCCCAAGCTGAACGATCAATCCCCCGGTACTTGTCACTATACTATACTACAACGATCAGGTACACTGCCTGGTGGGGGTTGTAAGCTTCTCGAGATCCCTCAAGAGGTAAAGCCTGTTGCGATTCCCACGCATCATGCATATTCATGGCGAATCTTCAGGAAGCTAAGTATGACACGGATTCTGACACACTTCCTGTTTATGACACCAGTGCACCATCTGAGGTATCAAATTTCAACACATGTTATAATAATGATATATTTGATATGTCTCCTCACGAGGAACAGTATTCTGAGAAGCAAGCACTCACTTATGATACATACCTGGACACGCCAAGTAGTAGCAATACTTCTTCAGCAACTCCAGATGTGAATCATAATGGAGGCTTCGTTTCACAGCATGCTGAGAATGATGAGGAAACACGTGCTTTATTTGAATCATTATTAAATAACTGTGGTATTGAAATCGAGAAAGTGAAAAGGTCAATCGCGATGTTAAGGCCGCGAATGAGAAATTGACCACTGAGCTTGAGAGATACAAGGAAAATGCAAAAAGTTTTCAAATTCACAAAGAACGCGAGTCAGAATTTGAAATTGGTTATAAGAAGTTACTTGTTAAAGATAGGGAATGGAAAACCAAGTTTGCTAATCTTGAAATAAGTTCAACAAAAACCATTAACTCTTTAAAACAAGAAATTTCTGAATTAACAAACCAACTTTCAAAACAAGAAACAGCTTACACCAATCTTGAAAAAGAAAGGGATGAGTTGAAAAAGGACTTTGCAAAGAAAGAAGATAAACTTTTGGAAGAAATCGTAGAGTCAGAACACAAGATTGCACATCTAGAAGAATTAGTGGTTAAGTCGGGTCAGTCAAGTCAAACAATGAAAATGATTTCAAATCAAACTAATCCGATTTACCATACGAAACACAAAATGGCTCTTGGTAACAACAATCCTTGTAATCTCAAGAAAGCTCAGGAAGAACAGAACGTCTTGTATAATGGTAGTGTTTTTTACACCAAACATGATCCTCCCGTCGTTCGGGATTCTGTGCAAACGATAGAACATGTCGAAGAGAGCATTTCTAAAATGAAACAAAAGGATTTGAAACCCATTGATTACAACAAATTGAACAAACTTTCGGGAATTACTTTTGTTCCACAAAAAGAACCATCTGTGTTTTCCATAAAACGACCATTCTCAAAAATGTTTTCTAAGAAAGTAGTTGCTTCCAAATCGATTTCTAACATGGAACAGATTTCCTCAAATAACACTTTTAACACAAGTGCTGCACGGGGATATCTTGATGATCTTAAAACCAGAATTGGGCAACTTAAAACGACTTTAGAATCTAAAACGAGACTTAATGAGATCAACTGGAATTCCACGGTTCATTTACAGCTTAAAAAGATTCTCGAAAATGAATTTGCTCCTCAAATTAATAACATCCATGCTCGAGTAATTCATTTTGAACAAGCATTTTTGAAAGAAACAGCTGACTTCGTCACGGATCACAAGTCCTTGATAAAGAAGGCAAATGAATCTTTTGAGCAAATCAATGTTTTGGAAAACCTAAATGATTCTCTCTTCGAAGCAGTTCTGTCTGCTGATATTATGTCCATCATTTTACAAACATATTCTGTTCATGACGATGAAAGACTGAGAGCTGAGACCTCCGAAATTGTTTCAAAATATGAAACTGCTCTTATTAAGCTTGAAAAAGAAAATGTGACATATTTTAAACAACTTGATCGAAAAAGCGAAGAATGCAAATATGACAAACTGTCGTATGAGCGTGAATTAAAGAAAATGAAAGAGCAATATGATCTTTTGAGGGCTCAGCTTGAAAGTCAAAAAGGGAAGGGTGAGGAAACTAAGTTTGCAAAACCATCGACTTCGGAGAAACCAAATGTTTCAAACACGGTTCAAAACCCAAAAATGTCAATGTCAATTTCAAGGTTTGCTCCAAAAGTCGATGAGAAAAAGGATTTGACAAAACCAGTCACTCCAACACCCTTGCCCAAGAAAAGTGAAAATGAAAAGATTGTTGATAAAGGAAAAGCGGTTGTCGAAACACCAAAAGTGATAGCACCTGGCCTTTTTAGGATTAGTCCCACTAATGCGTTTGCCTCCACATCTGAGACTTATGAGGGCAAAAAGGATAATTCTAAAGAGTCTAGTGATGCTAAAAAGGACAACAATATAAATCTTAATGTGTGCCTCAACTTCTACAGGATTAGAAAGCACCTCTAGGAGCAGCAGACTACAGCCTAGGAGCAATACAAGGAACAATAGAGTCTCGACTGCCTCTACGAGTAGTAGCAAGAATAAAGTAGAAGAACACCCTAGGAATTTATCGCTTTTTAATAAGAGACATGTTTCATCTGAATGTAATGCCGAGAGTACTGGTTCTAATGCATGTAATGACTCTGTTTGCTTGACATGCAAGAAATGTTTAATTAAGTATGTTCATGATGAATGTGTTTCTAAGAATGTGAATGTTACGCCTGAACAGAAGAAAGTTCCAAAAGGAACTAGGGCTAGATCTGGATCTATTGAAAGATTAATTGCACGCTTTAGGTCTACCACTAGTAGCCAAATGCCCAGGAACTATCTTAAGTATTGTGTATGGAAACAAACGGGTAGAAAATTCATTCTCCAGGATGGAACATTGAAAGTTGTTCAAATTGAACATGTTGAAACATTCTATGAGTGTGATATGGATTTTACTTCTAACCCAATGGAACCAAATTCAAAACGGTTTCCAAATACAAAATCTTCTGTTCTTCGCAGGTTGTCGAAATATGTCTTTGGATCGTCGACTCGGGTTGCTCCAAGCACATGACCGGGAATTTAAAGCTGCTGATCAATTTCATTTGGAAATTCATGGGAACTGTACGCTTTGGAAATGATCATGTAGCAGCTATCCTGGGTTTTGGAGATCTTCAGTTTGGGAATTTTTTGATCACTCGAGTTTACTACGTCGAAGGGTTGGGACATAATTTGTTTTCAGTTGGGCAGTTTTGTGATGCAGATTTAGAAGTTGCATTCAGGAGAAACACGGTTTTTATTAGAAATTTGGTTGGTGATGATCTCTTAACTGGTAATCGTGGTACAAACTTGTATGCTATCGACATCAACCAAATGGCTTCTACATCACCAATTTGTCTTATGACAAGGGCAACTGAAACTAAGTCCTGGCTGTGGCATAGAAGATTATCCCATCTCAATTTCGACACCATCAACAAGTTAGCCAAAGACAACATCGTCACCGGACTTCCTATGTTCAAATACACCAAGGAACACCTTTGTCCATCATGCGAACAAGGAAAAAGTAAAAGAGCATCATATAAACCCAAAACCGTACCTAGTTCGGAAGCAAGGTTACATATGTTGCATATGGACTTATGTGGCCCAATGAGAGTTGAAAGCATTAATGGGAAGAAGTATATTCTTGTTATTGTTGATGATTATTCAAGATATACTTGGGTAAAGTTTTTGAGATCAAAAGACGAAGCACCAGGCATCATCATCACCTTTTTGAAGTGTATTCAAGTTCTACTTCAAGCTCCAGTAAGGATTATAAGAACAGACAATGGCACAGAATTTACAAACCAGGAGTTTAGAACTTACCTCGAAGATGTTGGAATTACACATCAAACATCAGTTGTTAGAACTCCACAGCAGAATGGGGTAGTTGAAAGAAGAAACAGAACTCTTGTGGAAGCTGCTCGCACAATGCTGATATATTCTAGTGCACCACTATTCTTATGGGCTGATGCTGTTGCCACTGCTTGTTTTACTCAAAACCGATCCCTAGTACATCCAAGATTCAATAAAACCCCATATGAGCTAGTGAACAACCGTAAACCTGACATCTCTTACCTTCACGTGTTTGGCGCTTTGTGCTATCCGACGAATGACAGAGAAGATCTAGGGAAGTTAAAAGCTAAGGGTGATATTGGAATCTTCATTGGATATTCAGAAAACTCGAGGGCATTCAGGGTGTATAATAGAAGAACGAAAAAGATAATGGAGACGATGAATGTAAAGTTTGACGAGATTTCATAAATGGCTTCTGAGAGATACGCTCTAGAACCCGCGCTTAATCCGATGGCTTCTAATCAAACCAGATTAGGACCCGCACCAAACAGTCAGACTTCTGGACACATCAGTTCAGGACTCGTGCCTAATGGAGCTCAGTCAACAAACACGGACAAACCTTCAGAACAAGAACTGGAAAATTTCTTCGAGTTAATGTTTGATGAATATTATGGTGGAACTTCGACAAATGCATCTCAACTACATTCCGCTGCACCCGCTCTAAACCATCAACCACCACCACCATCACAAGATGCATCTACAACAGTTGAAGCTGAAGCACCAACGACATCAACATCATCAACATCTACTCAAGTAACTCCAGTTATTGAATCTGTTCTCCCAAGAGTTGATGAGCAAAACCAAAACACAAATTTTCAAGAAGAACCTACAACTAATTCAAACGATGTTGCGTTAGAAGAAGAAGAAGCATTTGAAAACCCGTTTGCATCAGACTCTGCTGAATCTTCTTCAAGGTTACAAGAACCATCTAACACACATTCGTTCAACCAAAGGTACCCTTCTACGTTTCAATGGACAAAAGACCATCCGTTAGTACATGTTATTGGTGATCCTTCAATGCCAGTTCAGACGAGGAGACAACTTGCCACCGATCTCGAATTGTGCATTTACATTTGCTCAATAAGCACCAAAGTACCTAAGAACATTCGGGAAGCAATGGCAGAAAACCCATGGATTGAAGCGATGCAGGAGGAATTTCTTCAATACCTGTTACATGATAGTTGGGAACTTGTTGAACGACCACTTGATAAACGAGTTCTTGATCTCAAGTGGTTGTGGAAGAACAAACTGGATGAGGAAATGACTGTCATTCGCAACAAAGCTCGTCTCGTGGCTAAAGGATATCCACAAGAAGAAGGGATAGATTTCGAAGAATCATTCGCGCCTGTAGCTAGACTTGAAGCAGTCCGGATTTTCTTAGCCTATGCAGCTCACAAAAACATCACAGTCTATCAGATGGACATTAAGACAGCTTTCTTGAATGGAACTCTGAAAGAAGAAGTGTATGTGAGTCAGCCAGAGGGATTCATCGACAAAGATCATCCAGACTACGTCTAAAAGCTTAAGAAAGCCATCTATGGTTTAAAACAAGCTCCAAGAGCGTGGTATGACGAACTATCATCTTTCTTGCTCAAAAACAATTTCACAAAAGGAACGGTTGATGACACCTTGTTTATCAAAAAATTCAAAGATGACATTTTGATCGTTCAAATTTACGTGGACGACATCATTTTTGGATCAACCAATCCTAACCATTCAAAACATTTTGAAAATCTCATGAAAAGTAAATTTGAAATGTCCATGATGGGGGAACTAAAATTCTTTCTTGGTTTACAAATACATCAATCCCCTTGTGGTATTTTTATCAATCAAGCTAAATATACTATAGAGATTTTGAAAAAACATGGTATGGAAAACTGTGATTCTGTTGGTACTCCAATGGTCACTTCACCAAAAATAGGTGCTGATTTGTTTGGGAAACCCATCGATCCGAAGAAATATCGGAGCATGATCGGTTCTCTCATGTACTTAACTGCTAGTCGACCTGATATTCAATTTGCTGTTTGTTTGTTAGCACGGTTTCAGGCTAAGCCTACCGAACTTCAACTTAAAGAGGTTAAACGGATCTTTCGGTACCTACGAAGCACCATTAACATGGGACTTTGGTATCCGAAGGATTCGGAGTTTAATCTAACAGCCTTTTCAGATGCCGACCATGCAGGAGATCAAGTTACAGCAAAAAGTACATCAGGTGGAGCACAATTTTTGGGTGAAAAGCTAGTATGCTGGTCGTCAAAGAAACAGGATTGTACTGCACTATCAACCGCCGAAGCCGAGTATGTGTCTCTATCTGCGTGTTGTGCCCAAGTTCTTTGGATGAGAACACAGCTCACAGATTATGGCTTTACTTTTGACAAAATACCTATGTATTGTGACTCAAAAAGTGCCATAGCCATCTCGTGCAATCCCGTACATCACTCTAAGATGAAGCATATCAAAGTCCGCTACCATTTCATCAAAGAACACGTGGAAGAGGGTACTGTTGAATTATTTTTCGTTAAGACTGATTAGCAACTCGCCGATCTATTTACTAAAGCCCTTTCAAAAGAAAGGTTTGACTATTTAGTTCGACGAATTGGCATGCGAAGCCTAACTCCTGAGGAGCTAGAACGTCTTCTAGAATCTTCTTGAAAAATGTTTTCAAAATCGCTTCGCTGTAAATATTTTTGAAAAAACAAAATACAAAATTTAAAAAACCAACAAAAACAAAATACAAAAATATAAAATTTTCAAAAAATACAAAAACAATATAAAATCAAAAAATCCAAAAATATTCTTCTCACGACATGTCTCTCGTATAAATCAATATTCTGTACGTTTCTAGAAATGTTATTCAACAATGACACGGATATGTACAGATGCTTGAGCGGGAGTTCTTTTAAATGTTTTTTTTTTTCTAAAACATGTCGTTTCTCAAAAGTTTCTTCACAATGGCTTTCGTATACTTCAGTACGAAACCCGGGCTTAAACGATGACTTCTGATTGTTTCAAATCAAGGACTCGTATTTTCAACGACGAAATCTTTTTCAAAAAGTTCGAGTCTAAACAAACGAAAAAGACTTCAAACAAAAACTCGTTTTCAAAATAGTAATCTTGAGCACTTTTTCAAGATTCATCAAAGGATTTTTCAAAATCTTTCAAATGAGTGCTCAAGATAACTCCCTCAAAACCCTTAATTGATTTTAAAATGTGCTATCATTAAGGGGGAGTACAAAAACAAAAATGTTCCGAATTCATGCAAAATGAAATCTGTCTATCTCACCAAAATGCTTTTTCTTACTCAGTTGATATCAAAAATATCACGATATGCTATTTTTGAGAGGGAGAAGACATGATTAAAATGTGATCAAAGATGTTTAAAGATTGTGACTGAATCTCAAAAGAGCTAGACTCAGAATGTACCAATGAATTGACGAAGCTTAAAATGTCAGTAATCGAAAAGACTTGTCCTGGACGGGTAATAATTTCAAGCTAGTCTAACTTGTGATGTAAGCGTGTCTCGAATAGGACTTGTCTGAGTAGAATGTACCGTATCGAGAGACTTTCTTTGGACTTGACCAGGACGGGTAATAACTTCAAGCTAGTCTAACTAGTGATGTAAGCGTGTCTCGAATCGGTCATGTTCACTGAAAGTGGATCAATTCAAAAAGTGCAAACTCCTCACGCATGTGCAAATTTCTTAAAAATTCATGAGCACATGTGAAGGGGGAGTCCTTCAAAAGTAACAAAAACTCTCAAAGTGTCAACAAAAATGTGTTTATATTCATAAACACTTTGAGAGATTTTCAATCAAAGGTTTTATGGCAATTATAGGATTCATGGAGTTATAAGGTGATTAAGGTTAGGGAAAACCGTCCTATGATCCGCCAGAGCCGGAGGGATCTACCCAAGGACAATTCCAATAGATTAGAATTAGAAGTCCTTAGGTATGATTGAAAAAAGGAGAAAATGAGAAAGGAGAAAGAAGGGGTTGAAGAATTAAAAAGAAAAGTTATGAAAAAGGGTGAAAAGAAATAGCCCTCCATATGTTCAACCTTAGGGCAGACACCGGGTTCAATTCATATGCTACTGGTTGTTACTAAGGTGACACCGGTATTGAAGATAAAGACGTCATGGACCCAGTGACGCATTGCACTAAACCTTCTAGCCACTCAAGTTCTCTTAAAAGAGCTTGTTTCATTCTCACGGGGAACCGGCATAATCTATCGACCTGTCTCTTAGAGATGGTTGATATTGAAGCAGGAGACCTCTCCCTAATCTCCGCATAGGAAACCAAATGTGCACTTATCGAGTCTAGAGCCCCGAGATTCATCAAAAGATCTCATAGGAACACATGATATTTCTACACTGGTTGTTCATCATTAAGGACGCCAGATGTAAACTTAAGAGTCCTTCGCAGATCTTAGCAATCTGCCGAGAATGTTTATGAGAGAATTTACTTATGTAGTTTCTCAATGATTGAATGGAAATTCCTGCCAGGGTCAACATCAAGCAGCCCTGACAGCAGGTCACTTCGGTAATTCTTTATGGGTTACGCTTAGTGTTCGCGGTGGTTTCAAACGGTCTACAGTCGTGGAGTGATCCCCAGTGACTCACCCAGTCATTGAGCTACTTAGTAGGTCTCGTAAACTCTTTCGGGAGTATCTGATATGGGAACGGCCATGGTAAGGGTTAGAAGGAGTCTTCACACTATGCTGTTGACGATCTCTAATTCCTTATCTGTAAGTACCGGTTGATTTATTGCTAACTGTTTTCATGTAGCTATACATCATCTCCATGGCGAAAGATTCCACATGCTCATACATGCATCAACAAAGTCAAAGGAAAGTTCTCACAAAGATCAAAGAATAGCAACAGTCAAAGAAAGATTCTACGCCAAAAAGAAGAATCTACAAAGTAAAGTGACAAAGATCAACGTGAAAGAACAGGAATAACAAATGTATGTATGACAAAGACTTAAGACGTATGAGCATGTTGGAATGGCAGACAACCACCACAAACACAGAAGTGACGAAAGGCAGATGACATCATCGGATCACTTCAACAACAATGAAGCATGATGAACTGGAACTATGATTCATCTAGTGATTCTTAAAGACGTCAAGAGCTATGAATGATAAAGTTTAAAGACAAAGATGATGACGTCGCGCAACCTCAATGACCAACACTTAGGGGGAGATTGTTAGAATCGTATTTTTATTTATAAAAAGTGTCGGTCATTAACGTATTGTTATAGGTTGCTTTAGAATATCATTATGATGAAGTTTATGCTTAGTATTCATGTTTTGTGAATGTCTAAGGGCCATTAGTGTAATAATGTATAAGATAGATGATGCCCTAGACTTCAAGTATAGATACTCTTGTAAACCTCATTTGAGAGGTTGGTTCTCTTAGTGGTTTTCTTAGTATTAACAAGGTCTTATTTTCACACACTAGAGTTCCCACACACACTCTCTCTCTCTACTTACTTTCTCTCTCTAGGTTTAGGCTTGAATCAATAGTGAAATAGGTTGTTCTACAGTCCTACACTTTCATCATCTGAACTATCATTACCTGATGATGATATGAGTGCTACACTTGCAGAACTTGTTCTTAATTTTCCAGCTTTCTTTAATCATTGTTCAATAACTTTGAAGTTATTGTACACATCATTAAGCTTCATGGTCTCTAGATCTGACTTATCTTCCCAAACAGCAACATTGGTGTCAAACTCAGAAGGTAGGCTTCTTAGGAATTTAAGATTGAGATCTTCCTTTTCTACCTCAATTCCAAAAGCAGTGAGTTGAGTAACAATCTTTTGTAGCCTTGTGAATATGCTATCAAGAGATTCATTGCTTGTTGAACCAAAGTTTTCATAAGTCTGCTTCAATAAAGTCTTTTGAGTCTTCTTGGTGGAATCATTACCACCAAACACTTCACAGATCTCATCAAAAAGAGTCTTTGCAGACTTGTATTTGCTAAAAGCCAGAACTTGTTCTCTGGGTAGAGCCATCAATAACAAACCTCTAGCCTTCAAATCATTCTTCAGTTGACTTCTTTCTTCATTAGTGACAGGACCAGTGTTAACTTTTGTTACTGTCTTGTCACCAACCTGCTCTACAGTTGTACCAGGTTTGAATGAATTTCCACACATAATGATCTCCCATAATGTGTAGTCTTGAACCATAAAGAATTGTTCTATCATAAGCCTCCACATCTCAAAATCATTTATCTTAAGCTTAGGAAGCTTTGCAGCAATGTTTGATTGGCTTGTTTCTGTCTCCATTGTTTCTTTTGAGTCTGCCATAGGGTCTTCTAAATCAAAATATCAAAGCCTTGCTCTGATACCACTTGTTGTATCGTGAACACCTTGAACTTGTGTTAATATTGATACTTTGAGTGATACCACTAAGTATGCGGAATCTACTTAATGATACTTAGAAGATTGATTGTGAATGAAACAGTTGTATGTATGTAAGAACAATGTATGTAACAAACAAATAGCTCCAATATTATTAATGATAATAATACGAGTGATCTATGATATCACTAGGGTTACACCTTGAAGCTCTAAGAAAACGTATTAGAAAGATATATTCTAACTATGAACTAGGATCTCCTTTTATACAACAAGGAGTCCTTTTCTACAAGATAAGTATAATACTAATAGAATAAGATATACACAAAATCTTTTCTATGTTTATCTAAGCGCATTTCTCTAACAGTCAACAAGTGAGCAGTGGTAATATTTGTTCTTGCAGTGGTAATGAGTTTCCACTGCAAGTACAATCTTCTGCAGTTGTAATATCTTCACTAGCCGTGGTAACTGATAGAATAATTCCCAACAACTTATCTATGCTTTGTAGTTGATTTGTTAGTTTTTTGCCATGGAGATAGTGGTTCAATTTATGTGGTAAAACAATCATTGGATACTTTTATCCAAGTATCTGGAGTATAACTAAACTTTAGTAAAAGTACAATCTTTTTTGGTAGTATGAAAGAGGTAGATAAAGCTAATATCCTAAACATGATGTCATTTGCTTTGGGGAAACGGCCAATGAAATATTTAGGTGTACCATTGTTGGGTAAAAGACTTAGTGACACTGATTAAAGTGTTGATGGATAAAGTTAGAATGAAGGTCCTTAATTAGAAGAATAAAACTCTGTCAAATGTAGGAAGATTACAACTCATAGTATATGTCCTTGTTTCTATGCAGGTTTATTGGACAACTGCTTATCAAATCCCAAAGACAACTTTAAAGGAAATTAATACAATGCTAAAATGGTTCTTATGGTGCCATGGTGAGTTCACTAAAGGTAAAGCAAGAGGCTTGAAAATGATGTTCATGCGTACAGATCAAGGGGACTTGGGTATTAAATCTCTGCATATATGGAATAAAGTTCTACTTACTAAGCATATATGGAACATTGCTACAAAGAAAGATACTTTGTGGGTAAAATGGGTAACTATAGTAAAATCAAAACAAAGAAGCATTTGAGACATTAAGGTTGAGAACAAAGACTGTTGGGTCTAGAAGAACTTAGTGGATTTAAGAGACTGTGTCAACAATCATATCTTTAATATTGTGCGAGAGACATTTCTACTTGGCTTGATAAATGGAACTTGAGTGGTCTTCTCAATGGATTGATAAGCAAAAGAAGCATGTATTAAGCAAGACTATCTGAATTCTAAAGGGCCAATTATTGATGAGATGGCTAGAAATAGAGAATGGTTTTGGCCTATTGAACGGTATGACAAGTTTCCTATGCTTGCAAAAATTTCGGTGCCTAATCTTAATGAAAACTTACAAGTTATGATTGTATGGGTCAATAATCAGGGTGTTCAAAAACAATACAGTACTGGTACAGTTTGGAAAGACTTCAATCCTGAATATAATGTTGTACCATGGTATACGTTAGTTTGTTTCAGTTAATATAATCCTAAACATGACTTTATTGTATGGATGGCAATTCAGGAGAGGTTACAGATCCAAGATAGAATGCTAAAGTGGTGCTGCAATACTAATTTATTTTGTCCACTATGTACTTAATGCAATGATTCACATGAGTATTTGTTTTTTTAATGTGAGTACTCAAGGATTTTTTTTTTTTTTTTTTTTTTTTGGGGGGGGGGGGGGGGGGGGGGGGGAGATAAAGTCAAAATGTGATGTTGATAACCTTCCTAATAACTTGAAAGAAATGGTTAAAGCTATGAGTTATATGCATTGTAACGATAGATTTGTAGCATTCTTAAAAGATTAGTTTTGGCTGCTAAAATATAATACATATGGAATGAAGGAAATGTCTGAATTTTCCAGGATAAGAAACAACCCACAGATGCAGTAAATGCAACTATATGTGAATATGTCATACTCTAGTTACTAAGTTTAAAGGCCAATCAATCTCTAGCACTCAAGAGTAGTAGAAAAGTGGTATGCATTACTAGCTGTAAAAGTATTTAAAGGATATTGAATGATATTGGTTCAATGTATAAGTTTTGATTAGAACTTTTTATTTGGATGGGGGCTAGTGAGCTGTGAAAGATGAAGCTACTTTGCCCTAACAAATCTTAAAGTTGTGATCAAAAGACATGTACCTGATAGCAATGATTCAACTCTATCTGATCTCCATATATGGATGATGCCTCTCTAAACGGTGTAATCCATGTTGTTAATGGGTGTGAGGAGGGCTGAATACATATTGACAACTTGGTTATACAATTTTAGTACAGGAAATATTGTTCACATCATTGTAGGTTTTTCTTTTATTTTTTTCTTTTTTTTAGCTTAAAGCAAAAGTGATGTCATACTTGTTCTAGTTCATGTGTGTCTGTGAGGATGTAAGCTACATGCATTATATGAATTGGAACTTGAAAGGAAATGCAGCTTTTGTTTGGTAAGCAAGCTTTAAGTGATCCTTGGTCTTAACGAGGCCACTGTGCTATGCATTCTTATCTCTTTCATGTGAGGTTGTAATTGCACAATTGGGTATAAGTAGTGTTTGGTGTTGAATGGAAATGTTGTCAAGATTTGGGATATACATATGTGAATAAATGAAATTGGTTTTACATAGGAATGTTGTAATCCAAGTGTTTTTTATTATGTATCTCTGCAATGTGGTAGTGTTTGGGAGATGTCCACGCTTATCACATTGCTCAGATTATTCTTGAATAAATGTTTATAGTAAATACTAAATGAGATATTTCACCTTAAAAAAAATGTAAATACTTGTTACTAATTATGAAGTATTCTCTTCACTTAACTCTCACTGTGTTCTCGAGTTAGAGTTGAGCAAGAAAATGAAAAGAAACAAAAGATGTTGTGTTCTCGAGCAGTAGTCAAGGAGGAAAAGAAAAAGAAATAGAATGAAAAGTAGTGTTAGTTTGTTGATTTTGAAAGTAAAGTATTTTTTTTAATTTTTGAAAGGAAAATGTTTACTTAACTTTCCTTTACTTTTCTTTAATAATAGAACTTAAGAACATAGCGTAAAGTTGTTTGTAAAACCCAAATGAATTTACAAAATATATTCATTTCTTTCTTATCAATCAACATTTGAATTTAATTTTCTGGTGCATGCAAAACTTTAACTTCGTCTTTATCTATACAATCTGTTACTCAAGCATCTACTATAATTCAAGCACCAAAACATCATGGAACAATGTTCGTACCCATAAGCTTGTGTTTTAATAATTCAGAATTAAGATACGTATCATATATTATTACAAGAAAAATGTAGGTTATAATACATGTTTCCTTTTTTTATCATTTCTACAAATACGAAAAACAAGTAACCTTTTAAGTAGGTTCTCCATGCTAGCGTGCTTCAACCGTGTATTTAAGCTTCTCACACGCCACACACCCGTTCTTCACTTTGTTCTCAACTATCGAAAAATAATTATACATATTGATTGCTCGTAAGAAAATAAATATATATGCTCAACCAAGGAAAAAGTGTAAAGTAAAAAATGCATTAATACACAATAATTAAGCCTCTCTATAGCTAATGAGTTAGAATGGTCCTTCCACTTAAGTATTATTATGTAGTCTATATTCCAATCTCTCGCTTTCACTCCTTTTGCTTAGGGATGTAATTAAAGTTTACCATCATTTAAGTACATATTAGCCACTTAATTAATTACATTAGAAAAAAGTGAATTGCACTATAATCATGAGAAGACAAACATAAAAAATTAGATAGAATAAAGAAGAATAAGTGATTTAGGATATATATATATATATATATATATATATATATATATATATATATATATATATATATATAAAAGCTTTTTCCACCGAGTGAATATATTATTTCAAAAAAAATGTTCAAGTAAATAGGATGCGGGTGAATTTTCTATCTCGACCTGTTACACATGTGATAAAACTAACATAACAAGACACTACTATTCCTATAAAAAGACCAAAGGGCTTCTGTCCTGATAGTACTTCTTGTTATGTGAGAAGCTTTCCAACTAAAATGGTTGTGGGTTCAAGTCATGTTTAATACATGTGAGATAATTTGCAGTTGTATATTGTGAGACAGTCAGTTGGATTGTGGGTTCAAGTCATGCTTAATATATATGACATAGTTTGTGGTTGATATTGTAAGACAGTTAGTTGCCGTTCTAATAAAAAAATTCCTATAAAAAGAAAATATACGACTACGTATACCCACTAAAATACATTTGACTCAAGTCCAAAAATAAATTAACGTCTACTTTGACCACAAAGATTTATATCAAGTGTATCACAAAAATTGAAAATAAATAAATAAATAAAAGTGCATCACAAAATAGCAGTTGCTACTAAGTTAAATCTTCACGATCATAATAATCATATGATTTTTGACGTATCTTATACTTTTGCCTTTCTCATGGTCTAAAGCAGGGTTTATACAAACCACTTGAAGCTGCTCAAACTGGCTAGATCGCATCTAGCCTATCGGTTTGAGCAGATTGAGTACTATATTCGGGTGACCGGTAAGTACAAATGTGAAAAAGAGACAAAAAAAAAAGTTCCGGCCGGCGAGCACATTTTATATCCATTACTAAATAGTTCATTTGGTGGATATCTATTTGATGCATATAGTTTTGGTAGAACATTAAGACCAAATTCAAGGGTGTTTCCTTTTTTGTTAGCTAAGAGAGTGTGTGAGGTCAACATTTATATGAGCCACTTATTTGGGAGGGCATTACAATTCATGCCTTGTGAATATAGACCAACTAAACAAAATAGTGGGTCCTACTTAAAAAAGAAATAATATTAAACCGGTTGTGGACTCATTCTCTAAGCTAAAAAAAAAAAAAAAAAAAAAAAAAAAAAAAAAAAAAAAAAAAAAACTGCAGTATCATAACTAGGGAGGTATGTCTAATAGTGACATTGATCAAACTTAAAGACGTATAATGTATATGGGCAAATGGCATTAAAAAGGTACTAAATTTAGGATCTATTTTTAATCAAGATACTATACTTTTTTTCATACAAATAATGGCGCTCAACTTTTTTTTAGCTGATTTAGGTTTTTTTTTTCTAACTTTTCTTAACCCACTTCGTTAGTAAATTACATGTTTGGTCCCTAAATTTATATAGTCATTGCATGCGCCATCCACCACCACCACTATTTGCCGCCATCATCACCATCACTGACAACCGTTACCACCACCTGCCAACTCTACCACCATCATCCACCACCACCACCACCACCAGTAGATACCACCACTGCGGCCGCCACCAACACCATCAACCTCCGCCACTACCACCATCTACATCCACCACCACCGTCTACATCCACCACCACTAACTACTGCCACAACTATCATCCACATCCACCACCATCAAACGCCACCTCCACCCGCCACCACCACCCACCACCACCACCACCACCAGCCGGTGGTGGTGGCAGTGGTTGGTGGTAGTGGTGGCGGACGGTGATGGTGGTTGTGGCGACGGTGGTGAAGGAGGTGGGTGGTGGCAGCGGCAGCGGACGATGGTGGTTGAGGTATTTGGTGATGGTGGCGGTGGGTGGTGGATCGGGCATTAAATGAGTATACAAACTCAAAGACCAAATATGTAATTTACTAACGAAGTAGGTTAACGAAAGTTAGAAAAAAAAAAAAAAAAAAAAAGTTGGGCGCCTTTATTTCACAAAATAAAAAATAGGGTATCTTGATTGACAATAGACGTTAAGTTGGGTGTTTTTTTGTGTCATTTGCCCTAATGTACATATATTGCACTGTTTCTTGTAATCGATCAAATTGCTTTACTATGTAGTGTAAATTTGTAAGAGTTGTACTCTGTGTTCTAAAAGGCTCGCCAAGGCGCGAGGCGTGGCCTCACCGCCACGAAATGGTCCTTGGCATCGGCTTAAGACATAGCGTGGATTAAGGCGCAAAAAGGCGTGCAAAAGCACG
Source organism: Artemisia argyi (assembly GCA_030686995.1). Taxonomy (NCBI): domain Eukaryota; kingdom Viridiplantae; phylum Streptophyta; class Magnoliopsida; order Asterales; family Asteraceae; genus Artemisia; species Artemisia argyi. The sequence goes on from CM060690.1 coordinate 125,512,595, forward strand.
CCAAATCGTAAGGCGTGGCGCCATTTTTAGAAGCATTTAAGGGATTTAGGGATTTGTGCTTGATTTTTTAATATTTGAACTATTTCCTACTTGCGCCTATTAATTTCAAAACTTAATTCATATTTTCAATCATTGTAATCCGTGTTCTTATGCATATCAGCTCTTGTAAACTCACCTTTGTAAACTTGATATGTATATGAAATATGATATTATTACATAAATGATAAATTTATAAATATATATATATCTTTCCCCGCTTTAGTTACGTCTTAAAAAAATGTAATGGCTTTGCCATGGCTCGTAAAGCTTGAGGCGTGGTCATGACGCCACGCCAGACCTCACGCCGTTTATAACCTTGTACTTCAATCCTATGAAGTTTTAGCTTATGTAACAATTCAATTCGATTCATATCGTATTATATACACTTTCGTTTATCCACTTTAAGATTTTCTCATTTTAAGTGCCAAAGGAAACATTATATGCCTATACATTTAAAGAAATAGAAACGAAAAATAATCTTAACTTTTTTTGGGTCATTCTTGTGAACACATTATCAAGTTGTGGAGAGACAATATATTTACTGTTGACACACATATTGATTTGATATATCCGTTCTTTTAGGAGGTCTTTTTATGTTAATAATATATGTTTCTCGCTGTCATTGTAATTGTTATGTCTTATCACGAGTCACGACTATATGTATCCAAAAGGCCTCCCAAAATTCTTACATTGCATTATTTCTTCTATTAACTTTTCTGACACATGGCAAGTAAAAACTTACAAAGAGTCTCTAAATATCAATTTGAATTAGAAATTCTTAATATACATCTATTGTTATCTTTGTCTTTGGCAAGTTAGTTAACCTCTTGAAATCGATTAGCGCATCTAAAAGATGTGAAGTGTTTGTTTGTACGTAGTATGAAAGTTCAAACGATTGATAAGAAACTTCTACCAATTGTGATATCCTGAAAACAGTTGATAGTTTCCATAATCTTGTACTCTATAGTTTTATCAGTCAAGTTCTTGATAGTTAAAGAGCGCACATAGTTGACACAAGACTTGAAATTGGGGTTGTTTTTGTGCCAGCCCTATCACAGCTATGATATTGCATTATGCCATTATGTACTTGGCAACCACGGGAGCACTAAAGGGGTTACCCATCAATATATTAGTCTTACACCTGAACACACTTGACTTTAAGTGCAGAATTCTGATCGCAGGTTCTGTAGCATTTGTGATACGAAAGCACAGAATTACGGGTAAACGTGGTGATCTATAGATGACTAATTTTTTATTTTTATTTATTTATTTATTTTTAGGAAACAATGTTTTTTTCACACTTATATCACCTATCTCATAAATAACTCCAGTGAGGCTTGAACCTACAACCTCTAAATTGGTGGGCAACTCACATACCACTAGACCAAAGGCCTTGGGTTATATAGATGACTAAAATAACGTTGTCTTAACGTGGAAAAGAGCGTACAACAAGTAGCTTCTTATATTTGAAGAAAACATACACTTGCAATCAGTGTTCTAAAAGGCTCGCCAAGGCGATGCAAAAAGGTATCGCCAAGGCGCAAAGCGTGGCCTCGCCGCCACGAAATGGTCCTTGGTATCGTCTTAAGGCATAGCAGGTTAAGGCGTAAAAAGGAGCGCAAAGGCAAGCAAATCGTAAGACGTGGCGCCATTTTTAGAAGCATTTAGGAGATTTAGGTATTTGGGCTTGAATTTCTAATATTTAGACTATTTCCTACTTGCGCCTGGTAATTTCAAAACTTGATTCATATTTTCGATCACTGTAATCCGTGTTCTTATGCATATCATCTCTTGTAAACTCACCTTTTGTAAACTCGATATGTATATAAATATGATATTATTACATAAATGATAAATTTATAGATATTTTTTTATTGCCGCTTTAGTTACGCCTTAAAAAAAGCAATAGCTTCGCTATGACTCGTAAAACTTGAGACGTGAGAATGCCATTATGCCACACCTCATATCATTTATAACCTTGCTTGCAAGTTACAGGATTTAACAAATACGTAGTATGAGTTAAGTTCAAATAGGGTTATAGCGCATTGAGATGTCACGGTTGACACGAGCAAGTTGTTCATAAAGGCAGTTTGGAGGTTTCTCTGCTAGGGTTTACCATAGGTTCGAATAGGTTATCCAAAACTACTTGAATATGACAGAGTCAAAGTTCAACAACATGATAAAACAAAGATTGATTTATAAGCTAAGATAAAGGAATTCTTCTTTCGAAAAGATCAAATCTAGGGTTATAGCGCATTGAGATGTCACGGTTGACACGAGCAAGTTGTTCATAAAGGCAGTTTGGAGGTTTCTCTGCTAGGGTTTACCATAGGTTCGAATAGGTTATCCAAAACTACTTGAATATGACAGAGTCAAAGTTCAACAACATGATAAAACAAAGATTGATTTATAAGCTAAGATAAAGGAATTCTTCTTTCGAAAAGATCAAATCATAGCTAGTGGACTTGCTGACTTATTAGTTGAGCACTAAGACTATCAGGTTTGAACACAGTATAAGTCAGAATAAAATATGGTCGAGAAACATAAGAAACATAAAAGGCAATTGTTAATATCCACAAAAGATGTGAATTGACGTAAAACCCCAACTTCAAATACTTTTTGGCATCACTCATTTTTCAATTCATAACTCATAGCTTCGGCAATTCTTTTGGTTTAGTGGGCACCAACTAGAGTGAAGCCGAGATTCGAACCCATAACCTTTTATCTACGAATCCTCTCTAACGACCCTAATAATTTTTCGAAAATAAGTACCAACAATTAGTTTGTTGCATTAAATAAATCTGAATATATGTCTTTTGCGTCTCAAATCATTTAATTAGTTATAAACTATATATGTAGAATTGTAATGAAATATGGATGGAAAAAGTTTTAAAATGATTTAGCAAAAGAAAAAAAAACTTATTTATATTGTAAGTAGTTGTTTATTTAAAAACTTCAAAATATAAATTAGGGATGGCAACAAGCGGGTCGGGTTTAGTGCACTCGTAGTCACACCTATTTATAATATCCACGTTCATACCTATCCTATTACTCATTAGATTCCCGGTTAAAATTATACATCAATTTTTTGGGTTTCCTCATGGGTATCGATTATTCCTATTTGAATATTCGTTGGGCAAAATTGCATATTAAAATAAAATCAAACTGAAACTCACTAAAAACCCAAGCAAAACACTCTAGTATATTCAGAAATTCTAAAAATTATACAAAATGAATAAAACAATTTAACGTTTTCGAATTATTCAACTACAAAATCCAAATATGTTAGTCAATAGAAATCCTTAGAAAGAATATAATGGAAGCATTTATGTATTATATAAAAAGCCATTTTTTTTTTCAAAAAATTATTGTCAAATTTTCACTTTTTAAAATGTCTCAAATTAATTGTACACTACTAAAAATAAATATGAAAATTTGATCTAAATTATCACATTACTTTTACTATAAATTATATTTACCAACTTTAAAGAAAGAAATAATACATTCTCCTTTAAAAAAAAAAAAAAAAAGGTTGCCATCAATCAAAAAGTAAAAAGTACGGTATGAATCATTATTAATTATGTTTTTCATAAATTATATGCTTTTTGTCAGGAAAAAACAATTTTAGGATGAAAGAAGTATTACAAAAACCTGTCTCCAAAACCGTACCCGGCTAAAAGGATAATTAATATCCAAATTTACATATCAACCCGCAAGCCCGCACCCTAACAAGTCTAACCGGTTTTAGCTTCGATTTTTCCCGTCGATCTTTGGTGCTTTTGCTGTCCTAGTGTAAACAATAATAATAGGGTAGCTAGCGTTATGCACACATGTCATTTTACTTTATACACATAAATTTAGTGAAACCTACATAAATTTCAAATTTATGTAGGTTTCACTAAATTTATGTGTATAAAATAAAATAAAATAATACGTAAAGATAATAATACAAAGGAAGGAAAAGAAAAACATATAACATGGCTAATAATAATTTCTTATGTCAGGGTTTTTGTTCTTACGGGGTGTTGACTTTAAAACAGTACCTCGTTACTGTAACATTATTTATTTACATTTACATTGGCATTATCTAAAACAGGAATATTGGATAAACAAGAAATTTTCCATATTAAAAAAAGCTAAAAAGTCGATCGTAAAATGATTACGCCTAGAATTAAGAATGGAATACGAGGCGTTGCCTTTTTTTCCACATAAACAAAGTATATAGTACTCTGTAATAAATTACTGTAACTTTTTTATGCGTGATTTATATCTTTATTTTTTTTCTTTTAATACATGAATCTATACGAGCAAAAATACTGCTAGTTTTACGGATATAGAGTGTGCTAAAATGACAGGCGTTGAGGTAGTGCCGGTGAAAAGCAAAGCAGGACCGTGTTGAATCAAATAAGTGATTGATTGGACGGTGATTAGGTCTGGTTTTAAACACTGTATTTCCACTTTTAGTTGATAGATTTGCTTGCATGGGTCCGTCTGAACGAACGAGTCAACCAGCTAATAGCTTTATTTTTATTATTTTTTTTGTTTTATTTTTACAGTGAACTGAAAAATCGAAGATGAAGTTTGTTTAAATCGCAAGGGCAGCTTCTGTGGGAAGTTTTCGGTTCATATTTTCTCAATCATAAGGAAATTGACAAGGAAACACCCGACTCAAATGTGAAAGCGGTAATATTTTTTTTGATTGCATGCGTTATTACAAAAGGCTTAAACCATATATGTAACCAAATCCTAACATATGGATTAGAGCTCAAACAATACAAATCCTATACAAACAAAAAGAAGTCCATCAACAGCCCCTCAAAGTTGGAGCGGGAGTGCATGAACACTCCAACTGTCTTGAAATTCGTCAAACAAAGCGGAAGATAGACCTTTGGTGAAGATATCCGCAAACTGGTAACGTGAAGGGACATGTAAAATACGCACATGCCCGGTAAACAAGTGTAGAGGAAGACAATGCCGTATGACGCTCACGCAAGAGATTACGTAACAAATTCTGCAACAGGATCAAGTTTATTATTAGCCAATAAATAGGGATAGCAAAGACATCTGAATATATGAAGGGTGGAATAATCGGGGTGATTTTGTACAAACGAAAGTGGGGTGGGGGGGGGGGGGGGGGGGGGGGGTTATTATTAATTGAAGTGGAGGGCAAGATATTTAGAAGAAATGCCGCCATATGAAGTACTTCGACCCAAAATGTAGCGGATGATGTGCTTGAAAAAGAAGGGTCCGAATGAGATTGTTAACGGTACGAATCATATGTACAAACTTGCCATTTTGTTGGAAGGTTTTGGGACAAGAAAAACATATAGTTATTCCCTTTGAAGCAAACAATTGATGTAAGGCATTATTGTCAATTCACCACCATGATCACATTGCAAAGTATTAATATCACAATTAAACTGATTTTTAACAAAAGTACGAAAACGAATAAACTTATACAAAGCATCAGATTTATTACGAAGATGATAAACCCATAAATAGTGCAAAAAAGATCTAAAAACAAAACATAATACTTAATATCGGTAGCACTCAAAATTAGAGAAGTCCACAAGTCCGAGTGTACAATGTCAAAACAGACCTACCAATAGTTTTAGACCTAGAAAAAGGAAGTCTCACGTGTTTGCCAAGCTGACAAGTAGGGGTGGCAATCGAGTCGTGTTCGTGTTGACATATTCGGGTTCGCGGGTTGAAATAACCTCAACCCAAACACAACCCATTTATTAATCGTGTCAAGAAGCTCAACCCTAACCCAGACTTGCATAACATGTGTAACCCGTTTGTTACCCGTTTAACTCGTTTAAGTAAATAGGTCAAGTAGTGAATAAGATTTGTGGTTTGTTTATTTAACTAGCTTAAATGCAAAAATGATATAAGGATCTAAAATATGATAAAAATAATATACAAATAACTACACGACAATTTCAATGATATTTGAGTTATAAGTAATAAGCGTCAACTTCAATAAAATCTGAGTTATAATTATAAGAACATACCAAAATACATTTAATCCATATCCAACATTAAAACCAAGTTATATATTTTATTTTTAGAGACTTATATACTTAAACGGGTTCACGTGTTGACCTGTTTAACACTTGCTCAACCCAAACAAGACCCGTTTATTAAACGGGTTAGACGGGTTGACCTGTTTTTGACCCAAACCTGTTTATCCTCAACCCAAACCTGTTAAACTTCGTGTCGGGTTCGTGTCGTGTCGAGAATTGCCACCCCTACTGACAAGCATGACAAACAACAAGAGGATTCATCTTATAATTACAAGAAATACGACTACTAGAAATACGAGACCGCAACACTTCACTCCCTGGATGTCCAAGTCATTGGTACCATGTGTTTTGAGAGACAAGAAAAGCTTAAGGGATAGGAGATGGCTTCGTGACAAGGTTGAAGTCATCCAACTATCACATTTTAGGCGAATTTGATGAGTTAAAAAATCCTTCACATAAAAACCAAAATGATCAAAATCGGCAGTACATTGTTTATCACGAACAAACTTGTTGATATAAATAATGCGTAAAAACGTTATTAATATTTCTCGATATCCCTATCTTTTGACGATCACAAAATGTAAAATCATTAAACGTAAAATCATTACGTAAACAAGTATTTAGTGACAAAATATCATTATATCCAACTAAATCACTTAAGGTATGAATAAACAATTGCCTAATACATTTTATGATCAAAGGAAGGTTTATTTAATAATTACAAATTATATAAAATGGTATAAACATTTTATATATTTAGAAAAGACAAAAGTTCCTAGCCGTTGCAGGTGGGCGGCCCCCTTAATTTTAAAATGGTCGGCCATGAATTAAGGGGGCCAACACATGCTCGTGTGTCAGAAACTTTTGCCTATAAATACAGGTTCAATCCTACAATTTTTTCTCACCTTTTGCACTAAAACTTTCTGTCCAAATCCTCTCAAATCATCTTCCTAAATCCTTTGATCATAAGATTATAAGTTCTTGTTTCAAGTGATCCAATCCCTCATCATTCAAAGTGCAAGAGAAGAATACTCCTTCAACATCTAGTTAAGAAGTATTGTAGATGTGTGAATATCGTTAGTAGTTGTGTAAATTACTTGTAAAGGTGTAGAAGTTTTGTAATAGGTAGATATAGGTGTGTTAGTAGTGTAGAGAAGTAGTGAAGTAGAAGTTGTGTTATGAAGTAGAAGAAGTTGTGTTGTGAAGGAGAAGGTGTGGTGTGAAAAAGTTGTGAAAAAGGTGTTTAGTGACTAGTGGTGTGAGATTGGTTGTTGCTACAATAACTCGACATTTAGCTTAGTGTCGTTAATTGGTGCAAGCAAATGTCGTGTAAGGTTTCACCGCCAAAAGGGAGTTCGTTGATTTAGTGAAGAAAAATCTCGAGTAGGTGACTCGAGGGGTGGAGTTGGGCAAGGAAGGTGTCCTTGTAGCCGAACCACTATAAATCATTTGTGTCTCGGTTTGATCCTTCAATCTCTTACTTATTATCTTATCTACATCATTTTTATTTACGTAGACATAGACATTTGCATATTGTTACCTTATCACATTGTGTTAATAATGATTTCACACAAAGATCAAACTAAAAGTTCATTCACAAAAATAAAGCTTTTACAAACAACCTAAAATGATATAATACATATATACACATATACATGTTCAATTGATCATTTCTATCAAGTATAGTTTTCAAAACAAAACTTTAATTGAAGTTATCTTCTGACAACTGTTTTATAATTAGAAAACGACGTAAAACTATTCAACCCCCTTCTAGTTTTCCACAATTGGCATCAGAGCTACGTTAAACAAGATTTTTAAAATAAATTGTATTTTAAAACTTGAAATCGATCTATGGAATCGAAAAAATATTTAGAAGGGAACATGATATTTAAACCACCATATTTTGAAAACGATAATTTTTGTGAATGAAAAAATAAATTTGAAAATTATGTGAAGTCAATAGATCAAGATCTTTGGCACATCATTTTAATTGGTGATATTCAAACAAAAACGGATTTTGAAAACCAATACAATTACCCCCAAACAAAGATTGATAAAAATACTAAAGCCAAACTAATGATTTATAAAACTCTACCAAGAGTTGAATACGAAAGAGTATTCTTTTGTAAAACGGCAAATGATATTTGAAAATATCTTTTAAACTTTCACCAAGGAAAATGTCAAGCCAAAGATGATAAACTTGATGTTGCACAAGAATTAATTGTTCTAGAAAATTTAATAGACAAAACATTTAGTTGAAGTAAATGCAAGTACTACAAGTTCAAATGTGGTCATTGAAGGTATCAATGACGAAGAATGCATGAGCCAAATCTGAAGAAAGATTATAAATGAAACATGGAGCGACATGGACGGTGAAGAGAATCATTATATAGCATGTGAAGATTGTGAAGCATATAAAGTCACAAATGAGGTATAATCCGAAACCAAACATTTTGCTATGATCAATTCATATTAGAATTTTCAAAATTAGAAAACAACTTCAAACGTTTTTGCAACATAGACTCAAAAATCACGTTTAAAAATGAATCTTCAACATTTACTGAAGAAAATTTTGAAAAAGGAATAACTTTAGAAGATAAAATGTCTAGATATGAAAGTAATATTGAAATTGATCTTGAATGTAAAAATTGTCAAGACTTCAAATTAGAAATTAGAAAGGAAAATGAAAAAATAAAAATACTAGCTAAATTTGAAAATAGTTCCAAATCTCTAATATACTTACTTAATATTCAAAAGGCTTTTGATGACAAAACCGGCTTAGGATTTAATGCTATTGATACTTCAAAAAATAAATCAAAGCAAATAATGTTTGTGAAACCTAGTGGAGAAATTTAGAAAATTACTCTAGTTATAATAATTGTTTATCTCTTGAGACAAGAAAGCCATTATCATTATGTGAAAACGTATTGATAAGGAATTCTTGCAATTGCTATCAACATCTATACCATATGCATTTTAAATGCAATGGATGTTGTAAATAACCATCTAGGACCCATAAGATTTTGGGTACCAAGTTATTTTACATGTTAGGTGTCAAAATCACGAGGTTGGCACACTTGCATATACGTGAAGTTTGGCGATCCTTTATGACATGCATTTAAACCTTCACGTAATTATGCTTCAAGAACTTGCTTGCGATACTATGGTGTAGTCTTGTTATGTGTATTCTGTTGCGTCGCTTTCTCTCTACGGTCTTCTTGGAAATTCGTTGTTTCTTCATTTCACAAACTCGTAAGTCTTATTGAGTTTTTTTTAAAGACGCAAGGTACGTTTTCTCTTTTAAATTATAACTCAAATTTCCAAGATTGTTAATTGTATGTTCTTGTGATGATTTTGTTATTTGTATTACTAACACTACGGATGTATTTCCTAAACCCCTTAAGCATGTACTACTTAACTACTTGCGTTTAGGATTAGAAATGATGGAACAAATTGACAAAATTCTACTGCATTTTCATAAATCACTTATTGCATAAAACTGATTTATTTTCTCTCCTTCGTCCTTGAATCTAGATATCTACTCCACATCACCACGGAAAAGCAAAAGTTCCGTGAAGAAATCAACCAAATCCGTGATCTTCATGATCTTAATGCCATGCATCTTGTACAACGCAACTTGCACAAACCTCCCTCCTCTCCATACTCAAATTGCCTACCTCACTCTCTAAACCTAGATCAAGTCGTCAACCACACCTACTATTCTCCTTGTTGCTACTTCTTCCAAAAACAAATCCTTGACCTAAGTGAAGACAATGCGTGGATCGAATATCTCCTCACTCTTCCTCATCCAATACCTCCACTAATTCGGTACAACATACCTAGATCCACTCCTTCCGCTCCACACCCCTCACCATCATACCACTAAATTCAATCACCATGCTTCCATCTTCAAATAAAATCATCACAAACTTTTGTACCCCATGCAAGTTCAAGAGACCTCGAGTCGGCAACTTAATATTATCTAATGTAGTTTGCTAGAAAAGCATATATACTTATATATATGCCTTTGTACTAAAGATTATGTTTTCAACATAATCTACTTAAATAATCAATGAATGTTTATTGTGTTTTATTATTGTTACTTGCTTTATTAGTATGCATGAATTTCTCTTTGGTTTAGATCTATGATTAATATATGATTGTATATGAATTACTTGCTTTTCTAATAGACCAAAACTAATATGAAATGTCCCAATAGAGCTTGCTGTAAACACAAAACAAAAATAAACCATTTTTAGAAAATTTTTGAAATTTGGTCGCCTAGTATATTACCAGATGGGCGGCCCCCTTAATTATCAAGGGCGGCCCCTTTAATTTTAAGGGGGTCGGCCATGAATTAAGGGGACCGGCCATCTGGAACAGTTTTTACACTGTTTTCTTTTGCACCTTGTGACTCCTTTTGCTAGTCCCAGCTACCAATTCCCTTAAAAACTAAACTGATTTTGGAATCTAACCATGCATTTTCAAATTAATTCCATTTCTAAACATGCTTTCATGCTATAAAATCCTTATACACCGTTCATCCACACTCTATCATCATCACACTTATCAAACTCAACCAATTCATCATGTCATCACCAAAAACCACCACCTCCAACAAAGCCAAGAAACAAAAACTTGTTATCATACCACCAAAACAACTCTTCATTGATCTCACAAATGAAGACAATATCACTCCATCACCACCACCTCAATGTTCATTTTCTAGTGCTCCAAATGCACCATCCAAAACACCATCAACTCATGCAACCTCTAACTCTTCCATACCATCATCATCATCTATCAATGACTAAATCAACACTCACTTATCACCTCCACCAAGAATACCACCACCACCACCTATTCAAAATGCATCCTTAGACATCACTCTTTCACTATCACCCATCACACCTCTTGATGCAAAATTTTCACCATCACAACTCAACCCACCAAACTTCAACCCCATCCCATGGAGCCTACTTAAAGCTCATGGTGATACTTGCCTTTGTTGCATCCATAACCATACCATCATCTTTGGCCTAAGAGATGAAATACACTACATGTTTTCATATATTGAAAGCTTGTTTCCTCAACCTCCACCAACAACTTCCACACCTCCACCACCAACATCAACTACACCTCCACCTCCACCAACATCAAACACACCTCCATCAACACCATCATCTCCACCTACAACATTGCTTCCCCCAAACTAAGCATGTCTAGTGTTTGGAAAATAAAATGTTTCAACCATTTTGATGGCAAGCTCTAGGAAAAATATTTATATTAGAGTTTTGATTGCTAGTTATTTTGTATGCTTGTAAGCCCATAGGGATTTAGTTTATTGGTTTCTTGTTTATGCATCTTGGATGCATGTTGCTTGTAATTTTTAATATTTAGTTGAAGTGTTCCTTTCATGCTCATATTGCTTGTTAAACTTATATATATATATATATATATATATATATATATATATATATATATATATATATATATATATATATATATATATATATATATATATATATGTTTCATGCTTCATATATATTGTGTTATCTAAATATTTTTGCAAGCATTCCATATCTCCATTTGTCTTATAACCTTAAAATGAGGGAGAGTACACATCAAGGGGGAGCTCATACAACATCGGGATAAATACAGGTTCAATCCTACAATTTTTCCTCACCTTTTGCACTAAAACTTTCGGTCCAAATCCTCTCAAATCATCTTCCTTGATCCTTTGATCTTAAGATTATAAGTTCTTGTTTCAAGTGATCCAATCCCTCATTATTCAAAGTGCAAGAGAAGAATACTCCTTCAATATCTAATTAAGAAGTATTGTAGATGTGTGAATATCGTTAGTAGTTGTGTAAATTACTTGTAAAGGTGTAGAAGTTTTGTAATAGGTAGATTTAGGTGTGTTAGTAGTGTAGAGAAGTAGTGAAGTAGAAGCTGTGTTATGAAGTAGAAGAAGTTGTGTTGTGAAGGAGAAGGTGTGGTGTGAAAAAGGTGTTTAGTGACTAGTGGTGTGAGATTGGTTCTTGCTACAATTAGAACTCGACATTTAGCTTAGTGTCGTTAATTGGTGCAAGCAAAAGTCGCGTAAGGTTTCTCCGCCAAAAGGGAGTTCGTTGATTTAGTGAAGAAAACTCTCGAGTAGGTGACTCGAGGAGTGGAGTAGGGCAAGGAAGGTGTCCTTGTAGCCGAACCACTATAAATCATTTGTGTCTCAGTTTGATCCTTCCATCTCCTACTTATTATCTTATCTATATCATTTTTATTTACGTAAACATAGACATTTACATATTGATCATTTCGATCAAGTATAGTTTTTAAAACAAAACTTTAATTGAAGTTATCTTTTGACAACCGTTTTATAAATAGAAAACGACATAAAACTATTCAACCCCCCCCCCTTTCTAGTTTTCCACAAAACTGACGCACATAAATCAAAATTTTGACAATATCTGGTGTAACTAGAACATTATTTAAATGAAGAGGTTTGAAAGGAGTTGGCAAAATGCTATGGCATGTGTTATTAAGTGGGATATTTTGCTGCCATAATGACGTATTTGAAGATGTACGTCCACGCGCATCATGCATGAAACGACACCCATTGCCCAAACGACAAAAACAACATAAAAAATTGAAACATACTTTTGGATCGTTGGACCGGTTAGACGAGCGGGATTCACGAGAGTCCCGTGAGTCATGCGTATCATGAGTACGAACATCCCGCGAAGCATTATTAACGGCAAGTAGAACCGTTGGGGCCGCGGAGGATGTATCACTTGTTAAAACTTGTTGCTCCTAATTGAGACGCAACTCCTCAGTAATAACCATAGATTAAGTTGTAACATGATCGGAAAAAGGATCCCGATGAGCAATTATATTCGAAACATGAGCAACTTTATTACTCAAACTATTGATAGCATACGTACAAACGTCATCATTGCTCATCGGAGGGCCAAGAGCACTCAATGAAGTAACAATCAATTCAATCTTTTGAAAGTAAGCATCGACGGTTATGTCACCAATTTGTATCACTCGTAATTCACCTTTTAAAGCTATAGTACGAGTTCGATTATTGTCCAAAAAATAGTTTCAATGATATCCTAAGCTTCTTTGGCGGTTTTGGGATTGACGTTAACAAGCCTACCTTGAAGAGTATCCAAGAAAGTCAAAAAAATCCAAGACTTTATGATCGAATTGGCTTTAAGCAATTTAACCACTGGTGGTGTAGTATAACTAGCTGACTCATCAGTAGAAGGTTTGATGTGCGTTAAGACACCAAAGTTGTCACAATCATTCGTGAAAAATTAGCACCACAAAACATAATTTGCTTTGTCCACGTCAAGCTTAACGGGTATTTGCTTCGGAATCGCATTAACTGCACAAAGCTTGTCAGTTTTTCAGAGGGTTGGCGGAGGAGGTGTTTGTTAATTTTTCATGCATTTAAAGTTCACAAAAGGATGTTAAATATTGGTGAGGGGTCGACTGTGGTGATTAACAACACGTGTTAGGGTTTTGTTTAGGATTAACTAGGGTATGGATGAAGGGTTTTAATAAGGCATGCTAAACAAAAAAAAAAACGTATTAGAATGTTTCCGAGTGGATGCGGAAAGGTTATTAGTGAAGTGCAGGTTGTGGTGAGCAACAAGTACAACATGAAACTTATTAAAGTTGACCGTGTACTTCGTGAACAGCTCCAAGGGCAGAAAACATATTAGGGTTTTTTGCTTAGGTTAAAGATCAGGTTAATAGAAAAAATTGGCTCGATACCATGAAAAAGGTAATATCTTTATTGATTGTATGTGTAATCACAAAAGGCTAAAACCATATATATAACCAAACCGTATCACATGGGCTTGGGCTCAAATAATACAAATCCTATACAAACACAAATAAGTGCATTAACAAAATGAGGGTATTCAGTCATTTCACATTTTACTATGTCTAGAACGAAGAGTAAATCAAAAGTTTCCCGCATTAAGTGCGTTTACACCCCTCTTGAGCTTATAAGAGCATCTAGAATGCTCAAATTTTTGAAAGACTTATTACTATTAATTACACGCTTTGTAATTAAATTTTATTTATGAAAAGGTCATTTATAAGTCATAACTACAATATAATATAATAAGAATGATAAAGACGAAAAATCTTCTTGCAAAAACTTAAAGTTTATCAAGTCATTGCCAAAACTCTTTTTGAAAGCTTTAACTATAATGAAACCTTTTTGAAAAAGTTGATAGAATAGTTAAAAGATTTTTAATACTTGAGCATTACAAATGTTCTAAAAGACTATACATATGATTTGTACGAATTCCACATAGACAATTTTGTGATCTTCTCTTTTTTGAGTTTTATGTTATATCTTTCTTTCTGTTCACCGGATGTTGTGTATCTTAGGAAATGTAACACATTTCGTGGATTTATAGGTTGAGCGATGTATCATGTAACTTCAAAGTGTGTTTATTATTATGTACTTTCCAAACTAGTTATAATATCCGTGTGTGCCCGGGGTTTTGCCTTGAATATTTTGGCATGCATTAATACCATATATATTTCCGTAAAATATATTCAACTTGTCATTTTTTCACGTAGTTGGTTAAAGATTTATTTAATTAGTATTTTTTTTTATTTATATCAAAGCCATGCGCGACATTTTGGAGAGATTTGTTCATGGCATGCTCGATGTTAAGTCGATTTGATGTTTCTTTTTTATGCTGTTATAACTTGTATCTATTTTTTCTGGTTAGGTTTGTTTTACTTTTGTTGGAAATTTCTTCAAATCCACTTATTATAAGTAAATAAACCCTTTTTAGAATTAGCAAGCTCCTATAGTTGATCTTGCTTCTAAGATTCGTGACCTAGAAAAGCAATTGCTTGATTGTAAAGCAACTTTATTAGGCGAAGATGGAAAACAACTCAAACCGGGTATTGTTAATAGGAGTGCTATGAGTGATGAGGCTACGCGTACTGTTACTATGGTTGCATGTAAGAGTTTTGAAAAGGCAATGAGCAGTATTGCTTGTGATTTTTATGCCTTCTGATGGCAAGGTAGACAACATACCGATGAACAAAACTAATGTGGAAGCCCCCTCGTCTTATGCTTCTAAAATCAGCTCTGCATCTTCTACTAAAACTAACTTTCGCTTTATTGAAGAAACGTTACATAAGGATACTGCTTATTATGTGGGTTTACCTATAGATTCCGTACAAGAGGTAAATGAGCTGATGAAAATTTTTCTTTTTGGGTTTTTTATCGGTAAAAGACTTGCATTTCTTGTGATTGAATGGTTTGTGCGTAACAGTTGTGGAAAATATGGGATTCAGAAAGTTACGATGAACTTGATCGGCGAAAGCATCCAAATATTGCAATTTCCCAATGCTAGCTGGTATTTCGAAGCTCCCATAAGCCATCTGCTTCGTAGCCACTTTTTGCTTAAGTAGCTTCTCGTATACTGGCCCCCCAGGTAACGTATCATACTCATCTTCTCCTTCTTCTTCTCCTTCAGGGACCATTTTGGACGATTGGTTACGTCCATTACCCCTTATCCAGTTGGTTATGGTTTTCTCATTTATGTCATGTTTTAGATAGTACCCTAATGGTTGAGATTTTGGTGGTTCCTCAATGGTCCGTGCAATAGGGGTTTCCTCCTATTCATTGCTTTTGTGGACAATGGATATAGAGTTAACAAGCTTGGTAGTGGTGGTGACGCTTTCCTTCCTCATCAACACCTTTTTCGGAGTTTTTATTTTTGAGTATTCTTCCAATAGGCTCATCATCTTCGCCATTTTTTCTTGCATCTCCTCTTTCTGTCGATAGACTGCCTCCTCGAATTTAGCCAACCGTTCAGATGGGTCGACATATATTCCCTCATTCGAGTTTCGAATTCCAGACTGAGGTCTTGATGAGGTGAATAGGGTTGAGCATATTTTTGAAAGGTTTCGGCATTCTCTCTAAGAGGTGATTTGGACAACGGTGTTGGATTTATATTTGAGACAGAGTTGATCGTTGCTCGTCTTGGACTTAAAGGTCCCTTTTGTTTTTCCATGAGATAGTCAACCTTTTTCTCAAGTTCGCAAAAGCTTTCTTCTGAGAGTTGAATGGTTCCCCCTAGTGACGAAATTACATTGATAGCCGAGTTTATAACATGAGCAACTTCCCATAATTCATTATTGTCGAATGCAAGCTCATCAATAATTTCCCATGATTCCTCGGCGTCTTTATCACGCAACCTACCTCCGGCGGCTCGATCAATGGTGCGTTTGGTATGGAAGTCGACATGGTCGTAGAAGATTTGGATTTGGAGCCAAAGATCGATGCCATGATGAGGCACTTTTTGGAGTAAGTCCTTGAAACGAGTCCATGCTTCATAGATAGTTTCACCTTGATGTTGTTGGAACATCAAGACGTCATTTCTTAGCTTGGTGGTTCTCCCAGGTGGGAAAAATTGAGCAAGGAAACGAGTGGTGATATCATCCCAAGAGGTTATGGATCCCGCGGATAAACGCTCAAGCCATTGACTAGCTTGGTCACGTAGAGAGAATTGGAAGAGACGCAATCGGGTCGTCTCTCGAGTTTCAACATCTAGATCTATGGAATCTACGATTTTGAGGAAATCCTTGAGATGTTGATTAGTATCTTCCGAACGAAGTCCATGGAATGCTCATCCGCTTTGTTCCAACCGGATGGTGTCGGATCGCAAGGGAGACACACTGGCTTCTTGAGTGAGCTCAATGGTGTTTCGATAGCCTTGGTGGCTAGGACGGGAGTATTCTCCTAAAGTGCGGGGTCTAGGAGGTTGGTTTGGTTGTGGTGGGTTTTATTGTAGTGGGTTGATGGGTTCAAAGATATTACCACCTTGCATGATGGCGGATGGTAATGGTTACGAACAAAGGAACGAAGAAATAAGATAGACTAAAGAAACCTATAAAAATAAATTAAAAATCTTACTAGAAAGGAATCTAGCAAGTAGATCTAATAAAAAGAAATTTCAACCTAAACAATAACTATTTCCCGGCAGCGGCACCAAAAACTTGATGTGTGGGATTGCGCCCTCGTAAAAGGTTTCACCTCTCAAGGAATCACAAGAGGCTTGCAATCCCCACCAGGCAGTGTACCTGACCGATGTTGTATAGTGTAGTGGCAAGTACAGGGGGATTGATCATTCTACTTGGGGAATAATGTTCATTAGGATTAAAACTTAATTAAAGTAGGTCTAGAGGTGAGGGATAATTCTTTTTGTATTTTTATGGTTTATGGAAAACAATTAAAAATCTCAGGTATTGGAAGAGTGGACGGAATTAGTTGCTAATCAACTAACCCAAATAACTACAAATGCGAATAAAAATAAAATAACAACAAAGTAAATGTGAGGAAAAACACTGATGAGAGAAACGTGTTTACTTAGATTTCACTACTCCCTAGTTATTTTTCATTAATTGAATAGTTTGTTACAATTGCGTGGATGACGGGTTATATTCCTTAATACCATTCGTAGGGTCGTGTACGATCTTCCCCAACTCTATAAGCTTCTACCTCTTCCTATGTCGAGCCGACAACTAGCTCCTAACATGGCCTCCTTAGTAGTCACTCATGCATTAAATACAACCATTAAAATCGTAGTACACATCCGATTCATGTTTCTTAAGATGTTCAAGCATGTTACCAATTGAAAGTTTGCCAGTTTTCTTAAGCCTATCATTGATATCATTCATCCAATACAATTAATAACAAACAATCAACCAACAATCAATAGCTAGGTTTCATTACATCTAAGCAAACACAAACAAACCTAGCCTATCATGTTAAAGTAAAGACAAGAATAAGATAGAATCAAACAACACAGACATATTTAATGATTATTGGAAGACTTATCTTTATTGAAACATGGATGAAAGAAGGGTGAAAAACCCTGTAAAATTCGACCTAGGGTTTATCCCAAAGTTCCCCCAAAAGTTCTCTCTTCAAGCTCTCCTATAATGAATGAAAATTAGAAAACTCTATATATATTTTACAATCTGACGGCGTCACGTTATACATGTGATGCCGTCAACTAGCCGCCAATACTCTTCTCGGATTGCCTAGATCCAGATCTGACGCCGTCATGTGTAATTTTTCTCTTGGGCTCTTGACGGCTTTGGTGTCCCAAAGCATGACGCTGTCACTCTTTAACTCCCAAAAACATTCTGGCACGTCTCGTGTAACTTTTTATCCACCTCTCTTCCAATACGTGACGCCGTCAGGTACTATTTCCAGCTTGATTTTAGAGACTTTGCCGTTTTCTTCACTTTTCGCTCCAAAACGTCCAAAATGCTCCCTTTTCCAGATTTCTTCTCCAAAGTACCTAAAATGACAAAAGGAACGATTTGAGGCAATATTTGATCAAATAATCACGACTTAGGGCTTAAATGACCCCCTAAAGCGTAACACTTTTCTCCTCATCAGATTCGTCGTGGGGTGTTAATTCCCTCGACCGTATGTCTATTTTGTGGCATAGATGAAGAATCTCAACAACATTGTTTCCTATCTTGTCCCATAATTAAAATTATATGGCGTAAGTTATGGAGTTGGTGGAGGTCTCCTCAATTTTACAATCCGTCTTTAATGGAAATTCTTAAAGGAAAGTCGCGGTTTATTCAGAACAAGTTGGAATTGGAGAAATAAAATTCTTCATGCTTCTTCGGACGCCGAGGCAAATGCCATTCGTCATGAGGATATTTTTCCTTCGGTGCAAAGATTGTCTCTTTTATGGGCCTGTAATCGTTCTTCCAGGAAACGCTTCTCTTGGGAAAATTGGATCCAAAATCCCGGTGAATTGGCTTCATCTTCTATTCCCTAATTTTGTTGTTCTTGGTGAATTTTGTTTGTTTTTTCCTTCTCCGGTGCTCTATCTTGGAGCCCGTTCTTTTTTGTTGTTTGTCGTTGCCTTTGTGGCCTAATAAAATATTTGCTTCTTCTTCAAAAAAAAAAAAAAAAAAAAAAAAAAAAAAAAAAAAAAAAAAAAAACATTACATATCTCAAAAATTTTATCTCATATGTATCACTATCAAGACTTTAAGCCATTAACTACTAATTCTTAGTCACTCACATACCTCTTAACAACAAGTGATCATTTGGTGAAAATAATCTTGCTAATACGAGTGTCTCAGTTAGTATTAATTACAACTGTTTAGGCGGTTTACTTGTTAGATATGTATAGAATTTTTTATAAGTATAGAAAATATATATAAAATATTTATCTTGTATAGAAAGTTATTGTAAGCCGACTAGGACTCCTTAGTCTATAAAAGGAGGTTCTAGGGCATTAAGATAGATATGTGTTATTAGAAAGTCGATTAGCTTAAAGGTTATAAACCATAATACTTTTGAGTATTCGTATTACTAATAATATTGAAGCTTTGTTTGTTAATCTTGTGTTACTAAAAGAATTCTTCTTAAGATTGGAGTTTATATTCCGCATAAACTTTAATATATTCCAAGATAGTTTCTATATTACTTGTGTTAGATTTATCTAGCATAGCTAACCTTTGCAAGCTAAGGAGTTCGATCAAGGACATAACTGAGATCAACATATTTATTGCATGAATTGCGGCTTGTAGATCCTAGGAGACTTAATAGAATTTAAGCTTTCTTTGGGGAGACTTATACATTCATAGAGTTAGGGCATTTGGTACCTCCCTACGACCAATATTAAGGAATACAACGAGTCAATTAAAACAAGGACGTGACAATTCGACTAATCAATAAGAGATAACTAGAGAGTAAGGATAATCTAAGTGAACACATTTACCTATCATAAGAGTTACCACCAATTTACTTTTCCGCATAATTAGTTTAATTTAGTTTTAGTTAGTTTAATTAGTAGCTAAAACACCCACTTTTCAAACCACGAGATTTTACTTGATTTTATAAAATACATAAAAATACAAAAAGAAACATCCCTCACCTTTAGACCTATCTCGTCATACACTTCGGCCTTCACAACAGTATTCTTTTAAAGAACGATCAATCCCCCATGTCTTGCCTATACTACACTACAACGGTAAGGTACACTGCCTAGGAGGATTGTAAAACTTCTTGAGGTTTACAATATCCGCATCATTTATTAGGTTTCTCGGTTATTCTTAATTTTATCTTTTCCAAATCTTTTTTAGTACAGTTATTAATAGACTATGATACTTTGTATTCAGGTTATGAAAGAATTGTTGTCTGGACATAATAATGCCTGAGTGGTGAGGATGGAAGAAATTGATATAAAGGTTTTATATATCTCTTGAGGGCGCATTTTACTTCTAAAGTTGGTCTAGCAGCTAAATGTCCATCCCAAAAATCTTCCTGATAAGCGATGTACGATTTTGTCGGGGTGGTGGCGTTGCTCAATTTTGGAGACGATTTAGAGAAAAAAGTGGAAGAATTAGTAATGTGTGACTTAAGGGTTATCTTGCTCTGTAGGTCACTTGCACCTGGATACTCCGAGCAGTTATTTCGGATTTACCCATAAAAAGAAGATCCTTTTTTCTTCTATAATGACAAGGTTTTTGGTTTCTAGAGCGATGTTATTACAGAAGAAAATAAGGACCTTATTGGTTCCGGTAAATCTGAGATAATATTTTCGAGTAGCTAGGCACACATGACCTAAACAGCTTGGCCCCCTTTGGGTCACACGTATCCAATTTCCCAGATGTTTTGTTCAGGTGGTCTTCCTTGAAATTTCATATATTCTTGGGGATTACTAGGTCGATTTGAGTTGCAATAACCGAGTGGCATAAACTATAACCGTGTTTTGCAGCCACTTTGTTGTCTGAGCCAAACATTTTTCAACATATGTGCCGGTTGCATCATATGTGTAGGTTTTAGTTCAAAAGGTAATAGTTTACACTATCCAACATTAGTCTAAAGTAGTAGAGTTTTTTCATGTTTCATTTGCTATTTTTGTATATCTATCTTAGACGGTAGTTCGTTGGTTAATTTTAATCTTCATTTTTGCATGAAAAAAACTGTGAAGCATGTAATGCAATTATACTTTGTACCCAATACCGTATTTGAGCCAGGGCCTAAATAGTCTTGTTACAATTATGAATACATTGTTCACTTTTGTATTCAGAACATGCAAGATATGTTAACCAGACATAATACTGTTCATGTGAGCAGTTTGGAAGAAATCGATAAGAAGTTTGTGTATAGCGTTTGGAGGAGGGTTTTCATTTTGAAGTTAACGTATTAATTGAGGTGTGTTATTTATTGCTTTTGTTTCGTTTTAATCCTACTGACAATACCTTAAAGCATCAACCATTAGTCTAAGGTGATGCGGTTTCACATAAATTTTATAGGCTGTTTTCATATGTCTGATATGGACAATAGTTGCTTGGCTATGATGATATGATTACCTATTAGGTCCGATTGTGCACACGTGTTCATGCAAACCATGAAGGATATGAACAACAATTTTAGAAAGTGTGAAAAGCTGATGAACATTAACATTGATGAGGTTAGGTTTGCTTGAGAGCGACACAAACATGCTAATAAAACCATTTGCACTTTTCAACTTTATAAATCTTATTAGAAATGAATCAAAGATTTACAAGGGATAGCTTACGAAAAACTACCCTAGGTTGATGACAGATTCTCTCCTAACTCAAACAACAAGTGGCAGCTAGCTTTGCATTGTTTTTCCTAGGATAGGAGGATTCTAACCATAATACTTTGTATTATTTTCATTGTATGAATATCTACTTAAATTGATAACATCTGAGAGTTTATATAGGAGGAGAAACAGTGGTTACATGTGGGTTGCATAGTAAGTTGTCCACTTGCTATAGATAGGTACACGCCTAGTAGGCTAGTTTGAAGCGTACTTTCGGCTTTCATGATTTGACTTTTATAGTTCCAATGCCTGTTTCTCGTATATCGATAAGTATTTGAACTTATATTCCTTAAGAAGTTTCCCACCCATGCATTCAGAGATTGTGGTTGTAATCCAGAATCAAGTCCTGAAAGTCATAGAGACATTTGTCAGATCTCAGTGACACTGGTGTTTCTTTTAGCTCCATGTAAATCACTCTCTAACACCGCATTAGTTTGTGAGATATTTACTTCAGTTGGTCTTTGACGTCCTTGAAGCCGTATAGACGTTTGAGCTTTATATAGCACTCACTGATTTCTTTATCAGTAAGTCACTTTCTGAATAATAATCAGAGAGACATCTCCTCTGATAACATATCAGGGAGTATCTCACTTCTGATAACTATAAGGTTCACTTTGATAGTTATGAAGTAACATTTTCTCTGATTGTTATCAGAGACTTGATGCTCACTGACCTTCAGAAGGTGTATTAGGCTATTTTATGTATAAATACTTATGAGAGATAATTGGGTTGGTTTTTCAGACTCAACAATCTCCCCCTATTTGAATAAACGAATAGACTAATTATCAGTAGTAAGTGAGCATAACAGCTTCTTCTTAAGTACTGATTTTACATCAGAAAATATAAAAGATATTACAGTTTATTTTGATATTTCTGATGTTGCTGATTTTGTGCTCTCTGAGACCTTGTTGCTTTCCTTAGTTTGTGAACCTTTGACATCAGGTTTAGAGAATTTATCAGCGTCTAAGTTCAAGTCTAGACAATTCGAAACATATTCCAGAGTTACTTGGGTAGCCTTTCCTTCCCAGTATCTCTTCCTGTTTATAGTATGAGAATAGTCTTAGCTTTATTAGTAATAAGTGAGCTTGATGGCTTCTTCTTACATATTGATTTACAACAAAGAATTAAATAATTCAATAAAGCATGATTCTTTGTTATGCATGTGTTCGGTGAGGTTTATAGAAGATTAGGGACTATTTTGTTTACTGTATATTCCCTAATGATCCTTACTTTTAAGAACATGAAGACATCTTCATACCACCCTTGAATCTCCTAAAATCTTTTATCCCATCATTTTCCCTATTTAACTGCCTTTGAAGCTCCTTTTCACGAAATTCTGGTGACTTATGAAAGTGACCACTTTTCACATTTAAGTGTTACCACACCTTTAGTATGTGAGAATGTAACCTTTTCGTCCTACCCTAAGAATAACAGGGCTCATGCAAAAATATCACTAAAAGGAGAATGGCTAGTAGAATTGGAGAGGAGGTTGAGGGAACTCTTTCCTAAACAAGAACAGTTACGAGGTGCTAGATCTTGTCAGGAAAAGGCTAAAGAAATCTTCAGAGAGGTACATTTTGGTGGGGATTAAGTATGGTATTGGTTTACTGTTATTAGCTGTCATTCAAGAACGGCTATATTTTATTAGTAGTGAATTAAGAATGGATTTGGATTAAGAAAAACCAAATGGCTCAGATACCACTTTTTGGGTCCGATTGTGCACACGCGTTCATGCAAACCATGAAAGATATGAACAACAATTTTAGCAAGTGAGGAAAACTGATGAACATCAACATTGTTGAGGTTGGGTTTGCTTGAGAACGTCACAGACATGCTAATAACACCATTTTTACTTTTTAATTTTAGAAATCTAATTAGAAATGAATAAAAGATTTACAAGGGATAACCTACAGGAAACTACCTCGAGTTGATGAAAGAGTCTCTCCTAACTCAAACAACAAGTGTGATGCATGGGGTTTGCACCAGGCTTTACCTCTCAAGGGATCTTGAGAAGCTTGCAACCCCCACCAGACAGTGTACCTGATCGATGTAGTATAGTATAATGACAAGTACTGGGGGATTGATCGTTCAGCTAGGAATAGTGTCGCTAGGATTAGAAAACCTAAAGACTAGGTCTAGAGATGAGGGATGATTCTTTTTATATTTTTTTAGAAAGCAAGTTAAAATCTCGGGTTTGAAGGATTTGGGCGGAATTAGTTGCTAATCAACTAACCCAATACTAAGATGCAATCAAAATAAAATACTAAAAATGAAAATAAACAATATTAAACTAAAGTTGTGAACAATATGTGGGAGAAATGTGTTTACTTAGATTTCACTACTCCCTAGATATCTTTTACACGTTAATTACTTGTTATAGTTGCGTGGATGACAGATTGTATTCCTTAATACCATTCATGGGGTGGCGTACTTAATTCCCCAATCCTATGAGTGCCTACTTCACTCCTATGTCGAGCCGGCTAAGAAGCTCCTAACATGGGATCATTAGAATTTACTCATGCATTAAATACAACCAATAAAACCTAGTACACATCGGTTCATGTTTCCTAAGACGTTCAAGCATTTTACACAATGGAGATCTGCCAGTTTTCTTAAGCCTAACATTGAAATCATTTATCCAATACAACCATAAACAAGTAATCAACACATAATTAACATCTAGGTTTCATTAGATCTAAGCAAACACAAGATAAATCTAGCCTAGCATGTTGAAATTAAGATAAGCACAAGATATAGACAACCAACACATAGACATATTGATTGAATTAAAGAGAAGACTTATCTCAATAGCACATGAAAGGATTCAAGGGGTAAAAACCCTTGAATTTACTGTAAAATACGAGCTAGGGTTCACAAAGTTCGGCCCTAGGGTTTCTCCACACAAGTTCTTTTTTTAATGAATGAAAATTAGAAAACTATATATAGATTTTAGAAGGTGACGGCGTCAGGAACAAATGTCTGACGCCGTCATCTCGCCGCCAAATAGTTCCTCGGACTGCCTAGATCTGGATCTGACGCCGTCATGTGTACACCTTATGCAGGCCGTCATGAAATTAACTCTTGACGCTCTTCTTGTGACGCCTTCAGGTTTCTTCTGGGTTGTCATGGATTTTACTCTTAACGCCGTCAGGATTTCCTTCTTGACGCCATCATACACTGTTTCCAGCATGGAAAATTAAGTCTTTGGCGTTTTCTTCACTTTTATGCTCCAAAAACGTCCGAATTGCTTCCTTTTCCAGATTTCATTCCCAAAGTACCTAAAATCACAAAAGGAATGATTTAGGGTAATATTTGATCAAATAAATTCAATTCCGGGCTTAAATGACCCCCTAAAAGTGGTTCATTTTTCGCCTCATCATATACCCTTACACTTGAGATATGCTTGTCCTCAAGCAAATGCGTTTTTATTCTAATCAAAATACAAGTTAGGGGTCATTTAACACTCATATAAAAGTAATTACAACAAATAGTCGTTCCACTAAAGACCAATAGACAAGCACGGAGGTCATACGCTAGCACCTCACAAATAGTGTTTAGATACTCACATCTCTCGGGTGTAATAAAGTATAAATTACAATATGGAAATGGAAAACATCTCTCACTACCTGTCATAGCAAAATAGATTACCATAGGCTTGGGAAAGGATCAAACCTCCACCACATGGCGTAAGCACCTAGGATAAACTATCAAAGAGAACTTTTTAAAGGGTTGTAACGTTAGGCGTAGGGATATGAAATACACGGTTTTGTTGGATATAGGCAGTCTTTACTGGTGGCGAGTTAACAATCTTGGTCAATTACATGTACAATATGGCGTTGCTAAGCCAAGACTAGACTCGACTTAAGCTAATAAATGAAAAATAACAAAAACATAAAATAAACATAGAATGAAACGGGATGGTAGTCCGTATGTTCTTTTCCCTTTTCTTTTTCTTGATTTTTTCGATTTTTTTTTTTTTTTTTTTTTTGCATAATCTCTTACCCTACCATCCAAAATAATACATCATAGGGGATGGAAATTCCCCTTACGCTTGAATTTTTATATACTTTACAATAAACTAATCTAATGACTCGAATTAAGAAAATCAAAACACTTGGAGTACTTTTAAGATTAACGTACATATGGGGGTAATATATGATGTTCTTCCCCATTACTCCATAAAATAAGTACTTTACCCATGAGTCCCAATCGTCCCAAAACAATATGTACAAGGATATGACTCAACTTAGCAACCATGTAATCAATTAGATAGTTAACTTAGGGTTTAACAAATAACAATAATGCACTAAAGATGAGTGTATACATGGAAAGCTAAGGCGATTTGGGTGTACATTTAAGTGGGGTGTAACAAATTCTTCCTTTAAGTAAAATACTTAAAGTTAGAAACGAAAAGATAAGCTCGGAGGGGTGTACTAGGGGTTTCGTGTACTAAAAATGAGTACAACGCTAAGGTGTGGGAAAAATTAATTGACTTAACTAGCCAAGTAATATGACTTAAATGGTCAAATAATTATGATACGGGTTTAACACAAGGGTGATCCTAATGCCTCTTATCATGTAGTAAATCCTACTACACGAATGTAGTCTCACTAGCGGTCTCGGGATGCATCACTAACGCAAGTTCTAGAATCTAAATGCTACCGGTACACTAATAAGCACTAATAGTAAATGCTTTTCCTATCAAATCTAAAGGCGAACCTCACATATTTTGGTGGAAAATTTTTCTGAATAGTATGGTTTTGTGCTAGTCATACAATCTCCTATCCATGAGACGCTTGCTATGGCTAAAGTTTCACTCCTAAATGTTGTAAAAAATTTTAAATTTGGCGCTAAAATTGCACTAACAAGTATTTCTCATAGTTTTATTACATATCTACTATCAAACAAACAAACTCAAGCGAAAGTGTATTTGTAAGGTATCATCATTTTACCCTCCCCTTACACTTATGATGAACATTGTCCCCAATGTTCAAGTAAAGAATGTAAAAGTGAATAAGTAAAACAAATGAAATCAAATACTCCCCTGATTCGCTCGGTATGGATAATAAGGTGGCCAGGTTAGATCTTTCTCCATGAAAATGAACAATCAAAGCTTCCCTTCCAGAATATAAATCATCTTCTTGTCATACGTAACATGTAAATCCTGAGAAAACAGACAAGGCAACCTCGCATAAAATCAGTGGCAATCTACATATGTTACTAAATCCTAGAAAACATAATAAGATATAATGCTTGTGGAATGATGTTTGCAGATTTCCTGGAGATTATAAAACTGATAATTCAACAAAAACTTTAAGATTCCGTTAGAAAAACAAAACCGGTAAAATTTCCAGATTTTTTTACACGTGACGCCGTCAAGAGTAAACTCATGATGCCGTCAGAAGTGACCTGCAGAAATTCTTATGTTAAGTTTCCGGAAAATTTCTGGAAAAACTTGGTTCTACTTCCTGGAAAATCCTGCAAAACATCATTATGACTTGATACAAGCATTTAACTCTAACAAATACAAATATACATGTTCACTTAATATTGTGGAGAATCATGATCGGTTTGTTTCTTAAAAACATATTTGGGGTTTCCCCTTACACTTATCTTTTGCAAAAATACCTTTGGGTGAAGTTAAGACCAGGTTAAAACAACAAAATAAAGTATTTCCACTATTTAGCTTAGAAACATGATCTACCTACAATAAAAATAAAGCATGCATACGAAAGCAAATAACAAACAAACAAACAAAATCACACAAAACATGGGTTGCCTCCCAAGAAGCGCTTTTCTTTATTTACGAGTCTTGTAGCTAGACTCAAGGTCATGGGTTACTACGTGATACGGGTGAGTTCCTCATTGAGGACATCCTTGGGATCAAACTTAGGTTTTAGCTTCCTATCGGTTTTCTTAGTACGGTATGACCTTTCAAACTTTTCTTCATCCGGATCATGCAAAGTCATCTTCATATGCCATGATCCGTCACCTTCTTTAGGTGGCTTGTCCCACCTCCATTTACACTTGTCTCCCTCTCTTTTCCACTTATTTATCTCTATATTAATAGGCATTACGCTCAAGAACTCAATCATCTTCCTAAAGACTAAGGGGTCCTCAAAAGGATCTAGCTCTTCATCTCTAGCTATGAGTTGTTCTACCGAATGTGTCTTATCAATGAAATCTTTTTCTAGATAAAATGGGCGTTGAGGTCCTATAAAGTTCCTTTCTATCCAAGGTC
Source organism: Artemisia argyi (assembly GCA_030686995.1). Classification (NCBI taxonomy): domain Eukaryota; kingdom Viridiplantae; phylum Streptophyta; class Magnoliopsida; order Asterales; family Asteraceae; genus Artemisia; species Artemisia argyi. Next base: position 125,540,554 of record CM060690.1, read on the forward strand.
CATATCTAGACAGTCTCCTATTAATCTCTACCCAATGTGGTGTCGGCTCATCATCACAATTGTAACTATGTTTCTTAACATTGTATACCGACCAAGTGTCGCCCTCACCTACCGCTATCTTAGACTCCTTGCAATCTATCATGGCACTAGCGGTTGCTAAAAATCCTCTTCCTACCAACAATGGGCATGTAGTGTGACTAACCATGTCTAGGACGTGAAAATCCGCTAAGATAGTTAACTTTCCTACGTGAACAACTACATCCTTAATCATTCCAACCGGGTGGGCAATACTTCCATCCACTAGACCTATCAATACCTCCGTCTCCTCTAACTTTCCTAGCTTAAGAGTGGTGAATAGGGATAAGGGAATCAAGTTGAGGCTTGACCCTAAATCGGCTAATGTGTCAAAAGCTTCGGATCTTCCTATCTTACAAGGCAAAACAAATATACCCGGATCATCAAGCTTTTTAGGCAACTTGTTTTGAACGAAGGCGGTCCCATTTTTACCTAGCTTAAACTTCTCATACTTTTCTAGGAGGGCACTATAGTAGGGAGCACGGGCTAAGACATCAATGACGGGGCGTTCAATGTGAAGTTCCTTGAATTCATAGTCAAGGTCTTGCGTAGGAGGTGTTTCAACTATGCTTTTGACCGGTTTTATATCGGGTGTTTTACTTGATTGGTCCTTTTGAAGAATTTGGTTTTGTTTGAAACACGTGCTCGTTGATTTAACTGAGTAGTATTGTGGACAAGAAGTGGGTGACGAAACTGATGATATGGAATTAACGTTTAGTTTCGGGTTCTTGACCGTGTCGCTTGGGAGTGCTCCCATTTCTCGGTCATTGAGAACTTTCAACAATGTGTCAATTTTGGTGGTCATCTCGCTTTGCTTTTGTTTGAAATCGGCTTCAAACTTAGATATGCGAGCTTCTTGAGATGCCATGAACTTAGACATCAATCCTTCAAGATTGTTGGTACTACCATAGTTGATAGAAGGATTGTTGTTGAAAGTACGATTGGAGGGTGGACCGTTTGGCTGATAACGATTAGGCGGATTGGAAGAATTGGCTTGATTTTGTTTCCACCTAAGGTTTGGGTGATTTTTCCAAGAGGGGTTGTATGAATCACCGTAATGGTTTGGCTCGGGTTTGAAAGTGTACCACTTATCTCCCGCTTCGTCTGTACGCGAGGATGCGTAGTCCGCAAAAGCTGTTCCGGGGAGTTCCACACAATCACGAGTGTCATGGGGACCACTACATAATTCGCATGAAGAAGTGATTTTGTTCACTTGGCTTGAAGGCTTAGGAGCTTCGTAAGATTTAATGAGAAACTTGACTTGGTCCTCAAGTTCCATGATCCTACGGTCGGGAATGCTAGAGTTGTTCGAAGGCAAAGATATTGCCTTGACTGTTTTGTTCAAATCACGGGGATCATTCCAACTTTCATCGTCATAGAGAGCAAGATCTTCTATGAGTTCCCATGATTGTTCCGCACTTAGATCACGTAGCTTACCACCGGCCGATTGGTCAATGGCTCGCCTCGTGGAGAGATCGATATGGTCATAGAAGATTTGGACTTGGAGCCAAAGATCTATGCCATGATGAGAGACTTTTTGGAGTAAGTCCTTGAAACGAGTCCATGCTTCATAAAGAGTTTCATTTTGACGTTGTTGGAACATCAAGATGTCATTTCTAAGCTTAGTAGTTTTCCCCGGTGGGAAAAATTGAGCAAGGAAACGAGTGGTGAGATCATCCCATGTGGTGACGGATCCCGCGGGTAAACGCTCAAGTCATTGACTAGCTTGATCACGTAGAGAGAATTGGAATAGGCGTAATCGGGTTGTCTCTCTAGTTGCAACATCTAGGTCTATGGAATCGACGATTTTAAGGAAGTCCTTGAGATGTTGATTTGGATCTTCGGAATGAAGTCCATGGAATGCACATCCGCTTTGCACCAACCGGATGGTGTCGGATCGCAAGGGGGTCACATTGGCTCCGGTGAGCTCAATGGTGTTTCGGTAGCCTTGGTGGCTAGGTCGGGAATACTCTCCTAAGGTTCAGGGCCTAAGAGGTTCTAGTGGTGGGTTTTGTTGTGGTGGGATGACGGGTTCAAAGATGTTCCCATCGTCCATGATGTCGGGTGGTGAAAAGTTACGAACGAAAACACAAAGAAATAAGATAGACTAAAAAGAACCTAAAAATAAAAATAAAGTCTTACTAGAAAGGAATCTAGCAAGTAGACCTAATAAAAAGAGATTCTAACCTAGACAATAACTATTCCCCGGCAGCGGCGCCAAAAACTTGATGCATGGGGTTTGCACCAGGCTTTACCTCTTAAGGGATCTTGAGAAGCTTACAACCCCCACCAGGCAGTGTACCTGATCGATGTAGTATAGTATAATGACAAGTACCGGGGGATTGATCGTTCAGCTAGGAATAGTGTTGCTAGGATTAGAAAACCTAAATACTAGGTCTAGAGATGAGGGATGATTCTTTTTGTATTTTTTATATTTTTTTAGAAAGCAAGTTAAAATCTCGGGTTTGAAGGATTTGGGCGGAATTAGTTGCTAATCAACTAACCCAATACTAAGATGCAATCAAAATAAAATACTAAAAATGAAAATAAACTATATTAAACTAAAGTTGTGAACAATATATGAGAGAAATGTGTTTACTTAGATTTCACTACTCCCTAGATATCTTTTACACGTTAATTACTTGTTATAGTTGCGTGGATGACGGATTGTATTCCTTAATACCATTCATGGGGTGGTGTACTTACTTCCCCAATCCTATGAGTGCCTACTTCACTCCTATGTCGAGCCGGCTAAGAAGCTCCTAACATGGGATCATTATAATTTACTCATGCATTAAATACAACCAATAAAACCTAGTACACATCGGTTCATGTTTCCTAAGACGTTCAAGCATGTTACACAATGGAGATCTGCCAGTTTTCTTAAGCCTAAAATTGAAATCATTCATCCAATACAACCATAAACAAGTAATCAACACATAATTAACATCTAGGTTTCATTAGATCTAAGCAAACACAAGATAAATCTAGCCTAGCATGTTGAAATTAAGACAAGCACAAGATATAGACAACCAACACATAGACATATTGATTGAATTCAAGAGAAGACTTATCTCAATAGTACATGAAAGGATTCAAGGGGTAAAAACTCTTGAATTTACTGTAAAATACGAGCTAGGGTTCACAAAGTTCGGCCCTAGGGTTTCTCCACACAAGTTCTTTTTTTAATGAATGAAAATTAGAAAACTATATATATATTTTAGAAGGTGACGACGTCAAGAACAAATGTCTGACGCCGTCATCTCGCCGCCAAATAGTTCCTCAGACTGCCTAGATCTGGATCTGACGCCATCATGTGTACACCTTATGCAGGCCGTCATGAAATTAACTCTTGACGCTCTTCTTGTGACGCCTTCAGGTTTCTTCTGGGTCGTCATGGATTTTACTCTTGACACCGTCAGGATTTCGTTCTTGACACCGTCATACACTGTTTCCAGCATAGAAAATTAAGTCTTTGGCGTTTTCTTCACTTTTATGCTCCAAAAACGTCCGAATTGCTTCCTTTTCCAGATTTCATTCCCAAAGTACATAAAATCACAAAAGGAACGATTTAGGGTAATATTTGATCAAATAAATTTAATTCCGGGCTTAAATGACCCCCTAAAAGTGGTTCATTTTTCGCCTCATCAAAGTGGCAGCTAGCTTTGCATTGTTGTTCCTAGGAGAGGAGGATTTTAACCATAATACTTTGTATTATTTTCATTGTATGAGTCTCTACTTAACTTGATAACATTCAAGAGTTTATATAGGAGGGGAAACGGTGGTTGCATGTGGGTTGCATAATAAGTTGTCCACTTGCTATAGATAGGTACGTGTCTAGTAGGCTAGTTTGAAATATACTTTCGACTTTCTCGATTTGACAACTTATAGTTTCAATGCCTGTTTCTCGTATATTGATAAGTCTTGAACTTATCTTCCTAAAGAAGTTTCCCGCTCATGCATTCAGAGGTTGTAGTTGTAATCCAGAATCGAGTCCTCATAGTCATAGAGACATTTGTCAGATCTCAGTGACATTGGTGTTGCTTTTAGCTCTTTGTAAATCACTCCCTGACACCGCATCAGTTTGTCAGATGTTTTCTTCAGTTGGGATTCGACGTCCCTGAAGCCATATATACGTTTGAGCTTTATACAACACTCACTGATTTCATTATCAGTGAGTCACTTTCTAAATAATAATCAGTGAGACATGCTCTCTGATAATATATCAACGAGTATCTCACTTATGATAACCATCAGGTTTACATTGACATTTATGAAGTGACATTCTCTCTTTGTCGTTTGAACTTTATACAACATTCACTGATTTCTTTATCTGTAATACACCGTAAAATCCCAGGTCATATATTTATGCTAATTATCGACACTATTCTAAACTAAGCCATTTTGCGGGCTAATTTGAAATTTTTATATGAGACACTGTTTATTTGACACCCGATTGTTTTGATCACCGTTTGTTTGACACCCGATTATGTTTTGTCACCCGATATCACCCGATTGTCACTCTTGGATGTCACCCAATGAGGTTAATACCAGTAACTCCCACTTGCGACCCGACACCCCATTTGGACTCCGAGACATTATTAATATATATATATATATATATATATATATATATATATATATATATATATATATATATATATATATATATATATATAACAATATGTATATATTAATTATTACAAATTTATTATTACTAGGTATATATGAGTATATATATATATATATATATATATACGTATGACGGCACCGTTTATATATTTATGGTTTTCACGAACCGACACCGACACCGAAATTAAATTCACAATTTTACGAATCACCGACACCCCGTCATATTTGGGCCGACCACAAGCCCACACGAATTCTTCTTTCTTTGAGTCACTTGGGCCGAAACACTCTCACAAGCCAACACGTTTTTCTTTTCCTTGTTTCGTTTGGGCCGAGTTTACCACAAGCCATATGGCTTGTTATGTTTTCTTTTCTTTGCGTAGTATGTCACCCGAAACAGAAGCCAACTCCCTTGCCAACTAAATACTTACACACTTTTTTTTCTTTCTTTCTTGGTTCCCTACCTTCTCGACATCAAATATACCATTCCCTATGACCTTGTTTCATGCGTGTGAGATTAGCCAAAAGTGGACCTCAAGCCGACCTATAAAAATCTATAATACTTGACTAACCACCATACCAACACCTTACCCTATGAGATCTTATTAACCAAGGGATAACATGTTTCTTAAACTACTAACACAAACAATAAACAAGATCTTCAAAGTACACACATGGTCTAAATCCCTCCAAGTCCTAGCATTATAATATGGTTATAGCCTTCAAACCCTTGCAACCCGATTTGACAACGCCTTTGGAAGCTAGACAATGTTGTCGAGTATGAAATGACCACTCGAAGGGTGTTGTGTCCCAAGGAAACATTCGAACCACTCCATCCATATTATATAAGCCACATTAAATGCTAACTTACTCACACTCTCAAGTTTCACCAAGTTCTCAATCACAAAAACTCTCTACTTCTTTCTTTCTTGGTTGTTGTCTAGAGGATCTAGGGCACGAGTTGATATTCATTGAACACCGGTTCGTAACACGTTACAAATAACTACGTGAAGTTATTTTGGAATATATTAAGACACCTGAACGAATATCACCGTACACGTGACATATCACATGTCATTTACAACACTAAGCTAAGACACCAATCACTATGTATATTTAGGTCGCAAGTCGGAGGAATTTCATTGCTAATCGTAGCAGTACACCATACCTTTGAGCACCGTTGTATTTCACACCCACTTGTCAGGTGAGTTCATGGTCCCACATTTTTAATTGTTTTAAACCCCGTGGGGAGATACATGCTATAAATCGAACACAAGTATTTTTTTCTGTATGCTGTTATCACCTGATATTGCCTAAGTTGACACCTGTGCTACAAGTCCCTCATATCACGAACCTTAATCACTTGCGAGTGAGCATGAATATAGTTGATAGATCTATTGGAATGGCAGCCCACCTCTGTCAAGGTGATCACTTGGCAGGAGGTGTGCTATATTCGAGGTATTATGGAAATTTGGCACATTTCCTGTCACCGAGGGCCCCTTGTCATTTACATCCGCTGTGGTGTAGGTGATTGTTATTATCTTTATGATATGTCAAATCGATATTAAGGCTTGCGTTTCGTGAGGCTTAGGAGCAATATTTCACCAGTTTAGTCAAGACCTGTCTATCTTGGCTTGTTTATTTTAAATGCTTGACTTGTGTTCACAGTATTACTATTTAAACTACTATGGATTCACTCAACCTTTGTGTTGACTTTTAAGCATGTTTATATCAGAAAATTAGCAAGCATGGCGGCACGAAGCTGGCAAAAGGGCACACAGGACCTCCCTTTTTATTTCAATAATTATATCATTCTTTACAAACTCATTACTCTTTTGCGAAACAATTAACATTTTGGAAAAATGTTTGTAACTCTGACTATTTGAGTTTTCATGGAATGATATTGACTATCTTTTGAATTGTTTTCTATAAGTATGATTGTGTACTAAACTGTAATGACCCCGATTAGACTTCTGCTGCTTATCAAAATTTTGGGGTGTTACAGATTGGCGTTAGAGCCATGGTTATAGAGAACCAAATGATTTTTCAAAACATTGGACTATAACCTCACCAGATTTTTAAACAAACTATTTATCACCAAAGTGCCCTCCGTGCCAGCGCTTGCTAACGTCATGTTTTAAGGTTTGATTTTTAAGCACCCATTGCATTTAGCTCACTATGACACTATGATCACTGTGCATGTAGCATTATGTAGACTAAATGACTTATATTACTGCTATTTTTGGGATATTACAGTACCATGTCGCCCCCGGTTATTATTTTGTCCGACAGTGACGACGTCGTGCCAGCATCATCCACTCACCCTACTATTGACTTATCTGACTATGACACCCATGACACCCGAGACACCCATGATTCTGCCATGACACCTAACCTGTATCACCTGCCATACCATCTCCTGTTCCATCTGGAGACCCATCTGCTGATACTGGGCCCTTTGAGGAGGGTGAGGTTGCTTCTACACCCATTGATTCTTTTGCTATTCAGCATCTATTTCGTCCTGTCTGTGGACCCATGACACAGGGACAATACCTTTATGACCAGTACCTGACATCTCAGCAAATTCTTCCGGCTGATGATCGTCCTACACCACCTGCTAGTCACTACACCGGTTCAGATGCTGATGACGAGTCTTCTGACTCTGATACTTCTGACACTGCTGCTTCTATTCCACCACCATCCCCGCCTGCACCGATTCGTCGGCGCAAGCGAGTGAGGATTCCTGAGCCTTTCGGAGAGTTGTTTCGATATCATGAGGGAGACTATACCCGCAAATGCACGGCTCGGAAACGAGTCTGTATTTTGCTTGCTTCTACTGTTACACCACCTGTACCTACACCTGTACTTACACCTGTATCATCACCCATATCTGTTCTACCACCTGTTTCTATGTCAGATCTGACACCTGTGGCATCACCAACACCTCCACCATCACCTGTATCACCCCCACCTGAGCCACATCCTTACATGCTACCTACTTACACCGCACCCCACACCTCTGAGGTTTTGCCACCCATGCCACCACCTACAGTTTTCTACTCACAGACTACTACCATACCGATACCATCACCTACTACATCACATGCACCATCACCTGCTCCTACCGAGACCCCCACCTCACCCGGCATTCATAGATTGGTTGATGCTCGTCGATGGTCGTTTTTGTTAGACTACATACATAGATGGAGATTGGTTGAGGGATCGCCTAGGGCTGCTGAGCTTGGAGATGGCTCTTCAGCGGTGTTACCGGTCACTGGGGAGCCGATACACCATACTATCCCTCTTTTGGCTGCTAGATTAGTGAGATATGAGGATCGTCTCGATGAGCTGTTGAGAGTTATTGAGGATATATCCTTGTAGAGGATTGAGTGTATGCAGGAGGAGGTCACGAACCTCGTAGTACATAGGACAACTTTATAGATGGTATTTGAGATGATGGGGACAGAGATCGAGGAGGCACAGGTTACCATCACTGAGTTTGGTCATCGGCTAGATATTCAGAGTCATGAGATAGATGATTTGAGAGTGATTGCAGCCATTACACAGGAGATGCTGGAGCATCAGACACAGGAGTTAGCCGCATCTAGTTCTACCATCCACACACTTTCAGCCACTATTGAGGAGTTTCAGGCCCGTGAGAGATCCAGAGATTTGGAGATGTTAGAGATGATCAGGATCATCAGAGAGCTGGAGAGGAGATCAGGAGGCGCACCTGGACCTTCATAGATCTATGACATGTCATTACTTACAGAGACATCTTAACTTGCCGCCTGTGGCATTAATAATGTTGTATCTTATTGTTTTGTAACAATGAATTCAAAATTATTAAAACTCTATGTTGGTTATGATTGTAACGTATTGATATTGATTTATGATGTTCTAGTTGTCTGATCTTTTATTATGCTCCCATATTGAGATTCATTATAATTTCCATGTGTGTTGTTACATGTCGTGATGTTTATTTATGAATGATATGGTTTATGTTGATGTATGTATTTATGGTGTGGTTGTGATATATACTTTGTGATGATTTCGACTATTATGAGTTTGGCTACATTATTTCTCTTGTTATTGATGTTTGGGATTTGTACTTATGCACTTGTGATTTTATAGAGTTATGGCCCCAAGGAAAACCACTACTGCTACCTCGTCACCCGCTATGACCCAGGCTGCTATCAGAAATTTGGTTGCCGACAGTGTTGCTGCAGCTTTAGAAGCGCAGGCTGCTGCAATGGCATGAACTAGTAGCAATAACCGAGCCACTGCTGAGAGCGAGTCCGCTGCGACTCGAAAGTGTACTTATAAGGACTTCATAGCTTGTAAACCATCTCACTTCAAAGGAACTGAAGGAGTAACAGAGCTTGCTCGATGGTTTGAGCGAACTGAGACTGTGTTTGTGAGGAGCGGTTGTGCCGCTGAAAGCAGAGTCTCGTTTGCTACTAGAACATTATTGAAAGACGCGTTGTCTTGGTGGAATGCAACTGCTCAGAAGATAGGTGTGGAGGAGGCCTATCAGATTACCTGGGCTGACTTTAAGGAGAAGATGCTGAAGAAGTTTTGCCCTAGAGGCGAGATCAAGAAGTTGGAGGATGAGCTTCACACGTTGGTTGTGAAAGGAAATGATCTCAGGGCTTATGATAGGAGATTTCAGGAGCTTGCCACACTTTGCCCTTCTAAGGTTCCCGATTTGGAAAAGTTGTTGGAAAGTTACATTGAGGGATTACCCAGGAGCATTGAGGGAAACGTCACCTCGTCGAAGCCTCAATCTTTGAAAGAAGCAATGACTATTGCCCAAAGACTGCTAGACCGGGAGATTAAGCGTAACTCTGCTCAGGGGAACAACGATCACAAAAGGAAGTTTGATGATTGGAAGACAAACAACAACAACCACAACAACAACAACAACAGCAACAACAACAACAACCGAAACCCCAACTGTAACTACCACCATGACAGAAACACCCACCACAATCAACAGAACTGACGACAGGAAGCTGTCAGAGCTTATGTCACCGCACCAGTTAAGGATGCTAGGTATGCTGGACCTCTTCAATTCTGTGACAAGTGTAAGATGCATTACAATGGACCCTGCTATGCTAAGTGTGGGAAATGTTCAAGGACTGGACATAAGACACAAGATTGCAAGGCTACAGGAGCTAACTTGCAACCCGTGGCTGTGGTATGCCATGCTTGTGGAGAGAAAGGACACTACAGGCATCAGTGCCCTAATAAGGATAACAATGCACGTGGGAGAGCATACGTGCTGGGAAATGGAAATGTCCAGCAAGATCCGAACGTAGTCACGGGTACGTTCTTTCTAAACAACCGCCTCGTTAAAGTTTTATTTGATTCCGGAGCCGATCAAAGTTTCGTATCTATTTCCCTTGCACCCCTGCTTAATATTACACCGACCAAACTAGACACCACATACGAGATTGAACTAGTCGATGGAAAGCTAGTAAGCGCTAACACTATACTCCGAGGTTGCACCCTATGACTGTTAAACACCCCATTTGACATTGACCTTATCCCTATTAGACTCGGTAGTTTCGACGTCTTTGTAGGAATGGATTGGTTATCCGAGAACCGCGCTAAGATCATTTGTGACGAAAAGGTCGTTCACATCCCACTGAATAACGAAACCCTGATTGTTCGCGGAGAGAGAAGTAAGACACGTCTGAGCATCGTTTCTTGCATCAAGGTTGTGAAGTACATCGAACGAGGATGTCAAGTCTTTTTGGCTCAAGTCACCGAGAAGAAGTCGGAAGAGAAGCGACTCGAGGATGTGCCAGTAGTCAGGAACTTTCCAGAAGTTTTCCTCGAGGACTTGCCTGGCCTTCTGCCGACTCGTCAAGTGGAATTTCAAATTGACTTGATGCCAGGAGCAGCACCCGTAGCACGAGCACCCTATAGGCTAGCACCGTCGGAAATGAAGGAGTTATCTGGGCAATTGGAGGAATTGTCGGATAAAGGATTTATTCGACCTAGTTCGTCACCGTGGGGAGCCCCGGTGTTGTTTGTAAAGAAGAAGGATAGAACCTTCAGGATGTGTATCAATTATCGTGAGTTGAACAAACTTACGGTTAAGAATCGATAGCCGTTGCCAAGGATTGACGATTTGTTTGATCAACTGCAAGGATCGAGTGTCTACTCGAAGATTGATTTGAGATCGGGTTATCACCAACTGAGAGTTAGGGAAGAAGACATCCCTAAGACGGCTTTCAGGACATGATACGGTCACTACGAATTCCAAGTAATGCCATTCGGTCTAACAAATGCACCCACTGTATTTATGGACTTAATGAACCGAGTGTGCAAACCCTATTTGGATAAGTTCGTGATTGTATTCATTGATGATATCCTTATTTACTCACGAAGTAAGGAAGAGCACGTAGAACACTTAAAGGCGATACTAACACTGCTCAGAGAAGAGAAATTATAGGCCAAATTTTCCAAGTGTGATTTTTGGATTAAGAAGATACAATTTCTTGGGCATGTTATCGACAGTAAAGGTATTCATGTTGATCCCGCCAAGATCGAAGCTGTTAAAAATTGGGCGTCACCTACGAGTCCTACCGAGATACGCCAATTTTTAGGTCTTGCCGGTTACTATCGAAGGTTTATCGAAGGTTTTTCAAGGATTGCTTAGCCTTTGACTGAGTTAACACAGAAGAAGAAGAAGTTTGAATGGGGAGAAGAGCAAGAATCGGCATTTCAGTTTTTGAAGCAGAAGCTTTGTGAAGCACCAATATTAGCACTACCCGAAGGAAGTGAGGACTTCGTGGTATATTGTGACGCATCAATCCAAGGTTTGGGTGCCGTATTGATGCAAAGACTTAAAGTAATCGCTTACGCTTCTAGACAACTTAAACCCCACAAGGAGAACTACACAACTCATGATCTAGAATTAGGGGCGGTAGTATTCGCTCTTATGATCTGGAGACACTACCTATATGGAACCAAGTGTACGGTTTCCACCGATCACAAGAGTCTTCAGCACATTTTAGATCAAAAGGAGTTGAACATGAGGCAACGTCGATGGCTAGAGTTGCTAAGTGACTATGATTTTGAGATCCGTTATCACCCGGGGAAGGCAAACGTTGTAGCAGATGCCTTGAGTCGAAAGGAACGACTTAGACCCCTCAGAGTTAGATCATTGGGTATGACAATTAGATCACCACTTCCATCTCAAATTCTTGAAGTTCAAGCTTAGGCCCTTAAAGAAGGGAATAGACCGCACGAGAAGATTTATGGCATGCCAGAAAGCACGAATGGATTTGTCAAGAAACCAGATGGAAGGCTGTGTTTCAAGGATAAAAGTTGGATTCCATTGTATGGAGGAATACGATACCTCATTATGCACGAGTCTCATAAGTCTAAATATTCCATTCATCCTGGTTCGGACAAGATGTATCAAGATCTAAAGAAGTTGTATTGGTGGCCAAACATGAAAGCTGACATTGCAGAGTATGTCGGTAAGTGTTTGACCTGCTCAAGAGTAAAGGCTGAACATCAAAAACCATCCGGTCTTTTGATTCAACCCGTGCTACCAATGTGGAAATGGGAAAGGATTACAATGGATTTCATTACAAAATTACCCAAGACATCGAGTGGGTTGGATACTATTTGGGTTATTGTCGATCGTCTCACGAAGTCAGCGCACTTCTTGCCAATCAAAGAGACTGATGATATGGACGTTCTTGCACGTTTGTACCTTAAGGAGATAGTTTCCCGGCATGGAGTGCCTATTTCTATTATCTCCGACCGAGACAGCCGTTTCACATCTAACTTTTGGCGATCCTTACAGAAAGCCTTAGGAACTAAGTTAGATATGAGTACAGCTTACCATCCACAAACTGATGGTCAAAGTGAAAGGACTATACAAACCCTAGAGGACATGCTTAGGGCATGTGTGATTGATTTTGGAAAAGGCTGGGATAAACACCTACCGTTAGCAGAATTTTCATATAACAACAGTTATCACGCTAGCATTAAGGCTGCACCGTTTGAAGCACTTTATAGAAGAAAGTGTAGATCACCGGTTTGTTGGGCTGAGATTGGAGATGTACAACTCTCAGGTCCCGAGTTGATTCTTGAAACCACTGAGAAAATAGTGAAGATTAGGCAACGATTACAAGCTGCTAGGGATCGGCAAAAGAGTTATGCCGATGTGCGAAGGAAACCAATAGAGTTTCAAGTTGGAGACAAGGTCATGCTTAAGGTATCACCTTGGAAAGGGATGATTAGGTTTGGAAAACGTGGAAAGCTAAACCCAAGATACGTTAGACCCTTAGAGATCATTAAAAGGATCGGTCCCGTGGCATACAAACTTGAACTACCCGAGGAACTCAGTAGAGTGCACAACACCTTCCACGTGTCAAATTTGAAAAAGTATTTATCAGATGAAACACTCATGATTCCGTTGAAAGAGATCAGAATCGATGATAAGTTGAACTTTATTGAGGAACCCGTTGAGATTATGGATAGGGAGGTCAAACGACTTAAGCATAGTCGCATTCCCATTGTTAAGGTCAGATGGAACTCTAAGAGAGGACCCGAGTACACATGGGAGCGCGAGGATCAAATGCGTGCCAAATACCCACAACTATTTGTTGAGACAACCCCGAGCACTGATTCAACTTTGGATTCCAGGACGAATCCAATCTAACGGGTGGGTACTGTAATACACCGTAAAATTCCAGGTCATTTATTTATGCTAATTATCGACACTATTCTAAACTAAGCCATTTTGCGGGCTAATTTGAAATTTTTATATGAGACACTGTTTATTTGACACCCGATTGTTTTGATCACCGTTTATTTGACACCCGATTATGTTTTGTCACCCGATATCACCCGATTGTCACTCTTGGATGTCACCCAATGAGGTTAATACCAGTAACTCCCACTTGTGACCCGACACCCCATTTGGACACCGAGACATTATATATATATATATATATATATATATATATATATATATATATATATATATATATATATATATATATATATATTAATTATTACAAATTTATTATTACTAGGTATATATGAGTATATATATACGTATGACGACATCGTTTATATATTTATGGTTTTCACGAACCGACACCGACACCGAAATTAAATTCACAATTTTACGAATCACCGACACCCCATCATATTTGGGCTGACCATAAGCCCACACGGATTCTTCTTTCTTTGAGTCACTTGGGCCGAAACACTCTCACAAGCCCACACGTTTTTCTTTTCCTTGTTTCGTTTGGGCCGAGTTTACCACAAGCCCATATGGCTTGTTATGTTTTCTTTTCTTTGCGTAGTATGTCACCCGAAACAGAAGCCAAGTCCCTTGCCAACTAAATACTTACACACGTTTTTTTTTTCTTTCTTGGTTCCCTACCTTCTCGACATCAAATATACCATTCCCTTTGACCTTGTTTCATGCGTGTGAGATTAGCCAAAAGTCGACCTCAAGCCGACCTATAAAAGTCTATAATACTTGACTAACCACCATACCAACACCTTACCCCATGAGATCTTATTAACCAAGGGATAACATGTTTCTTAAACTACTAACACAAACAATAAACAAGATCTTCAAAGTACACACATGGTCTAAATCCCTCCAAGTCCTAGCATTATATTATGGTTATAGCCTTCAAACCCTTGCAACCCGATTTGACAAAGCCTTTGGAAGCTAGACAATGTTGTCGAGTATGAAATGACCACTCGAAGGGTGTTGTGTCCCAAAGAAACATTCGAACCACTCCATCCATATTATATAAGCCACATTAAATGCTAACTTACTCACACTCTCAAGTTTCACCAAGTTCTCAATCACAAAAACTCCCTACTTCTTTCTTTCTTGGTTGTTGTCGAGAGGATCTAGGGCACGAGTAAGGTTTTTGGGTTTGGAAACGAGTTGGGTAACTCTCGAAGGAAAAGAATCGATTGAAGCAAAGGGACACCACATTTACTAAGTTCTCGTAGCTCACACGACATCCTCACCACCCTAGTTGGTGTTGTAAGTTATTATCTCCCTTTTCAATTCATTCATTGTTCAATTCATGCGTTACACGCTCTACACTCTTCGTTTGTCACAATGAAAACACCTAAGCAAATATCACATGTCGTACAACACTTGGACTTTAAATCACACGTAACACTAGCACCTCGACACCCTTGAAGAAAGGGCTCGTATACTTGTTTTCCTACGTACAAAGTATATATATTTCTTGGCACACTAATTCTTTGACCCAAGCTTAACCAAACTAACGAAACATGCATAAGGAACGCGACATTATTATACAAAAACTAAGCCTAAATCAAACCTATGTCGAGCACCCTTTTAAACGAAATAAAATGTCGAATGGGCTTAGATTGGGCTAACGAGCCCATATGGTTTCCAAAGGGGAAATTTCGGTTTAAGATTTTGGAAATAGCGAGAGGTACAAAAACAGGTTTTAAGGAATTTTTGTAAGTTAAAATCACTACTTTCATTGTACCAAAGGATTTGTTTTTTTTAAACTTAATCAAGGACTATTTTTGCAAAAAGTCGCGTTAAAGGACTAAAAGTGACAACGTCACAAAACTTTCGGACTTAATTAGAAACTATCGAATTTTGAATAAAACGTAGGGTAGGAACTGTAATTTTTCCAAATATCAAGGTGTAAAAGTGCAAAAGTTATAAGAAGGACCAAAATGTAAATATTTTTGCACAAAGGGTAAAAAGTGTAACTTAAACAAAGTTAAGGGTCAAATATGACAAAGGTATTTTATAATAAATTATTTTATGTAATTTGATTTTATATAAATACGTATATATATTTGTATAACTTTACTAAAAATATTTAATTATAAATATTTTTAAACAATATTATTTTCACAAACGAGTTGATATTCATTGAACACCGGTTCGTAACACGTTACAAATAACTACGTGAAGTTATTTCGGAATATATTAAGACACCCGAACGAATATCACCGTACACGTGACATATCACATGTCATTTACAACACGAAGCTAAGACACCGATCACTATGTATTATTTAAGTCGCAAGTCGGAGAAATTTCATTGCTAATCGTAGCAGTACACCATACCCGTCAGGTGAGTTCATGGTCCCACATTTTTAATTGTTTTAAACCCCGTGGGGAAATACATGCTATAAATCGAACACAAGTATTTTTCTGTATGTTGTTATCACCTGATATTGCCTAAGTTGACACCTGTGCTACAAGTCCCTCATATCACGAACCTTAATCACTTGCGAGTGAGCGTGAATATGGTTGATAGATCTATTGGAATGGCAGCCCACCTCTATCAAGGTGATCACTTGGCAGGAGGTGTGCTATATTCGAGGTATTATGGAAATTTGATACATTTCCTGTCACCGAGGGCCCCTTGTCATTTACATCCGCTGTGGTGTAGGTGATTGTTATTATCTTTATGATATGTCAAATCGATGTTAAGGCTTGTGTTTCGTGAGGCTTAGGAGCAATATTTCACCAGTTTAGTCAAGACCTGTCTATCTTGGCTTGTTTATTTTAAATACTTGACTTGTGTTCACACTTTTACTATTTAAACTACTATGAATTCACTCAACCTTTGTGTTGACTTTTAAGCATGTTTATCTCAGGAAATTAGTAAGCATGGCGACACGGAGCTGGCAAAAGGGCACACAGGACCTCCCTTTTTATTTCAATAATATCATTCTTTACAAACTCATTACTCTTTTGCGAAACAATTAATATTTTGGAAAAATGTTTGTAACTCTGACTATTTGAGTTTTCATGGAATGATATTGACTATCTTTTGAATTGTTTTCTATGAGTATAACTGTGTACTAAACTGTAATGACTCCGATTAGACTTCCGCTGCTTATCAAAATTTCGGGGTGTTACATTATCAGTGAGTCACTTTCTGAATAATAATTAGAGAGACATGTTATCTGATAATATATTAAGGAGTATCTCACTTCTGATAACTATCAGGTTCACACTGATAGTTATGAAGTGACATTCTCTCTTATCGTTATCAGAGACTTGATGCTCACTGACCTTCATAAGGTGTATTAGGCTATTTTATATTTAAATACTTGTCAGAGACAATTAGGTCGGTATTCGGACCAACACCAAATAGTCATATTAATGTTGGAGTAAGGGGAGTGGAAGAAATCGGTGTAAACATTCTTTATGATGCTTATGTGGAGACGCTGTGTCACGCGGAAGCCATTATCCGAGCTTCTTCGTGGCGAAAAACCTCCGTACATGTCCAACAAAAAATTTTCGTGTTGATTTCTTCCATCCTCTTTACCTCAATGTTAGTATGCCCATTCGTATCATGTGTATTCTAAATAGAAAATGAACTTTGTCTTAGGTGACATGTTTTTTGGGACGAGAAACTTAATTACGCCAGGTTTACAACAAAAGGCATCACTGAAGCTAGGCTTCATCCATCTAACGCTAAGAAATGAAAAGGCTTCATCCATCTAACGCCGAGAAATGAAATGTCTTGAAGAACTTTCTGGTAAACATAATCTTCTAAATTTCTATTTTTTGTGTATTTCCATAATGGCTGTTGGGTAAATATATGTGGTGTGAAACCAACTATATAATATATGATGCCATTTTCAAATATTTATTTTGACTATTTATGATTTAGAGCTTGAAATTACCGATTTACGACTTTGTAGGTGTTATAATGTGGCACACTTTTTGATAGAAACGATGAAGAATATGGAAATGAAAGATTTGACGAGGATCGAGCTATTTATGGTTGCTTAAACTTACAGGCTTTGAGCAGCTGTTCCCGATAATATCAACAGCAATTCAGCAAGAGCTGAAGCCAAGAAGAAATGAAAACGATTTTTATGGCTTTATATGTATCTTACTTGCAAAAATTGAAACCAAGAAGAAACGAAACGATTTTGTGTAAATTTATATGTAATTTACATTCATAAACAGTAATAGTAGTTTCCTCTTATACTTTTTTATTAGCTGCATGTTTCATTCATGTTTAGTGTTTTGCTTTTTACTTCCAATGATATAAAGGGTCACTACTTTGTTTATTCAATAACAATTATTTTATCTTTCTTTTGATAATCTTGTATTTCAGTTACAGTTACAATCATGGTTAACACATTCTAACAAGTACAACACTAAATCAAGAAAAAATGAAAAGGATTTTGTGTTACTTTAGTGTAAATCACCTACAAAAATAAGTGGTTCACTAATTATTTTATCTTTATCTTTTTATTTATTTTATTATTATTATTATTATTATTATTATTATTATTATTATTTTGTAATATTGTATTATGAATACTGTACAAGAACGGTTAACACATAAAGACCCTGTTTGATCTAGAAAAAAATATGGTATTCTAAGAACCATAATACCAACGTTTACAAACACTCTGCATCACACGAGTTGAAATCCTCTTTATAACTATTTGCAATTATAAAATCATGTTGATATGCACGAGTAATCGCTAGTTATTGTAAGTTATACAAATTTTTGTTAAGGTTTTGCTAAAGGCCAAAATGCATTTTAGTACCCTGAATTTGTTTAACCGGGTCCTTTAGTACCTTGAACTCTTAAGAGTGGAGAATGGTACCCTCAACTTAGAAAAGTGGATACCTTAATACCCTCACTTAGTTTAACTCTCTCACATGATTCTCACGTGACTTCCTCGGTTACTTTTCTAACGTCCACACTAAAATGACATTTCTAAAACATTAAATTATCAGTTTTCATGAACCCTAATATATTTCAATACTAGCTCAACTTCACACGTTGCAAATTTCTGTTACAACTTATATACCAGCAACATAAATGACTATTTTTATTTCTACCAATCAATCTACGATTTTCCTATTTAAATACAAGATTGTTCAAATCCGTTACAATGATATATGTTGATTGTGAATGAAATTGAACCGTTCATTGTTATGATTATCACATACATCTACTACTCAATACTTAATTCAATCTATGATATATATATATATATATATATATATATATATATATATATATATATATATATATATATATATATATATATATTCAGTTTAAACCATCAAACCTACTTATGAAATGAACTACACGATTGATCAAAATTAGCATAATCGAATAAGAAATCCTTGTATATAAGATGCCACAACCTTTCCAAGATCATAAACCTACTCATGAAGATTAATTCTTAAATTGACTCATGTAACGTATGTTTTAATGAATTATAAGCTATAAGTAAAGAGTGTTCTATTAAAATATATTTGTTTCAATTTCTTAAGGAGGCTACTTAAATTTTTTGTTGTATATATGATGGAACAGAAGAGTATAGTTTGTTGTATATTTTTAAAGAGATGATTTACACACTCAACTTTTTGATTGAGACACTTTAATGTACAACCAGTAAAAACAGAATATATAAACTGTACAACTGATTAATGTACATGTTGGAGTGTCCTAATAAAAAATTTGAATGTGCAAATCATTTCCCATTTTAATGTAGTGTAAAAAGCAATGTTACTTTATAAGAAATCTGACATGAATAAACTGTAATAGCATGAATTTTGGGTAACTCTTTGATTCTAACTTTTCAGAAATGTCATTTTATTGTGCATGTTAAAAAACTAATGACGAAAGAGAATCATGTAAGCGAGTTAAACTAAGCCAGGAAGTACCCACTTTTCCAAGTTAAGGGTATCATTCTTTACCTTTAAGAGTTCAGGGTACTAAAGGACCCTGTTAGACAAATTCAGGGTACTAAAATGTATTTTGGCCTTTGCTAAATAATACCCACCGAGCATTATAAAAAAAATAAAAAAATAGACTTTATTAAATCAAAAATCATTTATTGAAACTTAGAGTATGTTTGGCAAAAATAACTGTAAGCTGTAAACTGCAAAACTGTTAACATGAGCTACAAGCTGTATCTTTTTTTCAATAAAAATATCTGGTAAGTTAGCTGTTGAATGTAATTATAAGATGTTAAATGATATAAAAAAATATATTTATAATTGTAAATAAATATTTAGATGATATATCATTAATTTAAAGTTTTAACAACTCCAAAATATTTAAAAAAATTCATAAATTAGCTTTTCATTTATGAAAAAAAAAAAAAAAAAAGCAAAACCAGAACAAACAAAAAAGAACTCGAACTCAAAATTTCATACCAAAAATAACTCAACTCACTTTTGATCTAATCCAATCTTCATCTCTTTAAAAGACAAACTGAAAGCAATAATTAACATGTGTGTAACAGATAATGATAACAACAATCAACTTAATTCTGATGAGATTAATCTATCTAATTCTTTTCCGGTAATACCCTTTATTCTTTTCTTGAAAATTACTTGTTGAGTAGAAAGAAAGGAATGTTTATACGAGTTTTAAGTTGTTTTCAAGTAAAAACAAAATAGAGAAAAGAATAAAAAGTAGAAAAAGCAGAGCGTGTTTTCCGGTGCAAGGACGAATAAGAAAAAGCTGATGAAAGGAATTCACGTGGACAGAATAATAGACGTGTGATTAGAATGTAACGGACAGGATTAAACGTATGTTTTAATTGCAACTGCCAGACAACTGTAGAGGAAATATTGGGAGATCATATTTTGCAGATTTGAGTTTTATCTTTTTATTTTAGAGAGAGAAAGATAAAAATTGTATTAAATTTAGGTAGCAGGCTTGCAGTAGCTATTGGCGGCGTTTGCAGGGGGCGTGATTTTAATGCATCCAAGTTACTAAAAGACACCAATATTTATATTTAATTATGAATAAATTTGTTTTTATACAAAAAAAATGAATCATCTAAAACACAATACTGTAGTTGACGAAATGGTAATGTGGTATTGTGGCGTACTTTTTAATATACAGTATGTGGCTAGACGTATAAATATGTTTTGAGGTGTTAAAGAATGTGCATGCAAAATAAAATTTTACAAACTCAAAATGAGAGTTAAAAATAAAACAAGTTTTTGATATATTTACACAGTATTGTTTTTTTTTTATTACCATTAATTTTTATATGGTCAATTGATAATTTCCAAAACAGTAAATAGCTGACACAATATTCTTTTTAATGAATAGTTTAGTCAAAACAGTAAAAAACACAAATCAATATTGTTTTATACATACTAGTACTACGTAGTGGTCAATCTAACTTTCGTGACGCTTATAGCTCGTATATTATCACAGTTTCTAATATGTTCCTGTAAGCCTTTCTTACATGGAGAGGATTTGATTTCAGAGAACTACTCCAACAACATTTTTCCTGCAAACTTTGGACTCGAATTGGTAATTTCAGTTAGTGAATTCTTCCAGACCATCTCCGCGTGCATTTGCGGGTGTTTGTGTATATAGCTCTCGCCAAACCGGTCCCCATTTTCTTCCATGTGTGTGTCATGGCGTCACCATGCAAGAACACACAACCATTTTTATGGATTTAATACTCCCACGGGTTTAATATGGTACTTGATTAAACTATATAGATTGTGTTCCATATCATGATACAATAGTAATTTTTTTCATTATCAGTGTCACGATGTGCACACACACCCCAAGTTGATTTGTAAATAAAGTTGTGTTTACTAAATTAAGGTGCTGCTTAAAATCAATTTAATTGATTTAATATGAAAAAAAAATTGAATTTATTAAGTTATACAAAAACTGTTTATTTATGACTTAATGAAGAAAAATGACTTAAAATATTAAATAATAAAACTGAGGTTGTCTGCATTAAGTCACCTATTAATTAAACATGACTTAATATAAAATTTTAACAAACAAGCTCTAAGTAGTTACATATAAAGATTTGTAATAGCCTCTTATTAGAGAGAGAAAAGCTTTAACGTCTCTGCCAATTAAAAGCCATTAAAGGTTTTATACCCACTTTTTTCTCCATTAAGAGAAAAATAAACACGCTTAATTCAAACCAGGTATCATCTTTACAAAGTAATAACATGTATTCTTAATCGTTAATTTTTCATGACTTAAGATCGAAATGAAAAAAAATATTGAAATAAGAAAGATGAAAAATAACTATAAGTAGATATGCATCGACTTAAATTAGATACATCTTTATTAGTTTAAATGCATCATTATATATTTTATACCTCAAAATTTGATACATATACATTATATTTTTCGTGCTCGTAAGTTTATTCTCACCTGATCCTTTCGTATCATAAGTGTTTATTTTTTGTAAACGTATCAAAAGTGTTTAATACAACAAAATTGGTTTGTAGACAACTTTTTTATTTTGACAATTATACCCTTACAAATTAATCACTATTTTTCTGTTTCACATAAAGTGTTAAACTAAAGCTACCACTAACATTTCTTTTCTCGTATATGTACCATTTTCTTTTATATTACAAAATACGTATTTTTCTTAACACAATTGGTTTAGCACATTTACTTTATTTTATCCTTGTTTCTCTCTCACACTAAATTTACATTTTTCTAAAAACCCTAGATCTTTAAGTAGGTGGCACTCTCACACCCCTATCTATTCCGTGATCAGTGAGAGATTAAAAACCCTTTTAATTTCTTTTCTTGCTATGGATTTTTGTTTATTTTTTGGTGTGAAAAAATGTCAGGTTTTTTCTCACTAGGTGGTGGTTACAATATCGCTAAAGATGATACACAACAACAACAAAGAAATCAAGAAACTAATGAAGACAGTATAATCACTCCAAATAGTTTATATTTATTCAGAAACAACGAAGATATCTATAACAAAGGGTTTGACTTATGGCAACAATATTACCAGCTTCATCAGCAACGACACCAGCAACAACATTATGATTTACGTGTCGCTAGAAGAAAAAACACCAACACTATTAGTGACGGTGTAGAAGATCTTTGCCTTAACAGCAACAACAATAATACTAGTCACAACAACAATTTGTACTCTTCTTGGAACTTTGTTAGTAGGTCAAGTGGAAGTAGTGACAGCTCAAGAGTGATGAGGGCGGCTGGTTATGGGATTGTGGGCGGAGATGGCGGCGGGGGTAGTAGTAGTGGCGGCGGCATGAATTGTCAAGATTGTGGTAACCAAGCAAAAAAGGACTGTCAGCATATGCGCTGTAGAACCTGCTGCAAAAGCCGTGGGTTTCAGTGTCAAACCCATGTCAAGAGCACGTGGGTTCCCGCTGCTAAGCGGCGGGAACGCCAACAACAACTAGCTACCTTAACAAATCAACAACAGCAACCTAGTTTAGGTAACCAACAACTTAGTTTAATGATGAGAGGTAGTGGTGCTAGTGGTAGTGGTATTGATCCAAACCCGAAAAGGTTACGAGAAGATCATCAACTTATTGCAACTGCTGGGGGTGGTTTAAATTTGCCTCAACATCATAACACTTCAGGTTAGATTATTATGTGTGAGTTTTTTTATTTTTTTTATATGAAATGAGAAATGAGCATAACCCTTTTGTTACAATTATTTGTTCTGGAGAAAAGAATATATTTTATTTTTTTCACTCATATTCGTTTATGATTTGATGGGGTTCATTTTTTACCTTTTTATAGATTTTTGTATAGATTAGCTTCATGTTTCAAGAATAATTTAGGTTCTACTGTATGTGAGTATATTAACCCTATATCTAGATAAAATCTAATGAGTATGGAAACATGTAGTGTTAGTCACTGTGTGCAACTGTATGTGCTAGTATGAAATATCGCATTATGCGTGTTATAGGTGAAGGGTTGACTTCATTTCATAGCCTAGAACATTATATAATGTTTTATAAATTGTGGGCTTTTGTTTATATTGTTTGTCAAAATTAGGGTTAGAAGTGGGACATTTTCCAGCAGAAGTGAGCTCACCGGCGGTGTTTCGGTGCGTCAGGGTCACTGCAATTGATGAGGAGGAAGAGCAACTAGCGTACCAGACTGCGGTTAGCATTGGTGGGCATGTTTTCAAGGGAATTCTGTATGATCGTGGTCCAGAGAGTCGGTACAACCACCCCGGAGGAGGAGAGAGTTCCTCCGGAGGTGGTGGTACCGGCTCTCAACATCAACAACTTAACCTAATTACCTCGGGCACTATGGGAGTTGCTACTGCAACCACCACAGTGAATCCGAATGTTACTTCTATTGATCCTTCATCGATATATCCAACTCCACTCAACGCGTTCATGGCCGGTACGCAATTCTTCCCTCCACCGAGATCTTGAAAAATAGAGGCAAAGTTGATTATAATTTGCTAATTGTTATGGAATTTTAGTAGTGCATTTGCATGCTTTGATCTTGATTATAACACATTGTTTATGTAGCTGCTAGCATTTAACTAGGAGATATCATCAGAAACAAAGTGTATGCAAAATTTAACAAATTTGTAATGAATGATTATGAATGACTATGGTTACTACAATGTTAATTATTTCATCCCCTTTCTTTTGTTCGCATAAAAAATTATTTATATCGTAACTAATGTTGTATGCCGATCGTCTGGTAATTAATACCCTAAGACTATATTTTGAACTCGTTAGTTGTCACAGTCATATTATTCTACCTTTGATGTATCTATTTCACTTGAATAGGTTTTTGATTGTATCATACTACTACAAAGTACTTTATCCGGACCATAAACTATAATTTTGTTTTTTAATAAACAAAAATAGTTCTTTGTGTGAACGTTGAATTTGCTGTTTCAAATAATCATAGTACTGGGGTACATCTGGATTTGTGCACAGAGAATAAATATGATCATTAAGACCTGGAGTATCGTAGAGTGTTATTTTGGTTAAACAATAGTAATCATTTCATTACTTAAATATTTTATGATAAATGTAATTACTTTCTGCTTTGTTTTTGAACTCGAGGTAGCTTTATGCCCCGTTTACCCGTTTGTATGCCGGGTTATAAATAATGTCACAAAGGCTTTAAGGTGCATATTCTTTTCTTTCCAAAAGTTCATAATTCATACATTTAAAAGTTGACTATTTTTAAGGTATAATTCCATTAGTTTCATATAAACCTTTTACTATGATTGCTTAATCAGATTTTGGGATTTTGTAATCTCCAACTTCTTGCTAGCTAGATTACTATAAAAGTATTCGTTGCCGTTCAAAAAGAAAGGGAACGAGTTTCATGATGTGTAAATATGTTATAATATAGTTGAGATTACACACGGAACGACATATATATGAAATGGATGTTCTGATATAAATGGTATGGTTTTAATAAAGTATAACGACAATGTAACTCTTTGGTGTAATGTTTGGTGTCTCTGTAAGGTCGATTATCAACCTACTTTTTGTTTTGAGGTCCATCATCTAAACCCTCCACTGCATAGCATTTTTCACCAATTATGTATGTTCATTAAGTATTGCCCATGTGTGGGGGCATCTTTAAAAGGATTTTAGAGTATCCAACCTTGATAATTCTTGTTAGTGTAAGATTTCAAAATAAGTTATATTTGTGATGGTGAATAGATATTTATATCTGGATATGTTTTTGTTATCGTCGCGTGCATAGTTTTGTTGAACTTAAATCTTGATGGCGATATAGCCATATGACGATTGTTTTTAAGCTACATGTTTACTTATCAACGGTGAATGTCAGAACGTTGGACATGAAGTATATATGTGATCGGTAATGCTTATTTGGATTCATATTCTAGACAAAAAAGCCCTATAAAAATCTCGACATTCTTCATCTCTACATTTGGCAAGGTTTGTGTTTTGAAAATTTTACGATCATACCTCTCATATCTACATGTCAACTAGTTTTAAATGTTGTCATTAACTCATTACAGTATGAACATGGGTATGATGTAGCTAGGCTTCATGTGTTTAAATGACGAATCATGGTGATCAGACAGAATTTAATTTGATTTAAAGGTGTATATTATTTGATAATAAATATATGGTTAGACAAGGACATGCATAAGTGCAAGTGAGTCCCAAAAAAGAAGGATGGAAGGTGTTTCTGGCACATTATTATGGTTTTATAAATGCAACTTCAGCCCAGTAAATGCATTTTATGAGTTGCGAGTACTGAGTTAATATGCATGCATTATATGTTCATTTATGTTTGCCTAGTAAATGCTGCTTTATTAATCCATCACGTACAAATATACATAAACATTGTGTATCTATATATCTATTGTTCTCTAAAATAGACCCAACTCACGACCTCTCTAGAGGAGAAGTGTGTATCATCCCGTGATACCCTAATTTGTAGGACTTAGATACCCAAAAGATTTATAGATTCCACATGTTAATGTATACAATTTTGATCCACTCTCACCACTAAATATCATCACCCAACACCATTATCACCTTCCTATAACGATTTTTCTATACCTCTTAGACCCAAACATACCACACAATAATACATGCTCATAACGATTTATCTAAAAATAGTCCCAAAACTCAATATGCTTTCACTTTTTAGTAAAAAAGAAAATCATTTTAAAAAATGGTCTTGTGTGATCGCTAGTTTGTACGACTTCATAGAAAATTTAATAAGTGTCCTAACAAGTTGGTGAGGTTTTTTTTGTTAGAAGTGATATTTTGTGTGACCAAAATGATGTCTTGCTAGACTAGTTTTGTCTTATTCAAAAAGTCAACTATATGTCTCACTTTTTTGTTCAAAAAATATGTAAATGAATAAAAATTACGATTCACGATTGACTTTCTCAAGACAAAAATGATTTACCAAAACATCAACTTGGTCGCACAAAATTTTGCTTCAGTTTAACAAAGTTTAACAAAATTTAATATGCATACATCCTGTGCGATAACTATTAGTTGATATCCGAAACAAAGTTAAACAAAGCCAATGTTAAATGTTCGCAAATGTTATTTATAGGATGAATATAGATGGAACTTTTTGGAACTGAAATGTTTTTCAGCCTCTATTGTATTTTGTACAATGTGTTTTAGATGTGGCACCTTTGGGCTAAAGGGAATGTAGGACGATAGCCATTCCACAAACTTAAATATGTTCATATAAATGGTAAAAAAGTTTCATGCATATCCACATGTACTCTATGCATAAAAGCTTGTGCTTTATGATAATGCATATATAGAGAATTGAATGAATACAGTTATAAATATGTAGATGGTGGTATGGGCTAGAAAGGTAGGGGTCCTAGATTTAGAAAGTATGTGTAAGAAAGAGTAAATGGTTAAACGAGGTTACTCGAGTTGATGAAAGTTCTGATTTTAAACAAGTACTTCCTTTTGATCAAGACATTACACTCTTTATGGTTAAACATACTTTCTGACCATCAACATAATTTTAGCATTTGTAGTAGGTTTTTTATACCGCGTCTCAAATTAATAGTCCTTGTTTTCATTTCGGGACGTCCCAGTTTAATTGTCCACTGATAAAATATAGATAGAGAAGTTTGTTCGAGTTTATCATTTGAGGTATTAGTTATGAGTACATGCAAGCTGCTTTTTTTTTTTTTTTTTTTTTTTTTTTTTTTTTTTTTTTAACTATAAGTGTAGCAATTAGAATTTTGGACATGCTGTCAAGTATCAAGAACCTCTTGACATGTATTGGGGTATTGTGGATGATAAACCTAGCATTGCAAAGTAATATATATTGAGTATGTTTTTTTGGCCAAGTTATTCAAGCATTGGAATTTCACTGCGAATGCTTCTACGTACGTGTTTCTCAACTCTCTGGATACCCAATCTCAGAGTGGATTCTCGGACCAATGATTTTTCTTTTGTCCGGATATCTATAATTTTCCTTGGTTGACAACGGTTGTAGTTTTACCAATATTTGTGGTTTCAATTCCTTAGTTTCTTATTGCCATATATTAGTTTGTATATGTCAAAATCAGACTCGTAGTCAGCCTGAAAAGAATAGGTTTACCGCCCTCTATTCGCACTATTACGGATATGAAATAAATAGGAAGATAGGATTCGTATGAGAAAACGAGTCCAAGATCAAACTTTATGCATGTTAATTAACCTTATGAACCATTTGAGCCTCTGTTTCAAAAATGTTACTGTGATTTCATTTTCATGACATCTGAATTCTTGGTCTTTATATAAGGTTACGAATGTATAAACATGAATACGTATATATTTAGCTAGGTTTCATTAGATTTATTCTTCATAATGTTTAAAAGGATAAGATGTTGAAATATTCAGGAATTTAAGCATTATGGTATGTTTGCATATATAATTATATATAATCATAACATTAGAATAACCAACTCTATAAGACAATAGGCTATCAATATTTAAGTCGCAAGCTATGTAATTAAACTATCTTGAAAATCAATTCATGGGTGAAACATATGTTTTCTACATCAGAGTGAATAGAGGCTCGTAAAAGAGAAAAATGATTTTTCATTCCATGAATCATTTTATGAAAATTGTATGGTTGTGTAGCAATGGAAACCGAACAAAATAGGTAGACCAACCGAATGGTTTGGTCCCTATTGCGTTCAGTCTTATATACATAGATTTAAGTCATAAAACTGTTTCACACTTCATATGCACAAAATTGTGTGAACTCAATGTAACAATATGCACAATGATTAATTTGACTTCTACTCTTCTAGAATACTTGCAAAATCTAAAAGTATAGTAGTCACCTATAACCTTTAGTAGCAAATCATTATCATCCTTTCAGGCTTTGTATCTTAATTATGTTGTTGATCTCCTAAAGATTTGACACATGCATGCAACCGATAACACCAAGTTGCTAAAGTTACATGATAACGATGTCCATAATATATAATAGGCAGAAACTTATGAATCTCTTAATGGGATTTCTATATAACTGTCAAGCAACAAAAAGAAACACTTACAAAACAACTTAAACCATTTTTAAAAGTTTGCCCTAGATAGTAAATTGCTAGTTTAGATAATAGAAGAGTAGCACATATATCCTCTCTTTGGAGCAACCGACTAACACAGTTAAATCAAAGTCTCATAGCCTACAAGATAAATTGAAGACATACGACCAACAAGCTCGTTAGCTGATCGAACAAATAATTACTTTGGAGCGGAGGAATAAGCTAAAAAGATCAGGACCTCAAAATGGCTACCATTCAGCCTTCCAATATTATACTTTGAACTTAATAGAACTATTAGTTTGATAGATTCCGCGTACGGCGTATCATTAAAAATGCAAACTAATGTATCTATTAGTTTGATAGATTCCGCGTACGGCGTATCATTAAAAATGCAAACTAATGTATCTATACAAACTACAAAGTGTTTCGGTGATACGCCTGCAACTAATGGGCTAGGCCCATGCTTAATATAAAATTGGCTAAGGGCGTGTTTGGTAAGAGCATTTTTAGAGCTATTTTTAAAGCTGTTATCGGTTTGTGTAACAACCGGTAATTTTTTAAACCTTTTTACTAGTTAAATATTTTATTTGTGCACTACTTGAGAACTTAAATATTTACTGAACTGATTTGGGCTTGAGAAACGTGAGATATTTTGAGAAACGAGAACATTATTGAACCGACACAACCTAAAAGCACGAAACGAATCGAATTTGCTAAATAAATTGACTTCGTGAAAGTTATGCGAATTTATACTCGTTTTTATTGGAAAATAAACCACCGGGTATGTCTTTACACTTTCTGACGGATCACTAAGTTGGGTTTCAAAACTGCAGTTAGTTGTAGCCATGTCAACAACAGAAGTAGAATATATTGCAGCTGCTCAAGTGTCAGACCCCGCCACGGCGGAAACGCGTGGGTGTAACTTCATGGATATCATCACAACACCTGGTGTCAACATAGAGAATAACTACATGCACATAAATAGAGTAATGTACCAACACACAGTGTTGTAACAATACCCCAAGATAAATAACCAAAACAAAATCCAAAAGGTATCTTCAATAGATATGAAAGTACCAAACAGAAAACATAAATGTATCAAAACCAAATCCAAATAAAGTTAAATCCCAAAACATAAGTAAGGACTCCATATGCAACTAAGTCTCGCCTAACTGTTGCCCTCAACTTTGGCCTTAGAATGCTCACCTGAAAATGATGCTTAAAATGTCAACATAACGTTGGTGAGATTCATAGGTTTAAGACTGAAACACACTAGGCAACCAAAATCACTGTGATTATAAAATATAGATGGACAAATAATTGTAGTTATCATACAAGCTACATATGTTCACAAGGCAATATCACACATAAGGCAACCATCGGGCGGAACGTGCCCACCGATCCAAATTCATAACATACCGGGCCGGAACGTGACCCCCGCTCCAAATAATGGGTAAATTAATACCCACCGATCGGACCACACAGAAAAATAGTGAGTAGGGCTGCTACTCTCCAATTAGGTCGTATGCACGAGCAACAGGGTAAGCACCCTCCCAATTGGACCACACAGAATCACACATCATATCATTACCGTTCACATATAGCATAAAGACGATAACATTAAAAGTCCGAGCTCTTTAACACACATACACATAATCACAGTAATTCAAATCATTTAAGACAAGCATCATTCCCATCCCAAGTTTAAAACAAGGTAAAAATATGGGACTATGAACTCACCTTAAACTCCGCAGCTTCCACAAAAACAACTCACAATCTATAGCACACAAAAATAATCCACATTACACAAGGTCAAGCTAAAAGCTACAACCCATGTAATACACATATGATGGATGTCTAAGACTCATATGACCCACCATGGATCTCCTAGACACCACACTAACCACTACCATAACATAAAACTCACTAAATCCCTTGCACTCTTAAAATCAGTAAACGCATAATTTTTTGGTACATTCGCCCACATAAAATCACGATAAATAAAGCTCAAAAACTCACACCAAAAATTCACCATGGTCTCTCATAAGAATATAAGCTAATCCCAGAAGGCCATGGACTAATAACACACACAAATACTCATAATAAATTCAAACTTGTCAACTACTCAAATTCGGATCTGAAAGCACACCAAAAAGTTTTGATTTCCATAAAATACTTCCACAAGTTTTTATCGCGAATCCTCTTCGTGGTAGTCTAATATAACCTAATACTTAACTATTCCAGAAGACCTAGTCAAAATACCACTTTTACAACCACATGACACCCTCAAACTTTAACCCAAAAATCTGTCCCGGTTTGACAGCTTTGACACCTTAACAAAGAAAAATCAAAAGACCGACTTCCCGACCTTAAAATCGATCGTGGGTGGACTTTTTTGAAAGCTCTTTCATTATACTTCAATTTAGACCTAAAATCCGTGAGTTAACTCCTCTCCATCTGTTATTTACACTCACATCTTTACAGCCCTAGTTTTCTTTCCAAACCCTAACACATAATCTAACGCGTTTAACACTCAATTCCCTTAACCCTTAACCATTAACCATATTATTGACATCTAATCATCCTAACATGTTTTACTTCAATAATTTACAGAAATATATAAACCCTAGATCCCATCATATTAAATATTACATGAATCATAATAATAATTAATTAATTGCACGTAAGGGTTAAAGATTGTACCTTGATTCTTGATTATTGCTAGACAATTATGAAACCCTATTTTTTTCTTCTTGCTCCTCCCTTGTGTCGACTTTAATTGCAGGAAAAAGGGGTAGGAAAGTTTTGATTTTGTATTTATAATTATATTGGATAACCCTTAAGGCTTAAAGTTGTATTTGGTATCAAATTTGGTTTCCTTTTTTTCCTCCTAACCCAATTTTCGGCCGCCCCCTATTAGTATATATTTATTTTTTTATTAAATTTATTTATTACACTCAAAACCTCATACTTTTCATATTTTATGTATTCCCATAACAAAACCTAACGTCTTTCGCGATAAACCTTAATTTTACGACAAACCGGAAAATATTCATTTTCAAAATAAAGTTTCCAAAAATAGATTTTCACACACTCCATAAGCATTTCTTCACAAAAACAACATTCCCGTAACTTACTAACGCTCAATAACTTGAACGAAGACTCGTTACGCAAAACCTCAAAACGCCAAATATACATAAATCATTTCTACACCACATGGGTGATCAAAATGAACTTTCCCAAAATCAACATCATCAAAAATCACAATAACAACCACAACGCGAAGGGATTTAGTGCTAAACCAAATACTAATCACACTATAACACACAATAACACACATATAACAACTCAAACCACACCAAACAAAGTTAGATTAACTCGAGGCTAAAAGTCTAACTAACCTGCTAAAACCACGGTTGTTACATCATCCCCCACTTAGGGAAAGCTCGTCCCGAGATGTAACAGTTCGTATCATCAGACTTCTCAGCAAACAACTTAGGATACTTAGCTCTCATTTGATCTTCACGCTCCCAAGTAAACTCAGGACCACGTTTGGAATTCCATCGTACCTTTACCAATGCAATCTTACTACGCTTCATACTCTTAACTTCTCGGTCCATAATCTCAACAGGTTCCTCCACAAAGTGAAGTGTTCTATCAACCTTAATCTCATCTAGTGGCACATGCAACCTAGCATCCGCCAAACACTTTTTCAAATTAGACACGTGAAACGTATCATGCACACCACTTAATTCCTCAGGCAATCTCAACCGATATGCCACAAGTCCAATCCTCTCTGTAATCTCAAATGGCCCAACATATCTAGGTGCTAACTTGCCTTTCTTACCGAAACGCACAACACCCTTCCATGGTGACACCTTCAACATCACAAAATATCCAACACTAAACTCCAAAGGTTTGCGGCGATGATCCGCATAACTCTTTTGACGATCTCTCGCAGCCTTAAGTCTTTCTTTAATCCGAAAGACCATATCTGTAGTCTCTTGTACCAATTCAGGTCCAATTAACTGACTCATCCCAACCTCTGCCCATAACACCGGTGATCTACACTTCCTCCCGTACAACATCTCAAACAGTGCACATCTAATGCTTGAATGATAGCTGTTATTATAAGAAAACTCAGCCAAAGGCAAATGAGTATCCCAGCTTCCTCCAAAATCAATAGCACAAGCACGAAGCAAATCCTCTAACGTCTGAATCGTTCACTCACTTTGTCCATCGATCTGTGGATGATAAACAATACTCATATCCAACTGTGTATTCAAAGCCTTTTGCAACGACTGCCAGAACCGCGAAGTAAACCTACTATCCCGATCTGAAATGATAGACACAGGCACACCATGCCTTGCCACAATCTCATTTATATAGGTCCTTGCCGACTTCTCCATCTTGTAATCCTCACGAATGGCCAGAAAATGTGCAGACTTCGTCAATTTGTCCACAATGACCCATATCGTGTCATGTCCATTACTTGTGCGAGGCAATTTAGTAATGAAATCCATAGTTATATTATCCCACTTCCATTAAGGAATTGGCGGCTGCTGCAACAATCCAGAGGGTTTCTGATGTTCAGCCTTAGCCTTCAAACAAGTTAAACATCGACTAACATACTCAGCTATCTCCCTCTTCATTCCCGGCCACCAATAAGCATCTCTAAGATCATTGTACATCTTATCAGACCCTGGATGGATCGAGTATCTCGTCTTATGAGCCTCATCCATGATCACCTTTCTCACATCTCCCACTAGTGGAACCCATATTCGATCTAAGAAATATAGTCCACCATCTTCCTTCCTTTCCACCTGCTGATCTAAACCACGCAACATTTCTGCCACAAGGTTCTCATCCTTGAGAGCCTCCTCTTGTGCTGCCAATATCTTACTCTTAATTCCTGACTGCAATGTTATGCTCATAGCTCGCACACGCCTTGGCTTAATTCTTTCTTTTCTACTCAACGCATCGGCCACCACATTCGCTTTTCCAGGATGATAACGAATGTCGTAGTCGTAATCACTTAACAGCTCCATCCATCTTCTTTGACACATATTCAACTCCTTCTGATTAAAAATATGCTGAAGACTCTTATGATCAGTATAGACCGTACTCTTCGTACCATACAAATAATGTCTCTAATTCTTGAGAGCAAATACCACCGCACCAAGCTCTAGGTCGTGAGTGGTATAATTCTTCTCATGAACCTTGAGTTGTCATGATGCATAAGCTATCACCTTCCCCCTTTACATTAACACACATCCAAAACCTTGATTCGACACATCACAATATACCACAAAATCGTCTGGCCCGTCAGGTAACGTCAGAATAGGTGCATTACACAAACTATCTTTTTGTGTCTGAAAAGCCACTTCTTGCTCATCTCCCCACTCATACTTTTTATTCTTCTGAGTCAACATAGTGAGAGGCTTAGCAATCTTTGAAACTTTTGCTATAAATCTCTTGTAGTATCCTGCCAGTCCTAAGAAAGAGCGTATCTCAGAAGGTGTCGTAGGAGCCTTCCAATTCTTGACCGCTTCTATCTTGCTAGGATCTACATGTATACCTTCACTATTCACTATATGACCAAGAAATTGCACCTCTTGCAGCCAAAATTCACATTTAGAGAACTTAGCGTATAATCTCTCATTCTCCAACAAGCTAAGTATTAACCTCAGGTGTTCCCCATGCTCTTCCTTCGACTTAGAGTAAATCAGAATGTCGTTAATGAATACAATTACGAATTTATCCAAATAGGGCCTACACACACGATTCATCAAATCCATGAATACCGCTGGTGCATTAGTCAACCCAAATGGCATAACCGTAAATTCAAAGTGTCCATAACGAGTTCTAAAAGTTGTCTTGGGAATGTCCTCCTCATGCACTCTTAACTGATGATAACCAGATCGCAAATCTATCTTTGAGAAAAATCTAGCACCCTGCAACTGGTCGAAAAGATCATCAATTCTAGGTAAAATATACCGATTCTTCACCGTCAACTTATTCAACTCTCGGTAATCAATACACATTCTAAACGAACCATCTTTCTTCTTAACGAACAAAACAGGCGCTCCCCACGGAGAATGACTAGGTCGAATAAACCCCTGATCTTGAAGTTCTTTCAACTGTGTAGCCAACTCTGGCATCTCCGTAGGTGCCAATCGATAAGGAGCTTTCGCTACCGGTGTCGCTCCAGGAATTAACTCAATACGAAACTCCACCTGTCGTATCGGCGGTAATCTGGACAAATCCTCAGGAAAAACGCCCGAAAACTCACACACTACTGGAATATCCCCCACTTTGAGTTCTCTAGACTTCGCACTCATAAGGGATTTCGAATTCTTCTCCACGCTTTCTCCTTGTACTCGCAGCACACCACCACCCTCTAATGGAATTCGAACCACCTTTTCATGGCATATTACTTCAGCTTTATGCATAGCCAACCAATCCATCCCTATTACCACATCAAAGCTACCATGTCCTAAGGGTATTAGGTCAATCTTAGACGCAACACTCTCTAACACGATAACACACTCACGAGTAACCTTATCAACTTCTATTTCTATACCACTAGCTATTTCAATCAAAATACTAGGTCTAAGTTCACTAAACTCAACACCCAATATTCTAGCAAATTCAGTAGTAGCAAAACAATAATCCGCACCCGTATCAAATAACGTAGTAGCATAATGACCATTGAGAGAGAACGTACCAGTAACAACGTTCGGGTCTTGGCGCGCCTCGCTTACATTCATTGTAAATGCCTTTCCCTTAGCTGCATTTCTATTAAACCCTTGTCCTTGTCCTCCTTCAATAGCCAGCTGATTCCCAGGCCGTCCAAACATTCCAACAAGTTTAGGACACCCGTTACGCAGATGATCAGTACTACCACACTCATAGCATGCCCTGCGATTAACCCCTGCGCCAACCGAGTTGATTGGAGTCGCTTGAGTAATCACTGCACGGCAGTCCTTAGCAAAGTGTCAAGGTTTGCCACACCTGAAACACACACGACACGGAGTGTTCTCGAGATGATAGTAACCACACTTAACACATCTAGGGGCATTACCCATATACCCCCTTTTCTCATTATTACCAGTCATAGCCATAGAGACTATTCCCACATAACTTGCTGCCATCATAGGATCCGTTGCTACGAACCCCTTCCCTTTCCTTGCTTTCTTATTGTCACCACTAAAACCAGCTGTCTTAGTAGCATCAACCTCCTCTCGCTTCTTCTCTCCCAACTTCGCCAGTGTTCCACTCCTAACCGCTTCATCTGTTAGTGCCCCAGCCTTTTGAATAGCGCTTAGAAGCGTTGTCGGCTCAGTCGCCCTAACCATCGAGCGAATCTGTGGAACCAATCCACGGATATACCTCTCAATACGCTTCGATTCAGGAGTTACTAGATGAGGAACCATCCTAGCTAACTCATGAAACCTATCAGTGTACCCCATATGATTAGTTCCAACCATAGTATGATTCCACAACTCTTCTTCCAATTTCTGCATCTCATTGACTGGGCAAAACTCCTCCACCATTAAGGCTTTGAAGTCCTCCCAAGTCATACCCAAAGCCGCAACTCGTCCCCTAGCCTGAAGTTGCGTGTTCCACCATGTCAACGCCTTGTTAACCAAAGAACTAACCGCATACTTAACTTTCTGGACCTCACTACATCCACTTACTAGTCAAATATTTTATTTGTGCACTACTTGAGAACTTAAATATTTACTGAATTGATTTGGGCTTGAGAAACGTGAGATATTTTGAGAAACGAGAACATTATTGAACCGACACAACCTAAAAGCACGAAACGAATCGAATTTGCTAAATAAATTGACTTCGTGAAAGTTATGCGAATTTATACTCGTTTTTATTGGAAAATTAACCACCGGGTATGTCTTTACACTTTCTGACGGATCAGTAAGTTGGGTTTCAAAACTGCAGTCAGTTGTGGCCATGTCAACAACAGAAGTAGAATATGTTGCAGCTGCTCAAGTGTCACACCCCGCCACGGGGGAAACGCGCGAGTGTAACTTCATGGATATCATCACAACACCTGGTGTCAACATAGAGAACAACTACATGTACATAAATAGAGCAATGTACCAACACACAGTGTTGTAACAATACCCCAAGATAAATAACCAAAACAAAATCCAAAAGGTATCTTCAATAGATATGAAAGTACCAAACAGAAAACATAAATATATCAAAACCAAATCCAAATAAAGTTAAATCCCAAAACATAAGTAAGGTCTCCATATGCAACTAAGTCTCGCCTAATTGCTGCCCTCAACTTTGGCCTTAGAATGCTCACCTGAAAATGATGCTTAAAATGTCAACATAACATTGGTGAGATTCATAGGTTTAAGACTGAAACACACTAGGCAACCAAAATCACTGTGATTATAAAATATAGCTGGACAAATAATTATAGTTATCATACAAGCTACATATGTTCATAAGGCAATATCACACATAAGGCAACCATCGGGCGGAATGTGCCCACCGATCCAAATTCACAACATACCGGGCCGGAACGTGACCCCCGCTCCAAATAATGGGTAAATTAATACCCTCCGATCGGACCACACAGAAAAATAGTGAGTAGGGCTGCTACTCTCCAATTAGGTCGTATGCACGAGCAACAGGGTAAGCACCCTCCCAATTGGACCACACAGAATCACACATCATATCATTACCGTTTACATATAGCATAAATACGATAACATTAAAAGTCCGAGCTCTTTAACACACATACACATAATCACAGTAATTCAAATCATTTAAGACAAGCATCATTCCCATCCCAAGTTTAAAACAAGGTAAAAATATGGGACTATGAACTCACCTTAAACTCCGCAGCTTCCACAAAAACAACTCACAATCTATAGCACACAAAAATAATCCACATTACACAAGGTCAAGCTAAAGGCTAAAACCCATGTAATACACATATGATGGATGTCTAAGACTCATATGACCCACCATGGATCTCCTAGACACCACACTAACCACTACCATAACATAAAACTTACTAAATCCTTTGCACTCTTAAAATCAGAAAACGCAGAATTTTTGAGGACATTCGCCCACATAAAATCACGACAAATAAAGCTCAAAAACTCACACCAAAAATTCACCATGGTCTCTCATAAGCATAGAAGCTAATCCCATAAGGCTATAGACTAATAACACGCACAAATACTCATAATATATTCAAACTTGTCAACTACTCAAATTCGGATCTGAACGCACACCAAAAAGTTTTGATTTCCATAAAATACTTCCACAAGTTTTTATCGCGAATCCTCTTCGTGGTAGTCTAATATAACCTAATACTTAACTAGTCCAGAAGGCCTAATCAAAATACCACTTTTACAACCACATGACACCCTTAAACGTTTACCCAAAAATCTGTCCCGGGTTGACAGCTTTGACACCTTAACAAAGAAAAATCAAAAGACCGACTTCCCGACCTTAAAATCGATCGTGGCTGGACTTTTTGGAAAGCTCTTTCATTATACTTCAATTTAGACCGAAAATTCGTGACTTAACTCCTATCCATCTGTTATTTACACTCACATCTTTACAGCCCTAGTTTTCTTTCCAAACCCTAACACATAATCTAACGCGTTTAACACTCAATTCCCTTAACCATTAACCATATTATTGACATCTAATCATCCTAACATATTTTACTTCAATAATTTACAGAAGTATATAAACCCTAGATCTCATCATATTAAATATTACATGAATCATAACAATAATTAATTAATTACACGTAAGGGTTAAAGATTTTACCTTGATTCTTGATTATTGCTAGACAATTACGAAACCCTAATTTTTTCTTCTTGCTCCTCCCTTGTGTCGACTTTAATTGCAGGAAAAAGGGGTAGGGAAGTTTTGATTTTGTATTTATAATTATATTGGATAACCCTTAAGGCTTAGAGTTGTATTTGGTATCAAATTTGATTTCCTTTTTTTCCTCCTAACCCAATTTTCGGCCGCCCCCTATTATTATATATTTATTTTTATTTCTTTTATTAAATTTATTTATTACACTCAAAACCTCATACTTTTCATATTTTATGTATTCCCATAACAAAACCTAACGTCTTTCGCGATAAACCTTAATTTTACGACAAACCGGAAAATATTCATTTTCAAAATAAAGTTTCCAAAAACAGATTTTCACACACTCCATAAGCATTTCTTCACAAAAACAACATTCCCGTAACTTACTAACGCTCAATAACTTGAACGAAGACTCGTTACGCAAAACCTCAAAACGCCAAATATACACAAATCATTTCTACACCACATGGGTGATCAAAATGAACTTTCCCAAAATCAACATCATCAAAAATCACAATAACAACCACAACACGAAGGGATTTAGTGCTAAACCAAATACTAATCACCCTATAACACACAATAACACACATATAACTACTCAAACCACACCAAACAAAGTTAGATTAACTCGAGGCTAAAAGTCTAACTAACCTGCTAAAACCACGGTTGTTACATCAAGCCAACAAAAAAGCAGTATGGTTGGAGATATTGTTGGAAGAGCTTGGGCACGAACAAGAGAAGATTACTCTATTTTGTGACAATTAGAGCGCCTTGTATCTGGCAAGGAATCCGACATTTCATTCAAAGACAAAGCATATACGAGTTCAATATCACTTCTGTTAGTGCAAACATTACATATGTTTTAATGATGACAAACATGTAACTTGTAATACATAACGTAAAATGCACAAGTTACTCGTTCACACATCAACGTCTCTCAACGACTCAAGTCTACATCACTTCAGGTATGGACAAACATTATACCAACTTTGTTAAGTGATTAAAGAAAATATTTTTGTCCTTAAACCTCATATTTTTATAAATGTGAAAACCTTTTTACAAAAATAAATTATACAAATTATTTTTGTATTTATAAAGAAATGTTTTGATAAGAAAAATAAACTTGAAATTTGAATTTCAAATCCCAAACAGCTATATTTCCCGCCCAAATCAAATAAAATTTCACCAGATAACATTTCACCACTAAATGACAAAAACTATCGGGGAGGTCCCTTAAATAGGTGGCGGTCCCTTATTGATAAAGGACCATCCAAGGTTTAAGGGACCGTCCTCCCGCTCCTCGAGCTGTCTATAAATATTGGGCTATTTTCCACACAAAAACGGAATCCTCTTAGCACAAAATTTTATGTTCTTTCCTTCTTCTTCTTCTTCTTCTTCTTCTTCTTTGACCACTATAACTCTTGATATGTGTTTATAAGTGATCCCTTTATCCTCTATCTCAAGTACAAGAGAAGAACACTTGAAGTTGTCAAGACTCAAAGTGTTATTGAGTCCATACATAAACATAACTAGTGTTATGATTCTCTTCTTTTTCTAAACTCTATTCTTGTAGATTAGTATATCCGACTAGTGAGTGAGTCGTGATTAAGTGTGTTAGGATAAAAACGGACAACATGTAAGTCCATAAAGTGTTGTATCTAGATTAAGACTTTGTATAAGTTGGTGTCTAGGTGTGTGAAGACTTGAACTTGGTGTGAGTTCAAGAAGTGAAGACTAGAACCTAGTGAAGGTTCGTGTGAAGACTTGAATCGGGTGTAGATTCAAGTGGACAAGAGTGCTTATTCGTGTGAAGATTGAGGCGAAGTAATCGTCATGTGAAGACTTGGATTATGTGAATCCAAGTGGACGAGATTGCTCGTTCGTGTGAAGATTGAGACGAAGTGATCATCGTGTGAAGACTTGGATTGTGGGAATCCAAGTGGACAAGAGTGCTTGTTCGTGTAGCCACGTGGGCTTTGTGTAGATTGGTTATAGCTAGGATTAGGATTCGACATTATGCTTAGTATCGTTAAACTTGGTGTAAGCTTTGTGTATGGTTTGTTCCGCCTAAAGGGAGCGTGCTGACTAGTGAAGTAACTCTCGAGTGTGGTACACGCGGAGTGGAGTAGGACGAAGAGGTGTTTCGTGCCGAACCACTATAAATCATCGTGTCCGGTTTGCATTTTCTCTTCCCATCTCTTTACTTTCTACACTTGCATTACATTTAGGTTTGTGTAGCTTGTTGTGTTTATGCTTGAGATATTAACTAGTTAACTTAAAACGCAAAATATAAGAAAACTTAATCACATGTAATAAACTCTTCACTGATGGCGGTCCTAAATATATATGGGACCGTCCGTACATATTGAGGACCGTCCCCAGTGCAATTAGAAGTAGCTTAATACTTTTAATCTCGTGTTATGTTTATATTTATGTGATTACTTGTTTACTTGTAGTTACATAACATATATACTTGTTATGAGTGACATAACCACAATTCATATTTAGTCACACTTGACCGGGAATTTGATACGAAACATTTAAGATTTTAAACAGTGAAAAATGGAACCATGGATATGCAGAAATTCATACTGATGATAACATAGCAGATTATCTGACGAAAGCAATCAACTGTGACAAGTTTATATGGTGTTGATCCTCATGCGACCTAGCAGAAACGTAAGCAACATGAAAGTGCAAGGAAGAATAACGGTGTGAATATTGATTAAGCCTCAATCTAATATTCAAGTGGGAGATTGTTAAATGTAGATACATTGAATATGTGATGAGAATCTTACACATTGCAACTTGGACTACAACTTGCATATAAACTTGGTTTGTGGTTTGGTCATGCATGATGTCAATGGGCAAGCAAACATGCCTATAAACGGCAATGAAGGGCAGCTTTATTCTTCATCGCATTCTCATTCCCTTTCACATAGTGGCTCCTAAATTGTGAGTTAAAGTGAGAGTTTAGTATATTTTCTAGTTACAAGAGATTAGTATTGTATTACCTTTGTAACGAGAGAGAAGGTGTAACTTTTAATTTTCTATATAGTAAACCATTTCTTTTCTTACCCGTGGTTTTTTACCATATTGTGGGTTTCCACGTTAAACCCGTATGTCATTGATGCGATTTGGATTGTCACACAAAAGTTTTACTTCTCAAGGGATCTTGAGAAGCTTACAATCCCCGCCAGGCAAATGCACCTGACCGATGTAGTATAGTGTAGTGGTAAGAACCAAGGAATTGATCGTTCTCCATAGGGAATAATGTTCGTTAGGATTGAAAATAATCTAAACTAGGTCTAGAGGTGAGGGATGATTCTTTTTGTATTTTTATATTTTTTAGAAAGCAAGTAAAAATCTCGGGTTTTGAAGGAGTGGGCTGAATTAGTTGTTAGTCAACTAACCCAAATACTACAAATGCAATAAAAATAAAATGATAAGAAAATAAATGTGTGAAAAAC
The DNA here is from genome assembly GCA_030686995.1 of Artemisia argyi. Lineage (NCBI taxonomy): Eukaryota > Viridiplantae > Streptophyta > Magnoliopsida > Asterales > Asteraceae > Artemisia > Artemisia argyi. The sequence goes on from CM060690.1 coordinate 125,582,406, forward strand.
TACTATGGAGAAAAACGTGTTTACTTAGGTTTCACTACTCCCTAGCTATCTTTCATTAATTGATAGATTTGTTACAATTGCATGGATGACGGGTTGTATTCCTTAATATCATTCGTGGGGGCGTGTACGTCCTTCCCCAACTCTATAAGATTCTATCTCTTCTGTAAAAGCTCGCAAAAATCCATATAATTAACAACAGTTAATTATATATATATATATATATATATATATATATATATATATATATATATATATATATATATATATATATATATATATATATATATATTTCTTTGTCATTATTTTAATCACCGTTTTTACCGGAAAATTTGAAACTTTCTTATTATATTAAATGGTCATGATTACGATATCACAGAATTCACCAAACGACGAAACAAGTTCTCGACACGTTTAACAAAATATTAAAAAGTTACTAATTAAAACTAATTACAACTAAATGGGCCCTTAATAATATTTCAGCCCAATCTTTTCTGCGTACTGTTCATCAGTCCACACCAAGGGCCCAACTTTAAGTTTTATTTCAGTTTCCAGTCGACTAGGACCATCCCAAAACGCCTCGTTTTCTTTCAATTCTTAAACATAACATGTCCATATTTTTATATCTCCTAATTGTCTACTCGCCAAAGAAGTAGGATGCCAAATATTAGCTTCTAAGACGAATGTTTGATACGTTTAATAGAGGCAAAGTGTTTGGCAAAAATCCAACCCAATTAATATATAATAAATTCAAAACTCAACCATTTTAATCCCGGTTTGTTTCTAAATGATTCTAATAATATTTCAAGCATGTTTTCATGATTAATAATGAGTTTCATCAGCTAGAACCAAGTCTCACATGATTTTTCCAAATCGTGTATATCTAAATATACATGTCGACATAATATATTTACACAAAGCAAATCCAATTTTCCTACCTTTTCATTCCTTTCTCAAAGTCATAGAGTGTCAGAGATATCTCTTAGAAGCCATCCATTCACTGACATAGCCTAATAGAGCTTGTCCCCTATATTTTGAATCCATAACGTATACACATTTTCTAGTATAAAACTACTATAGCCTCACCACTTCATACCATTCACTAAACATCATCATTTTAACTCTCTTATATCCTTAAAATTAATTCTGGAAGACCAGAAACTTTCTCCAGCTCGTTGGAAGAATTTCGAATAAGAAATGGATACAAAATATATAACGAGTTAAGGTATATAGCGACTTGTGATTTCTTCCTTGTGTTTCATCCATTTCACTCGACTCTCTACCACCCTTGAGGTGTTGTAAGTCATTTTCATCTCTATTAAATTCATCTCGTACATTATTTTATTAACCATGCATCGTTTTTATTTCATGTCGAACATATATTGTTTCATGTTTATTTTACGTACGTATAAACATGTATAAACACAAAAGTGACTAGCCTCTATTTTGGAAGGCCTAAGAGTCATGTAGCACATATATTACATGTTAATTTCAACGTTACATACATCAAATAAACTTGTTTTGAACCATACACAATCGCATGAAAAATTATATATATAAACACTTAGTAAATTTATAATTTTTCACATATATAGAAACGTTCCAAACATGCTACGAAACGCACGTATAATTTGAAATATTAACAAGAGTACCATATCTTTACACGACTCAATAGACTACCTAGAAAACTACCACTTTCATTTATATAACTTGTAAAAATACTCACGTTTCGACACTCAAATTACTTCATTTTGGATCGACATTCACAAGGTTTCTAAATCTAATATTATTCAAAATTTAATAAAATTCGATTGGGCTTACACTAAGCCCAATTAGATTTAACGTTTTATCAGTCCACCAGGCCCATAAAATATATTTTTGGAATCACAAGAATAGCCCAAGTCCAGGCCCAAAACTGTTTTCATGCCCTCGCCTCTAAATTTCTTAATGGGCTTTTGTTTGGCAAGTTAGAAGCCCATAAGCTGAAAAATAAGCTCTTGGCCTAATAAGCTGTTAAAATAAGCTTTTTATTAGTAAAATAAGCTTCGGAAATTTTTATAAAATTTTTCTTATAATTTTGTACCTTTGGACTAAAAATGTAACACGACAACACTTAGGAGGACTAAAACTGTCAAACTGTTAAAAGTAGGGACTGAAACTGTAAAAACAGAATCTATAGGATATAAATTGATATATTATCATATTCCAGGACCAATAAGTTAATTCGGACAAGTAGTGGACTGTAATTATAAAATATATGTAAAAAGGACTAACGGTGAAACGCTAACGCCGTTAGTATAAAAAGTGTAAAAATTGGAAAAGGACAAGGACTAAACATATTCTATTTAACATTCTTATTTATTTTCTATTTTCATAAATTTATTTCATATGCATTTAACTTTCATTTTTATTTATATATATATATATATATATATTATTTAACGTAACGTTAATAATATATATAACGATATTTCAAAAATTAATATTATTACTTATGATTAAAAAGGTAAAACTTCGATGGATAATTTAAATAACGTATTTTGTCATATCATGCTTAGCATAAGAATTACACTGCACATCATCTATTCGTCATGACAAATAATTATTATTCGTTATTCGTTCATATTTACCAAATAGTATTTGGTTAAATTCTCAGATAAATTTATTTATCAGGTTCCGTATCAAAGACGTTTCCAAAATCATTCTCATAATCTCATCCTACTTTACTTTTCATCATCCTAACATCAATCAAGGTGAGTCATAGCCCCATTTCCAATACTTATTTTTAACTCATTGGGGGAGATACATGCTTACATATACTTTGATAACTTTATAAGTATATGAATAAATTACATGATTCAAATAAATTTCCTTATTAATAATTACCTGATGAAATTTATGACTTAAGATGTGATAAATATATTTTACTGATGAATTACTTAACTGAAATACTGATATTCATATGATAATGTTTCCAATTTGATTATTGTGGTATGTGATATATATATTTTACTGATGAATTACTTAACTGAAATACTGATACTCATATGATAATGTTTCCAATTTGATTATTGTGGTATGTGATATATATATATATATATATATATATATATATATATATATATATATATATATATATATATATATATATATATATATATATATGTTACTGGCAAAATACTTAACTGAATTACTGATACTCAGATGATAATGTTTCCAAATTGATGGTATGATACTTGAGTATATGATGTTATCTTGAATGATTCCATTATAACCTTGATATTGCCTAAGTTACATTATCGCCATAAAGTCCCTCAATCATGAGCCATTAATCACTGTTATGTGAGCTCGAATATAGTGAACAGCTTCGAAACCTGTTAAGGATTGACCTCCTGTCCCACTAATATTTGACGGAATGCCATATGCATATAGTTAGTCGTATTAGTCGTGATACACTATATTTGAGTAAAAATAGGAATTGGCAAATCACCTATTATAAGAGGGCAAAATTTTATCATTGACTTGATAAAACACCTCTTTTGTTAACGTTTTGCGTGCCATGAGGCTTGGTGCAATATCCATAAGGAAATGTATGTTTTCAACATATATTTAGATACGGCTGTATATGAATTTGACCATACTTGAATTGTATATGTTATTAAATTAGCATCATGAGTTTCCAGCTCATGTTAGGATTATTGATCTCTTATTTGAATTTGATTGAATATTTATATGATTTATCTATGATTATAATTAACATTACTCAATACTTGTTCCATTACTGTTTGTATTTATCATTACCAAATATTCCTGAAATCTATCAAAATAAATGGTTTTCCATAAAACTCTATGAACTCACCAACCTTTGTGTTGACACTTTTAAGCATGTGTATCTCAGGTAATTTAACGGAGCAGGACAAGACACGGAGTGGGCATTTATTACTCTGATAAATTAAAATGGTGTAAAAATCAAATATGTCATTCTTTCAAGCCTTTACATCTTTTAAAAAGATTTTAAATCAAATGGTTCATCTTTTATCAAAAATATTATTTGAATGACAAATAACTTTCAAAAAGCTTCTTTTAAGCTGTTTTATGAGATTATAACTTCGATCCTCCCCGTAACACCCAAATTACTTTTCCGCTGCTACAAACTTAAATTTGAGGGTGTTACATCTTCCTATGACGACACGTTTAGTATCCTATCATGGCCTCATTAATAGTCACTTATGCATTAAACACAAGCAATTAATCGTACTACACATCTGATTCATGTTTGTTAAGACATCAAGCATGTTACCAATAGGAGATTAGCCAGTTTTCTTAAGCAACATCGATAACATTCATCTAACAACAATTATTAACAAATCATCAATCAACAATCAATATCTGGGTTTTATTACATCTAAGCAACACACAAACAAACCTAGCATAGCATGTTAATGTAAAGACAAGCATAAGATAGAATCAACAACACATAAACATATTGAATGATTGATAGAATATTTATCTTTAATAAAACATGGAAGAAAAAAAGGTTTAGAAACCTTAAAATTGCTGCAAAAGTCGACTAGGGTTCGTACCCTTTATTCTCCCTAAAGTTCCACACCTAATAAATGAAAATTTGATGAGTATTTATAGATTTTACAACCTTGACGGCGTCACCTTATGGGTCGTGACGCCGTCACCTCGCCGTATTTTGGGTTCCTTGATAGTCTAGATCCACTTCTGACGCCGTCACCTTGTAATGTTCTCTGGGCCGTCTCCTTTTATGAAAACACGTGACATCCTTGATGCTTTATAATGTGACGCCGTCACTCTTTAACTCCAAAATTCTTTCTAGCGCGTCTAGTTTAAAATAACTATCCACCTCTTTGTCAACACGTGACGCCGTCACCTAGTAGAGTGTGACGCCGTCAAGTACTGTTTCCAGCATAATTTGAGACTTTGTCGTTTTATTCACTTTTATGCTCAAAAAACGTCCAAAATGCTTCATTTTTCAGATTTCCTCTCAAAAGTACCTAAAATGACAAAATGAATGATTTAAGGCAATATGATCATATAATCGCGATTTAAGGCTTATATGACCCCTTAAAAGCGTAACACTTTTCGTCTCATCAGTCATCTTTTATTATATTTCATATTTTAGTCGTGGGTTTGTTTTAATCTGATATCGTTTTTCTTAACATTATTAAAATATTTGACATAATTTAGCGAAGACAAAAGATTAATATAGAACTCGTATTTGCCACAGAACCAATGAACTATTCCTAGCCACTCATTTTTTTTTATCAAAATAAAAAAAATAAACTCACTATTTTTTTAAAAACTAAATATCTCGCAAACAGTAAATCATTGCGCGAAAAAAAAACACCATCGCGACGAGAATTAAATTATCTTTTATAGACATGCATTGTTATATACTTTCGACGAATTTTTTTCCGACGTTTTTTTTTCCAAAATTTCTGCCCCGAAAAATCATATATGATTTGTAAAAATCATATGTGATTCGTTAAAATCAAATCATATATGATTTTTACGAATCATATATGATTTTTACAAATCATATATGGTTATAATCATATATGATTTGTAAAAATCAAATCGTATGTGATTTTTACAAATCATATATGGTTTTTCTGGACGAAAATTAAATTAAAAAAAAAATCGTCGAAAGTATATAACAATGCATATTTATAAAAAGATGATTTAATTCTCGTCGCGATGGTATTTTTTTGTAGTTTGAAGATTTACCGTTTGCAAGATATATTGTTTTAAAAAATATAAAATAAAAATGAGTGACTATGATTTGTTTATTTTATGACAAATATAAGTTTTATATTTGATAACGTATAATCTATATATGGGCCACGAGCCCAAATAATACACATTACTAAGGCCCAAATCCACCATGAGTGGGCTATTGTAACTTGGGTCGCATTAATAATGGGAAGAGGCTCACGTAAGCCCAACCCAAACAAACTATACACGGTATAGATAAAGATCATCTATCTATGGAATAGATATCCTTACCCGGATAAGCACCATGGGTGCGAAACGTAAGGAGCACGAACCCTACAAGAATTATGCGCCTATATAAGGAATGACATCTCTCATTCAAGGTACGACATACAAACCCTAACTCTTTACGAAGAACCCTAAAATCGATTACTTACTCTCACGCCCGAGTCTAATCGTGGGAGACAATCCCACGGTAAGCCTAACGGTGTTGTTTATTTTCTTAGTGCACAGGTTACAAGTACTAAGAAGCGAATTGGTACGAGAGCAAGAGCCCATAATCAGGAACGCCCAACTTTTGTATCAACAAGTGGTGCCATCCGTGGGACCCTACTAAGAACTAAGAACTAGAATGACAAAGCATAAAAATTCGAGCCAGCGGACTCCGCAGTCAGAAAAACGTGACCCCCAGAGGAAGAATCAACAAGATTCGACCCCTAGGCAGGTTGCTGGGACAACCAGCGCACCTGGTCACCAAGAGGCAGGGACTACCCAACCTCTTCCAGCGGTAGAACTACCTGTAAGGACTACCCAAATCACCCCAGTGGTCCCAAGCGTTGAGGAACTCCAGCGCACCCTTTTCACCACTCCTCATCAAACTGTTCCCGCAGTGAACAACACTGTGCCACCAGGCGCGCCTAACCGAGATAGGGTGCCTAATACTGAGGCAGACATTCTTGCAACAACTGAGGACGCACCCAATCTGACTTTGGGAAATTTTGTATCCCAAAATTATGAAACCTTAACCGCCCTCATGCAGGAAGAAGCAAGGAGAAGGGCAAGCACGAGCCTACAAGCTCAACTTAATTTTGGTCCTGAACGCGAACCATCACCACTGCGCCCACGAGGAAGACGCGCAGAACGTACCACTATCCACGATAGGCTGGGTACGGCATCTGATTCACAGTACTCAGAAGACAGTGAGAGGCGCACTAATGTTCACTCCAGACTTGGCAGTCGGGGGATACAAGACCGATTAGGACCTCAGCATTCGCCAAGCCAAGGATCCTCCAAACCTGGAAGTAAAAGGATTCAAGACGGATTGGGGAAAAGAAGATCCTCAAGTAGAGATCCCTCAAGCTCTTCTTCTGAAAGAAGCCGGCGCAAGCGCTGAAAAAGAGACTACTCTTCCTCCAGTGACTCCTCGGACAACGAGGATAAAGAGACAGGACACTGGAAGTCAAGAGGAAGGCGTCGCGACGAAGAGAACGAAGATATGTCTATTCCATGGCGTCGCCAGAAAGTTGACGCGTTTACACGGCGCATCAGCGATTACTCATACCGCAAACGCAGGCGCATGCCCACTAATGTGAAAACATATGATGGAACAGGTGATCCGGATGATCATCTAAAAGTTTTCGAATCAGCCGCCACTATCGAAAACTGGCCACAGCCTGTGTGGTGCCACATGTTTAATTCCACGTTAGTAGGGAACGCGCGCACATGGTTTAGCAAACTCCCACGTAAGAGCATCGGTGGGTTCGAGGAATTACGGAAAGCATTCCGTCTCAACTTCACCCAGAGAAAGAAGTGCGCTAAAAACCCTGTTGAGCTAGCAAGAGTGAAACAACGCCAAGGGGAATCAACCAGCGCTTTTATGGAACGCTTCAAGGATGAGTGCATACAAGTCAAAGCATGTCCTGAAATCCTAAAAATTTCAGGGTTCATGAATGAGATTAATAACCCAGAACTCATCCGAAAGCTAAACGACAAAGTTCCACAGACTTTCGATGAGCTAACAAAGCGCACTAGATCCTTTATACAAGGAGAAGCAGCTGCTGCAGACAGTAAAAAGGGTTATTCGAACTATAGGCAGCAAGAGCAGCCTAGGAGACAATCCAATGATCAGAATAACAACCGCAGCAGGAATTACCGCAGTGGAAGAGACAATGAAAAATATACCCCTCTTACAAAAACCCCGAGGGAAATATTTGTAACAGAAGGTGCAAACTTCCCAAAACCGCCACCAATGCGCACCGCAGAGGAAAAGCACTTAGGGAACGGATACTGCGAGTACCATGGCCAAACATACAACTAACGAGTGCGTCCACCTAAGACAACTGATTGAAAAGTTAGTAATAGAAGGCAGAATGGACCACCTCGTAAAAAACATCAAAGAGGGAAAAGATAAACAGAGGAACGGGGGTAAGAAAGAACTCCCCCAAGGAAAAAGCTGATACCATATACATGATACAGTTATGGCAGCGCAAGATAAAGCAAAAAGTCAGCCAAAAATTCTCTCCAGAAAAAGAGATATCTTTCCCTACTCTAGCTGCGGACAACGCAGTTGTAGAGCCTCTAACTATTGAAATACATACGGGAGGACATGATATCCACCGCATGTACATTGACGGAGGAGCATCCGCAGATATCCTGTATGATCACTGTTTCAAAATACTGCGACCTAAAATCCAAAGTCAATTGATACCAACAACAACGTCATTGACTGGATTCACGGGAGAAAAGATCTGGCCCATGGGGCAGTTACGCTTGCTGGTGGTCGTAGGAGATGAACAACACTCAACCGCAACATGGATAAATTTCATGGTAATAAAGTCTCCCTCACCATACAATGGTATCATTGGGAGACCTGGAATATCATCCATGCGCGCTGTACCATCCACAGCGCACGGAATGCTTAAGTTTCCAGTAGAAGGAGGAGTTGTCACTCTCTATAACACAACAGTACCACCAAGAGAATGCAATGCGGTAACAACTGAAGTAGAGACCATTCCAGAATAGCGCACAGAAAAAACGCCAAATCTAAAAGTCGCTATTCATCCCGATTACCCGGAACAACAAGTTTCGATTGGTGGATATTTATCTGACAAAGGTAAAGCAGCCGTATGCGCACTCTTGCAGAAGAACCTGGACATCTTCGCATGGGAACCAAAACATATGACAGGAGTGCCACGCTCTATCACAGAGCATAAGCTACAAATCTGACAAGGATATCCCCCAATACGACAAAAGAAGCGCGGCCAGGCCCCAGATCGTGCAAAGGCTATTCTGGAAGAAGTACATAAGCTTGTAGACGCAGGCATCATGCGCGAAGTATACTACCACGACTGGCTCTCTAACCCAGTTATGGTAAAGAAGAGCGATGGCAGTTGGAGAATGTGCGTGGACTTCACGGACCTCAACAAAGCATGTCCACAGGACTGCTACCCACTACCAGAAATAGACTGGAAGGTAGAATCCCTGTGCGGATACCCTTTCAAATGCTTCCTAGACACATACAAAGGGTATCATCAAATTCAGATGGCAGTCGAAGATGAAGAAAAAAAAGCTTTCCACACCAGTCAAGGAGTGTACTGCTACACAAAAATGCCTTTTGGCTTAAAGAACACAGGCGCGACATACCAACGACTGGTGGACACAGCTTTCGAAAAACAAGTAGGCCGCAACTTGGAGGTCTACGTTGACGACCTCGTCATCAAAATCCACACAGAGGATGAATTGGTGCGCGACATCGAGGAAACGTTCAGAACATTGGGGCGAATAAACATGAAGTTAAATCCCAAGAAGTGCACCTTTGGCGCAACCGAGGGCATGTTTCTTAGATACTTGATAGAACCCGATGGAATCAAGCCTTGTCCAGAAAAAACAAATGCTGTTATTGATCTCCCTTCACCGCGCACACTTAAAGAAGTCCAGTCATTGAATGGAAAGTTAGCAGGGCTAAACCGTTTCTTATCTAAGTCAGCAGACAAATCCCTTCCTATCTTTAAAACGCTCACGAAGTGTACTAAAAAGGGAGACTTTCGCTGGACCAAAGAAGCGGAGGAAGCTTTCCAACAACTTAAACACCATCTGGCATCTCTTCCCAAACTTGTTGCACCGCGACCAGGGGAAGAGCTAATCATGTACCTATCGGCAACTCATGGAGCAGTTAGCGCAGTACTATTGACAGATAGGAACTCCGTCCAGACACCCATATACTTTGTAAGCAAAGCCCTGAAGAAAACAGAGACTAACTACAGCGCTATGGAAAAGCTGGTCTTAGCTCTAGTATTCGCAGCCAAAAGGCTGCGCAGATACTTTCAAGCGCACCCAATAGCGGTAATCACTGATCAGCCAATCAAACAAGTCATCTCTAAACCTGACGCATCAGGACGGTTACAAAAGTGAAGTGTACTGTTAAGTGAGTATAACATCTCATACAGACCGCGCACTGCAATCAAAGGACAAGTATTAGCCGATTTCATCGTGGAGAAGCCAGATAACGACAGCCCAACATCTGCAACCAAAACAGATCCACAGGAACCCTGGATTCTGTTCACAGATGGGTCCTCATGTGTAGATGGATTAGGCACAGGCCATATTCTTACAAATCCAGAAGGTATGGAATTCACCTACGCGCTACGCTTTGAATTCACGGCCACAAACAATGAGGCAGAATACGAAGCCCTACTAGCCGGACTACGCATCGCAATCCAAATGGGCGTATGCAACCTGGAAGCGAACGTAGATTCTCGGCTAGTCGCTAACCACGTGCTAGGTGAATATGAAGCCAAGGATGAACACATGATCCAATACCTGGAGAAGACAAAGTCCTTGATCAAAAACTTTGACAGGTTCACAATAAAACAAGTACCCAGAGGTGATAACAGAAAGGCTGATGCGCTCAACAAGATCGCATCCACAAGCTTCGCGCACCTCTCAAAACAGGTATTGGTAGAAACCCTAAAAAACAAGTCAATCTTGGAAATGGAGATATAAGGACGCTTGAAGAGTGCGGCGCACAGCGCAACGATTTGAACTACGAGACAACATACTCAATCGACGCTCTTTCTTACAGCCATGGCTCAGATGTGTTGGACCCCTTCAAGCAGACTACGTACTCCGAGAAATCCACGCTGGATCATGTAGTATGAACTCAGGGCCACGATCTGTGGTGGCAAGCGCTCTAAGGTCAGGGTATTATTGGCCAACAGTGCATCGCGACGCACGCGATCTAATAAGAAAATGCAGCAATTGCCAAGTTGTTGGGATCATAGTTTTCACTATTTTATGAAGTCTCGGTCATTTGTAATTATAGGTTGCTCAAGTTATTTATTACTTACAATATTGGTTAAGTTACAAGTTTACTAGGCTTAAGTCATATGATCCATGGGCTTGAAGCCCATACGTTTTTCTTGTAAGGAAGGAGAGGGAGTGTTGCCCTAGCTCCTTCCCTATATATAGTAACCTTAGGTCTCATGTAAACTTGGTTGGTTATTTGATTTCTTAAGGAACTCTTGCACTTATATTTCTCTTATTCATATAATCACCCAATCTCTTTTCTCATCTCATTTCTATCATTGTTATGCTTGTGTTTATTAAATGATGACCTAACAAGTGGTATCATTCGCTAGAGGAAGGTGTAGTTATTGTTTTCATTGATTTTTATCTTAAAGTCGTTTTTAAATCGAATTTTTTGTGAAAATTTTAAACTTTCTTGTTTGTTTCTTGGTTTTTCTCACATCTTTGCTTACAAACTTGTGTTTAAAATCGAAACAAACCAAAAAGTTCCAAACTTTTTTACAAAAATATTCGACTTGGTGACTTGTACTTTTATCGAAATCTTTTTTAGTTTTGAAAAAGTTCTTAAAGTTTTCAACTTTCTTTAAGATCTATTCATTTTACACACAAAAGTACAGGTATCTTGAAATAAAAACGAGTTTTAGGATTGCTTTCTTTGTAAAACAAAAACTACCAAGTTATCGAGATCCTTTACTGCTACCATTTCGAGATCTTCTCTACGTGCACTACCTCGACTTCGTTTGTGTGGACTCGGTATTTTCTTTCTTGTATAAGAAAGTTAAGTACTTCGACGTTTGGGAAAGTTTTTGAAATTGTATAATTTCGAAAACTGTTTTTCGTAACTTTGTGTTTTTTTCGAAAACATCCAATTTTTCGAAATCACACAATTATCGCAAACTTAATTAAGTTTCGAAATCTTATTATTTCGCAAACCTAAAAAGTTTCGCAAAACCTTGATTTTTTTTTCTTTCGAAATTTCAAGTTTTCGAAAACCTGCAAAGTTTCGCAAACCTTGATTTTCGAAAACCTGACAAGTTTCGCAATCCAAATTTCGAAATCACAGCTGAGCCATTTTTCGAAATCATTGGAATTCTATAGTTTCGCAATCCCTGTTGATCAAGGTTTCGCAATCCGAAGTTGTGCTAAGTTTTTCGATACTTGGTTAATTCTACACTTTCTACAAGATCCATTTCTACACAAGTGTTCTAAGATGTCTCAACCACCTAATCACTACTTCCCTCATACTCAGCAACATCAACATCAACATCAGCAGTATCAGCAACAACAATACCTTCCGCACCAACTGTATCAACAACCTTCTCAAAAACAAACATACAATCCACTACATCATTACCTAATGATGCAACAACATCAGATCATTCCTCAACAACAACCATATCAAGTGCCACAACAAAATACTCAGTTTTCCTCCAAACAACCTCACTGGTTTGACAGAATGTGTGAAGTTATTACAACTCAACAATCCCGACATGAGGCAGGATCACTTGAAACACCTCCAATGCTAACACCCGGGAACTATGTTCAATGGTCAAGTCGATTCTTACGATTCCTTGAATTAAAGAAACCTCATGGGAAATTCTTGAAGCAAGTGATACTTGAAGGACCATTTGAGTGGCCGACAAGATTTGAAGCTGGCGATCCACATGCTGATCCTCCACATCCTCCTGGTGATAGACCTCTTCTAGAATCTTCACTCACTGAAGAACAGAAACTACATCGTGAAGCTGATGAGTATGCAATGGCTTATATACTTCAAGGTATACCTAATCCGATCTATCGAAGTGTCGATGCTCAGAAAACAGCCAAAGCTATGTGGGAACACGTTCATCTCCTAATGGAAGGCACTCAACTGAACAAAGATGATATGGAATCCAAACTCTACATGGAATACACTGACATCACAATTGCACCAGGAGAGTCACTTGAATCCTACTATCACCGTTTCACAAATGTGGTCAACGATCTGGAACGTCACAAAATCACAGTACCAAGGATCGCTGTGAACTCCAAATTTGTTGGTAGTCTTGGCCCTGATTGGCATAAATATGTGACATTTGTTCGTCAAACAAAGAATCTGCATGATGCTCCATATGGTTTGTTGTATGATTTTCTGAAACACCATGAACCTGAAGTGGAAAAAGATCGAGCTCTACGAGGAGGATACACACCAACTTCTACACCAAATTCTTTGGCTCTCGTAGCTCAGTCTCCCTACGCTCCACCACCAATGTCAAATCATGCATATGTTCAAGAGCAGAACTACTTCAGTTATCCACAATCTTCTACCTCGAACCAAATGGTCCCTTATGATTCATCTCCACAGAATACCTCTACTCAACTGGTTCCATTAAACAACAATGATGCTGTGTATTACTCAAATTCCATTGACGATGACGATGATGACTTTAACACGTTGAATCAGGGACTTGCTCTTATTGCTCGTGCTTTCAGCAAATTCTCCAACAAAACAAACAACCGTCAATGTTCATCTTCTAACACAAGGAATCAAGCTGTTGTCAATGATGGAAGAGTGGAAATTCAGAATCGTAACTATGGTCGATCTGGTTCAGGAAGCTCCTCAGGGAATTATGGGAATGATCAAAGGTTTAGTAACAATACGGGGTTCAGGAACAACTCAGGATCTTCTCAACAAAGGTCTGACTCAGTTGCAACAAGGAACTCCAACTCAGGGAATGCAGTTTGGTGCTACAATTGCAATGAACAAGGTCATATAGCTACAGCATGTCCCAAACCGAGAACTCGGGTAGTAAGTTTCACAAGCAGGCATTACTCATGGCTCTTCAAGATGAAAAAGATGGACATTTCCCTGAACAGGATAACAACTTCATGGCAAATGTGAATAACGATGATGACATGGAAGATCTGGAAGCCAATGCTGCTGTGATGCTTATGGCCAACATGCAGGAACTTAAGCTCAATGATTCAAGTCCAGTGTATGACACTGACGGCTTGTCTCAGGTACATGACCTCAATGCATGCTTTATTAATGAAATAGTCTCACCTTCTGCTTATGAATCAGATATGGCGCAAGTTGTTCCATGTAAATCATATTCATTGTCTCAAACAGATGAACAAATAAGCACAGTTGTCATCTTTGATGATGACACAGTTGTTTCATTTGATGATCCTATTGAGAATGATAAACATGATCATTTAGAACAACATGAACCATCATTTGATCCAGACCCTGACCTAATATTGTTATCTAAACAACTGGATGCTCAACAATTGCAAATCATTAAATGCAACGAGACAAATAAAGTTTTGAAAGAACAAAATGCGTCACTTGCAAGAGATATTGAGTGTTATAAAATTCAGCTTTCAAATCAGGAAGACAAAATTAAAAATGCAAAAAGTTTTGAAAAAGCTTTTCAAGATTCTTATAACAAAGAACAAGATCTTCAACGTAAAATGCATGATTTAATTGAGTCAAACGGAAAGTTGATTTCAAAACTCGAAAGTGAAAAGTGTGAATTGAAAATGAAAGCTGAACGTCTTCAAACAGTTCTCTCTAAAACAGAAACTGAATTGTCAAATTGCAAAAAGGAGTTTTGTGAACATAAAACAAGAAAAAGGAAGTATATAGATGACTTACTTGGTGATATTGTTGATCTTGAAAAACAACTCAAAGAATTTCGTCACATTGTTTACAAACACGGGAACTCTGTCACAACAATTCAGAAATTTGCTTTAAAACCGAGACCCGATAAAGGATTTGCACTTTACGATTTCAAATCAATGTTTCTTCACACAGCATTTAAAGAAAATCCCAAGATTTACAGTATTGATCATATGTTTGATAATACAATTGTGCGTGCTGTTGTTTTTGATACTGAGGAAGAAGAAGAACTTGAAGACGAGAGTCGATCAAAAATGAGTTATGTTCAATATTGGACACCATATGACTATTCCAAAGCTCCACCTCTTTCTAAATCTTTTGTTACTCAAAAGGAGTTACCTGAGAAATCATGGTTTATCGAAGAGTCATATGTTTCATCTCATAATGAGGCCCCTGTCCAAACTGTAGCACAAATAAATGGTCCTTTACCATCATCCGGTGAACTTACACCTTTACCGAAAACGTGTCGTGTCTTAAATTATTTCAAAACCTTTATGGAAGACATCGAAATTTTGGAGGAAACAATTGAACGTAATTCTGAAATAAAAATTGAAACTTTTCAATCCGCTTACGAGCGAGAAAAGAGAGATATTTTTCAAAAACAAATGAAGCCAGTTGTTCAACACCTCCGCCTATGTGCTACACGTTGGGATCAGGAACTTCAAAAGGAGGTCAAAAATATGATAAACGTTTTCAATGCAACTGAAAATGACATTTTGGTTCAAAAGCAAAGAAATAGAGTTTTAAAAAATGATGCTGATCGACTCTTGGAACAAGTTCTCAATGCTGATATTTTGTCTGTTATCATGAATGATCTCTATAAATCTGGTACTTCTATGCTTATGGATGATCTTTGTGTTGATAATAACTTGTTGAATGAGGAAATTGAGACACTTAAACAGGAAAATGATAAGTTGAGAATTAAAAATGATGATGTGACAAAACAAATTTCAAAAGAAATTTGTCAACTCAATCAAAGGCTTGAATGGTGTCAAGCTAAAAGTCTTGAAAGGGAATTGAAGTTTCAAAGTCAAAATGTTTCAAACTCTTGTCAGATTTGCACAAACAACGAGTCTTTAAAAGGTCTGTGTCTCAGATACGAGAAAGAAATTGCGGATTTAAAAATTGAAAACGCCGAATGGCAACAAAACCGCGATGACATCAAATATTGCAATGGTTTACTTGAGTCTGAAATTCAGGACAAAAATCACATCATCATTGATTTGAAAGAGAAAATCAAGCTAATTCAAAAAGGAAAGTTTGTTGACACCACGGTAATAGCACCAGGAATGTATCATGTAGACAAAACTGATAAAGGAAAGGTTGTTCAAAACACTAATGTTGATAACTCCACTTCTACAGGACTAGTCTCCACTTCTAGCGTTATCAGACCCAAGCGAAAAAGTAAAAAGAAGAATAGGATCTTGCAACGTAAGAGAGGACACCTAGAAGCTCAAGAAGTAGAAGACCAGCTTAGGAATTTGAATAAAACTCATGTTGCATCAGATTTAGATTCTAATCTGGCAAATTGTAATCAAAATCTAAATGTAACCAATGATGAACCTTTGAATGTTTTGAATATTAATGCATCTTGTGTGTTTTGTCGTAAAAGCGTATCATCTGGTGATCATACAAAATGTTTAGCTAATTCTCTTCTCAATCGTCATAAGAAACGTAGGACACGCATTCCTTCTAGGCCCACTCTTGCCTCTAAGTCTAACTTAGGAAAGCCGTCTACTACGGTTTCTAATGAAGTAGAAGTTACCCCCATAGGTGCCGAGAACAAATCTAGGAATCAGCCAACAACTAGTGCATTTAACATTAAGAAAGCAAAAACTAGTTGGAACTGGCAACGTTGGTTACAATACAAACCAGACTTTAAATGGATTCCTAAACTGTTGAATACATGTGTTTCTAACCAACAGGAACCCGCACTGTCTTTGGGTTCCACCCTTACTTCTGTTCCATCCGTGTCTTCTTTTGGTGATGCAGGTGGTACAGATTGTTCTCTGGATTGTTGATAGCGGATGCACCCGACATATGACAGGCAATCTCAAACTGTTACAAAACTTTGTCTCAAAGTTTATTGGTACTGTCAGATTCGGGAATGATCATTACGCTCTAATCATGGGATATGGTGACTATATCAGCGGGAACATTGAAATCAGTCGTGTTTACTATGTGGAAGGCCTTGGACACAACCTTTTCTCTGTTGGTCAATTCTGTGATGGGGATCTAGAAGTTGCATTTCGTGAGAAAACCTGCTTTGTTCGTGACTTACAAGGAAACGATCTAATGTCTGGCTCACGTGGCTCCAATCTTTATACAATATCAATGTCAGATATGATTGCAACATCTCCGATATGTCTTCTCTCCAAAGCAGAATCAACTAAATCTTGGTTATGGCACAAACGTCTTTCGCACTTGAATTTCAAAACCATGATTGACCTTGCTCGTTATAAACTTGTTGATGGATTTCCAAGATTCCGTTTTACCAAAGATCACTTATGTCCAGCCTGTGAACAAGAAAAAAGTACTCGTGCTCATTTTCCATCAAAACCTGAGCAAAGTACGAATCATGTTTTACAATTGCTTCATATGGATTTATGTGGACCGATGCGTGTTCAAAGTATCAACGGTAAACGCTACATACTAGTAATTGTAGATGACTTCTCCAGATGGACTTGGGTTTATTTCTTACGAAGTAAAGATCAGGCTCCTTCAATGATCATCACCTTTCTCACTAAAATTCAAGTTCAGTTACGCAACACGGTACGAATAGTCAGAACTGACAATGGAACTGAATTCAAGAATCAGACACTTCGGTCTTATTATGAGAAAGTGGGAATTGAACATCAAACATCTATTCCTAGAAGCCCAGAACAGAATGGAGTTGTTGAAAGACGCAACAGGACGTTAGTGGAAGCTGCTAGAACTATGTTGATTAATGCTCAATTACCAGATTACTTATGGGCAGAAGCTGTTTCAACCGCATGTTATACTCAAAACCGTTGCATGATCACAAAACGCCATCGCAAAACACCATATCAAATTGTTTACAAAAGAAAACCGAACATCGATTACTTTCATGTATTTGGAGCACTTTGTTATCCGAAAAATGATCGTGATGATTTAGGTAAACTTAAAGCAAAGGCTGACATTGGAGTGTTCGTTGGATACTGTGAAAATTCCAAAGGTTTTCGGATATGGAATCGTCGTACAAGAGAAATTCAAGAAACCATTCACGCTAATTTCGATGAACTCACACAGATGGCTTCTGAGCAACACAGCTTAGGACCCGAATTTAACCGTCTTAACTCTCCGGCATCTTCGGCTGAATCCTTGCCACTCAACCGCAAAGAATTAGAAACCTTGTTTGCTCCACTATTTGATGACACAATTGTATACCGTCCTACTGAGGTCTCACCTAATTCCGCTGCTCAACCTGATAACATTCCAGTACCAGACTCACCTCAACAAACTACTACAAGTGTTGAGAGAGACGGTGCTCCAATTGTATCACCATCTACGACAGAACAAACTGGTTCTAACTCCCGCCATCCAGCTGAAGATCCAACATCACAATCAGTTCCCCAACCAGCAGAGCAAGATCCTGATGCGTTCTTTAATCCGTTTGCACCGGCTCCTATTGTTCCTGATATAGCTGAGTCATCAATACGCAATTTGGATCCTGCTAACATGCGAGACACTTATCAACTACACCCTTCCACACACAAATGGATTCGAGACCATCCACTAGTTCATATTATTGGCCATCCAGATGCACCTGTTATGACAAGACAACGACTTCACACGGATGGAGAAACTTGTATCTATGCACTCACAGTTTATCACGAAGAACCTAAGAACATTAAAGATGCAATGACTTATGACAACTGGATTGAATCCATGCAAGAGGAATTTCAGCAATTCATAAGATTAGAAGTCTGGGAATTAGTTGAAAGACCTGATGGAGTCTTTGTCATCGGGTTAAAATGGATTTGGAAGAATAAGCTTGATGCTGAAGGGACTGTCATACGCAACAAATCACGTCTGGTAGCGAAAGGATACTCCCAACTTGAAGGACTTGACTTCGTTGAATCCTTTGCTCCAGTGGCTAGACATGAAGCTGTTCGAATCTTTTTGGCATATGCTGCACACAGGAACATGGTGGTTTACCAAATGGATGTCAAAACAGCATTTCTTAATGGAGAACTCCGTGAAGAAGTTTATGTTAGCCAACCTGAAGGCTTTGTTGATCCTGAGCGTCCTAATCACGTTTACCGACTCAAAAAGGCACTCTACGGACTTAAGCAAGCCCCACGGGCGTGGTATGACAAACTGTTCACTTTCTTGCTGGCCAATAAATTTTCTAAAGGATCGGTGGATCCAACACTATTTACAAAAACCTACGGGGAGGACTTACTTGTTGTTCAAATATATGTCGATGACATCATTTTTGCCTCAACAAAAAGAAGTTACTCTAATGATTTTGCAAAATTACTGAAAGATAATTTTGAAATGTCCATGATGGGTGAACTTTCGTTCTTTCTAGGACTACAAGTTCATCAATCACCCCGTGGAATTTTTATAAATCAGTCCAAATATGCTCTAGAAATTTTAAAGAAACATGGAATGATGACCAGTGATACTTATAATACACCAATAGGCTATACCACAAAACTAGATGCTGATTTACATGGGACTCCTGTTGACCCTACCAAATACCGAAGTATGATTGGGTCCCTCATGTATCTCACAGCTAGTAGACCTGATATAGTATTTGCTGTCTACATGTGCTCTCGCTATCAGTCCAAACCAACTGAAAAACACCTCAGTGAGGTCAAGAGAATCCTTCGATATATAAAGGGAACCATTAACTTGGGAATTTGGTATCCGAAGGATTCTGGTTTTGAACTAATTGCCTTTTCAGATGCTGACCATGCAGGATGTTTAGACACACGCAAAAGCACATCTGGTGGATTACAATTTCTCAGAGACAAACTTGTGTCATGGCAATCTAAGAAGCAGGACTGCACATCACTGTCGTCTACAGAATCTGAATACGTAGCCATGTCCGCTTGTTGTGCTCAAGTCATCTGGATGAGATCACAACTTAAGGATTATGGCTACCTATTCAACAAGATTCCTATCTACTGTGATTCCAAGAGTGCAATTGCTATCTCCTGCAACACAGTTCATCATTGCAAATCCAAACACATCGATCTCCGATATCACTTCATCAAAGAGCATGTGGAAAAGGGTACCGTTGAACTTTATTTTGTCGGGACTGAGTACCAATTGGCGGACTTACTTACCAAATCTTTAGCACCATCAAGGTTTGCTAGTCTAGTTCACCAAATTGGTATGAGATGTTTGACGCCAGAGGATCTTGAAAAGTTTTTAAAACACCACTGATCGTCAAACATCATAACTATCTTTGTATAATACTTTTTCTTAAATATAAACCAATCAAAAACACAAAAAGATTTTTTCTTCAAATTTTATTTACAAAAAAAAAAAAAAAAAAAAAAAAAATGCAAGTATATCGCTTCACTTCAACACTTTGTTCTATTTTTTACAAGTGTTGAGGGGGAGTCACGCGTAAATTTTTTACCAATTTTAATTGGTATACTTGCATGTTTCTCATATCTTACGGTATTTCGGAGTGTGTGGACATTCTTTATACATCACTTTGTCTCATCCCGTAATAAGGTCTTCATAAGTTAGGATTAATGGATGTATATCTCGATGTTACACATGTTTGCTATTTTAGGACTCAAGTAGGCATATCTAAAAGTTAAGGGACCTAAAGTGACTAAACTTTAAATTTCAAAAATAATAAAACAAACAAACCGTATATCACAAACCCCACAAAATTCAAAACCTCTTAAACCCTTTTCTAAACCTACGGCCCTTATTCATTCGAGTCATCCACGATCTTGATCATCAATTTGTAAGTTCCTAAGTCATCTCTAGGGTATTACACACATAGGATCTTGATTAATTGTAAATTCAACGGCTCGATCTCCTGATCTTTTGATTTCGAGAACTAGGGTTTATGATTTTGAAAAATGCTATAAACATGTTTAGGTGTTTGATTCTTGATAGGGTTTTGTTACAAAGCATGTTTCTAACATATCCTCATCATTTTATCATGCATTCCATCATGTTTGCTTCGATTTAGAAATCTAGGTGTTGAGTCGATTTGCGATTGTGAGATTCTGTGGTTGTTTGCTTTGTTTTATTGGTGGGATATGTTTCTAAGGTCTCAAGTATGCATGTTAGTATTGTTGTTATTGAACTACACCATTGATACTTGGTTCTCGATAAGTTAGTATGCCACGTTCTTGGATAACTTCGATCTAACTGAGTCCAATAAGTTGTATGCTGTTATAACATGTCTCATACTTATGTTTGTGATATGCTAGAACCACTCTTGCTCATTAGTATCAAACTTGATTTATTTTCAAGAAAGTTCATCTTGACAATTATCGAGATCTCAGTTTTACGTGTAAAGTGATTATATCTAAGTGGTGTTTATCTATCTTGGTGACAGGCCTGAATCATTGGAAAAGTAATTCGCTAAAGAAACGTACGTTTAACTTCAAAATCGAATGATTCTTGTATAAGAATTTTTTCGCGAAACTCAAGCTATTTTCGCAATCCATGATGAACTTATCGAGAAACTCATGATTTCGATAAATGTTGTTCGACTTCAGTTTTTTCGAAATTATTTTTTTCGAAATTACTCTTTGAACTACATATTTCGAAATCACCAGGTTCTCGATAAATTTTATCGCAATTGATGTTTTTCGAAAACTTGGAAAATTTTCGCAATTCTTGGATAAAGAAAAGATCTCGATAAAGTTTACAGACAAGGATTTTCTCGATAATTAACTTTCTCGATAAAATTCTTTGTAACATTTTTTTGAAATCTTCTCTCAATACAAGTTTGCGATAAAAAGTTATTTATATTTTTTCGAAATCTTCTCTCAATACAAGTTTGCGATAAATGGGTTTTGTATACTTTTTCTAAATCTCGTTAAGGCCTTGTCATGTAATATACATGTATCCTTGTTGTGATTCATTGTTGTTATGTAATGTGAAGTAACTATGAATTGTGTATATCAATCGTGCTTATTTGCGAGACATTGCATTGTATAGTTGTACTATGATTCTTCAAGTATGCATTATGTGACACTTCACACATAACAAAATGATGCATTCGTGCTTAATTGTCTTAAGTAGATATCAGTAACCAAACTCAAAACTGTGCTAACACGTAACGAATTTGGATGTTTGGTTTATGGTGATGCTTTTCAGATTAACATGGCTGAACACAATGAGAACGTCACTGAACAAAGTCTTCCACTACTCACCATGGAGGACATCACTCCCGAATACTACGATGTCACGATTGGCAACAACAATCCCCGAGTTGATTTCGACAAATTGAATATTAAAGAGAACTCGTGCATGATTGTGAAAGATATTCTACTTGCACATCCTTGCAAACATCTGCTCATCTGTTCTACTTCAGTTCCTCTGTTATACCTTCATCAGTTCTGGCTTACTGCTAAGGCTAACTTGGATGATGAGTCTTTCACTGTTACATTGGATCGCCAAGACTACACTGTATATCATGACGTTCTTCGTACAGCCCTTCTCCTGCCTCAAACTGACAACGAATTTGCTCCCATACTACCTGAACTGGATCTTCTTGACTTCTTCATTGAGTTAGGATATGAGGTTGATGATGACGTACCGCTAGTCAAGCTCTCCCGATTTAATGCCAAGAATATCCCTCAGCCTTGGAGAACATTCTGTCTGTTGGTTGTAAGATCAATATCAGGAAGAAAAAGTGGTCATGAACATCCTAGGCTCGAACATTTGCAAACGTTCTGGGGAATGGTGACTCTGACACCTATTGACTTTGCAGTTCCTATCATGAATGACATCGTTCACAGCATTCAAACCGAACGTGTGAAGACTATGATACCATTCACAAGATTCACCAAGATTCTCATAGAACATCTCTGCAAAGATTCTCCAGAATTCATCAAGAGGATGGCTGATCCTAATGAGCCGAAGCACCTCTTCGAGGACGACTTCACCACCTCATTCATCAAGACGACCACTTCCTCAACCAAGATCAAAGGAATGAGGCTTCCCGAATACCTTCTTGATGACAAAATTAAGAAAAGTCTTAACTACAAGCTGTATGATAACGCTTACAAAGGGGTACAGGAAGAAGCCACTATACAGACTCGAAGCAAAGGAGGTGTAAAGTCTGGAAGTACTACAAGCACCACAGGCTCACATCAGACTAGATCTAAGGCGGCTCCCAAGACTAAACCGTCTGTTCAACCCAAGTCTTCTGCCAAGCCTAAACCAACATCCAAGTCTAAACCTGCCACCAAGCCAAAGAAGAAGGCAACTCCTGAGTACTTTATTCGGGATGAACCCACACCTCCACCTTCTGACACCGAATCCGAGTTCGATACGGAATCTGAAGAAGAAGAACCAGACTATGAACTAAGATACAGAGCACCTGATGAAGGATTTCCTGCAACAGAGATCGTCGTACAACAAAGTCTTGAAACTTATGAAGAAGAGACAAGGAAAAGAAAAGGGATCACTATTAATGAGCCTAATGATGATGAAGACGAACCAATCGTTGAACCTTTGGTCGATAAACGCAAACTGAAGAGTATAGTTGTCGACACTAGAGCTGAAGAAAAGTGGCTTAGGAAAGAACAAAGGAAAGCAACTCTCGAAAGCCGACTCATGTCTCAACCTTTAACTCCACCACCTATTGATCAGTCTGAACATGTAGGAGCTACAAGCAGCATGATTCCTCCCGTTGTATCCACTACGTTAGAATCAGCTCCACAGCCTGATGACACCGTTAAAGATACAGACAAAACAGGAGATGTCAACATGACAGAAACTGCTAATATAGAAGAGAATGTTGGTGGACAAGAGAACATAGCTACGGATCAGGAACATGAATACCTCATTACTCCAGAGTTTCTTGCACGAGAAGCAGAGGAAGCAGAGGAACGTCGTAGAAAGGAAAACGAAGAGAAGAACGCGTTCGACACCAACATATTTCTTAAGTCATCTTCTCAGCAGACTTCCTCAGCACAACCTCCACCTCCTCAAGACTCTCCACCAAAGGATCCGACTCCTCCTGCTTCTTCTTCAGACTCTCACAACGAGTCATCGTCCGAATCATCACCTGAGCATTCATCTCCCACACCTTCTGAAACCGCATCAAAACAGCATTCAATCAATGAACCGAAACCACCAGTTGATCTTTAGGAGCAAGTCAACAAACTCACCGACATGGTTACAAGTCTCACCAGACAAGTTGAAGACTTCCAGGAGTCAAAGCAGCTGATCGATAAGTTCTTGCACTCTGACTACACAGGATTTATTAGGACGGCAACACATGATTTTCTCTCTGATAATCTTGTTGAGATGATCACTCCTGAAGTAGCAAAACTTCTTGAACCAATCAATGACAACTTGGATCACAGAATCAGAAGTGTTACGAGGAAAATGTTGCCTACTACACCATTCACGCTTCACACCGCAAAACCTTCTACTGTGGCTCCAACCGTCCCTGAATTGTCCTTCAATGACATGCTTGCCAAACTCTTCGACAACATTGCCTCCAAACCGACACAAACTGCTGAAGAAAAGGCACTTTATGATGCTATGGTGGCATACATATCCAAAGAGTCATGCAAAGATGCAGCTGGAACCCGGAAAAGGACAAGAAAAGATGACGATCCTGACCCAAACTCTAAAGGCAAGAAACCTAAGTCTGGAACAGGTCCTTCATCCTCTCTACAACCACAAAAGGACTCCACCACTCCTGGAAATCAACAACACACCTCAGCTACAGGTCAAGGTCAAACTGACGAAGAGGAAACATTCATGGAACCTACAGATGACTACCAGGGTCAACCTGACACCGATTATCGTGCTCCACCTATTCCTGATTCTCATGCTGGACCATCGTCACCATCCAAGGCTAAAGACAAAGATGCTACATCTAAGTCAAAGAAATCAAAGAAGAAAAGACGTCATTCATGGCTAGACAATGATGACACTCATCAGAATGATTGGCTGACAGAAATGGTTCAAGCTCAACCTCCTCTCGAAGAAGAAGAACCACTTCCTGGTAACACTCTACAGTTTACCCAAGTCATTATGAAGGATCTTTAGATCGACAAACTCACAAAGGCAGAGCTCAGAAGAATCAATAGGGATGCACAAGAATTCCTCAAGAAAAGATCTGGAAACAAAGTCGAATACGAGTATCATATGCAGAATATAGCTAGTGCAATGTCTGCCGACTTTGACTGGCTAAATCCAGAAGTGAATATCGATCTCAGTTCCAAGAATCATGAAAAACCTTACTTCACTGACTGGACCAAACCATTACCTTTGAAAGGATTTCCAGACAAACCCAAGATACCTTACAGCTTCTTCTTCAACAAAGATCTTCGTAACATCCAGCTCACTCAGGAAACATCCAAGACGAAATATGCTTCCTCACTCACAATCTCAGTACCAGCCGCACGATATGAAATTCCTGCTATTGAAGAAACTACTCGTGTTTTCAGCAACTCCATCGTAGCTTACGACAGAGATGCTCTACACGGAATTCAACATTGGCCTGAACGTCGTCGTCTCGGTTATACAAGCAGATTAGGAGAGAAATCATTGGAAAATGTGAAGCAGAAATCAAAGATCATCGCTATCTTGGAGATTCAACAGTCGAAACGGTTTAACTACTTATTCATGCGTGAAATTGTTGTTAAACGACAAGATGAAAAGAAGTACAAGTTCTCTAAGCAGACTTTCCCGACCTTAATCTCAATGAGATCGAAGACATGTATCTCGAAAAGGTTCAAAACAGAATGCGTGGATTCGATAGAGATGTACAGTACAACTTCATGGCATCACTACTTCTTTACATCCGACGTTTGATTGTTCAAGAAAGAGTGGAAGATCTTCAGCTTGGAGTGGAAAGTTACCAACAGAAGATCAATTTGACAAAAGCCACAATTCTACTTTGATGGTATCTATCAAACACCACAGTTTACTCTCAACCAAGAACCTTTTGGCTTCACCTACATCAACAGCAAAAAGCTACAAAGTTTCATGAGGTTCGATGAGGTACACAAATTTTGTGATGTTACACTCAAATCTGTTCGTGATGGGCTTGTCAAACGGTTGAATGATGATCGCCG
This sequence comes from Artemisia argyi, assembly GCA_030686995.1. NCBI lineage: Eukaryota > Viridiplantae > Streptophyta > Magnoliopsida > Asterales > Asteraceae > Artemisia > Artemisia argyi. The sequence goes on from CM060690.1 coordinate 125,608,377, forward strand.
AAAGATAGCTAAGGGGGAACAACCTAGATGGAAATCCAGCATAAGAAGACAAGTTCGTAACTTTGTCTTAAAGATTGAAGAAAGGTTATTTCGACGGGAACAGATCAGATGACTGGAAAGCTATATCGGTGCCAGACCATCGTTTCCTGTCAGAAACTTCGAAAGACCAGAACCCAAGTTCACTGACTTTGATGCTCCACTTCCTGACGAAGATTAACTTGGTACATTTGGTTATTCTTGTTAATATCATATGTTTCATTTGATTGAATTTCACTATGGCTTGTGCACGCATTACAGTGCACAACCCGAACTTGTAAAGAAAGGACCCTGAGGTACGCTTCAGTGCCTCAATCCTCATATAAGGAGCGAAGGCTTCTTACTTTTGAGTAGAATTAATCAAACATTTATGATTTTTCATAATTCTGCTCAAAAGGACAAGTATTTCACCTCAATAAGACCTAATCACTTGTTGAGGGGGAGCACTTGTCAAAAACAAAATACTTTGCTCTAAATCAAAAGTTCTTGGTGAATCTCCCCGTAAGACTCAAAAGGCATATTTTAATCTAAAAGGTTTGTCAAAAACATCATTTTATATGCTATTTTTGAGGGGGAGAAAATGAAAAAGTGATTAAAATATACGAAGTAAAAGCTCAAAAGGTGTATCATGTGCGAGCTAGACTCAGTATTAACCCAGGAATTGACGAGACAACAAAAGTCAGTAATATCGAAAGGACTTATCCTCGACGGGTAATAACATCAAGTTAGTTATTAGAGCTAGTTGTCACCTAAAAGCTGACAATGTATCTCTTTAACTAGCCACGTAAGCGTGTCTCGAAAAGGACATGTCGTAGTAGAAATGTACCGTCTCGAGAAACTTTCTGTGAACTTGACCAGGCCGGGTAATAACTTCAAGCTAGTTTAACTAGTGATGTAAGCGTGTCTCGAATCGGTCCTGCTCACGAAAAGTGGATCAATTCAAAAGTGCTTGCTTCTCCCACATGTGCAAATTTATTAAATACTTATGAGCACATGTGCAGGGGGAGCCCTTCAAAAGTGTACACAAAACTCTCAAAGTGTTAAACTAAATATTTGATTAACATAAACACTTTGAGAGATTTTCAATCAAAAGGTTTCTTGGCTACTGTCGGAGTTATAAGGTGTTTAAGATAGGAATATCCGTCCTATGATCCGCCAGAGCCGGAGGGATCTACCCAAGGACATCTCCCATAGTTAGAATTAGAAGTCCTTAGGTATGATACGAAAAAAGGAGAAAAGAATGAAAGGGAAAGAAGGAGTTGAAGAATTAAAAAGAAATGTAAAGAAAAGGGTGAAAAGAAATAGCCCTCCATATGATTCAACCTTAGGGCAGACACCGGGTTCAATACGTATGCTACTGGTTGTTGCAAAAGACAACACCGGTATTGAAGATAAAGCCGTCATGGACCCAGTAACGCAACGCACTAAACCTTCTTAACCACTCAAGTTCTCTTAAAAGGACTTGTTTCATTCTCACGGGGAACCCACATAACCTATCGACCTATCTTTTAGAGACGGTTGATATTGAAGAAGGAGACTCCTCCCCAGTCTCCGCATAAGAAACCTAGGTGTGCACTTATAGAGTCTAGAGCCTTGAGATACATCAAAGATCTCTTAGGAACACTTAGTATTTCTACAACTGGTGTTCTGCATCAATGGACATCAGTTGTAAATTATCGAGTCCTTCGCAGATCTTAGCAATCTGCCGAGAACGTTTATGAGAGGATTACGTAAGTATTTCTCAATGATTGAACGGAAATCCTGCCAGGGTCAACATCAAACAGCCCTGACAGCAGGTCACTTCGGTAACCTCACAAGGGTTACGCTTAGTGTTTGCGGTGGTTCCATTACGGTCTACAGTCGTGGAGTGATCCCCAGCGACTCACCCAGTCATTGAGCTACTTAGTAGGTCTCGTAAGCTCCTTCGGGAGTATCTGATATGGGAACGGCCTGGATAAGGATTAGAAGGAGTCTTCACAATATGCTGTTGATGAGCTCTAATTCCTTATCTGTAAGTACCAGATGTTTTATTGCTAACTGTTTACATGCAGGGTTATATCATCTCCATGGCGACAGATTCCACATGCTCATACATGCATCTTGAAGTTATCAAAAGCTCCCTCAAAGACCAAAGCAACACAAAGTTCAAAGAAAGATTCTACACAAAAAAGGGAAGAATCTACAAAGTTTAAAGACTAAAGATCTTGAGTGAAAGAAAGGGACAACGTGCATGTATAAGTCAGAATTCAAAGATGTATGAGCATGTTGGAATGGCGGACAACCACCACAGACGCATGAGTGATGAATGGCAGACTACTTCATAACACAATCACTACATCATCACCAAAGAACAAAGACAAAGAGCAAAGTACATTCATTATCATACAAATCATTTTTGAAGACGTCTAGAGTTTTTCATGTCACAAGTCAAAGACAAAGAAGAAGACGTCAAGCAACCGTGATGACCGACCCTTAGGGGGAGATTGTTGGGATCATAGTTTTCACTATTTTATGAAGTCTCGGTCATTTGTAATTATAGGTTGCTCAAGTTATTTATTACTTACAATATTGGTTAAGTTACAAGTTTACTAGGCTTAAGTCATATGATCCATGGGCTTGAAGCCCATACGTTTTTCTTGTAAGGAAGGAGAGGGAGTGTTGCCCTAGCTCCTTCCCTATATATAGTAACCTTAGGTCTCATGTAAACTTGGTTAGTTATTTGATTTCTTAAGGAAACTCTTGCACTTATATTTCTCTTATTCATATAATCACCCAATCTCTTTTCTCATCTCATTTCTATCATTGTTATGCTTGTGTTTATTAAATGGTGACCTAACACAAGTACATCAGCCAATCCCGCGCCGACCACAACAAGAGCTAACACCAATTACCTCACCATGGCCATTTTACAAATGGGGCATTGACATCGCAGGTCCCTTTCCTGTAGCAGCAGGAGGAGTCAAGTTCCTCATTGTAGCCATAGACTACTTTACGAAGTGGATTGAAGCAAAGGCGGTGGTGAGCATCATAGGAAACCAAGTCAAACGCTTTGTCTGGGACAACATTGTCTGTCGCTTCAGACTACCGGGAGAGATTATATCAGACAACGGAAAACAATTCTGTGATAACCCATTCAAAGATTGGTGCGCGCAATTGAACATCACGCAACACTTCGCTTCAGTAAAACACCCACAAACCAATGGCCTAGTTGAGCGTGCAAACCGCAGTCTAGGGGAAGGAATAAAAGCGCGCCTTGACAGACACAAAGGAAGGTGGGTGGATGAGCTCTCGCATGTCTTATGGGCGCATCGCACAACAATCAAAACCAGTACTGGCGACACGCCATTCTCCCTCGTCTATGAAACAGAAGCCGTCATACCAGCTGCGATAGGAATGCCAACTATACGAACAGCAGAGGTCAACGTCACAACAAATGACGAGGAACGGTGCATAGACTTGGACTTACTGGAAGAAAGGCGCGAACGCGCAGCTATACGCGAAGCAAAGGCTAAGGCAAAAATGAAGAAGTATTATGATGCAAAGGTCAAACACACTTCATTCAGACCAGGAGACTTTGTTTACCGCGCCAATGATGCGAGCCACGCAGAAGACACAGGCAAGCTCGGACCAAAATGGGAAGGAACTTACGAGGTCACAGACGCGCTCGGCAACGGCGCATACAGACTGCGCGATACAGAAGGTCACGACCTAGCGCGCACTTGGAACATCTGCAATCTTAAAAGATGTTACTTTTAGGCTACGGCCATTACACACACACCTTTGCATCCTACGAGATGCCCAATAAGTGTTTGTTTTTCTTTTTTTTCCTAGGAATTGTATTTTTTATTTTTCAAAAAACTTGCAAGTATCAATAAAATGTTATGGTTTCTAGCTAACTCCATAGCGTATTTCACTTTATTGCATACATACTCATATATGTCAATATTGTTATCTTATATTTTTGCCTACATGGCGTGCATGCACTAATTAAAGACCCACGAAGGCATAAAGGATGAGTTAACCTACTAATTCACTCGTTGAGTAAGAGGGTTGCAAACCCATCAACATTGGATCACGTATCCTTGCTAAGCGCCTTACTTTTGAGACGTCGAGGTAAGTTTCACGTGTGCATCCCACGATGGATGCGCAAATACTAAGTACACCGTACAAGCTTAGCGAATAACGAGCCAAGACACTCGGTCAAATAATAAAACTTCGCAAACAATGCAAGTATATTTAAAAAAAAAAAAAAAAAAAAAAAAAAAAAAAAAAAAAAGAAAAAAAAAGTCACGCACTTAAAACACTTGATTAAATAATCAAACTTGGCAAACAATGCAAGTATATTTTAAGTCACGCACTTAATCAACAAAAAGGTATCTTATTCAATATTTTTTACACAAAAAATTACAAGGAAAGATACACTTCATTATTTTCATAGTAGATATACAAAAAGCCTACATGCTATGGCGATGCTCCGGGCAGCAGAACTCCCCGCCTCCTGAAGCTTCCTCAGAATCAAAGCGTCCTTGGGAGATACGGTAGGAACACTCACGGGCACACCATCAGACCTAGGGATGTGTGCAGCACCCACGCCACACAACACTGCCTTGCCCTGAATGCCCTTCTTCTGAGCAGCCCTCTGCGCGTGATGCTCCAAAACTTCTTTCAAGGGAATCTCCCTCTCAAGAGCAAATGGGGTAAGGATGTGGCGAGGCTGCGCGAACACAGGAATCTGCAGCTGCGACACATCAGGCTTCAGAAAGTAATCTGATTGCCCATCCGCATCCTCTCCAAGGTGGCGCTCCAACGTCAACCCCACCATAAGTACATCTATGGGGTTGTCTTGGTCGCGCTCCAACCTCCCAATGTGCGGCAGCTCGAGGACCTTTAACCCCGCCATAGCCTGCATCAACTCATCGTAGGCAACCACATTATAACCAGGGACCTCTGCTAAGTCCTTGGTCAGAAGCTTGGCCTCGTGGAGATCCTCTATAGCCTGCGACTTCCCGCGCGCCATCGCACAGTGTACCACCTTCCCAAAGGCGTCCAACACCTCTTAGGACTCCAAAGTCCCCATAACTGCCAGGCGCAGCCCGTGGCTAATCAACCACCTACATCAACAAAGACAATTTGTGTTAATGAAAAGCATAGCAACAAAAATTATTATGAAGGAGAAGAGTATAAAAGAGATACCTGCGCTCAGCGATAGTCGACATCAAATGAGGATATAACTCCTCATCGTACTCGATGCTCAGGCCGCGCAACTTGTCCTCCTGCAGCTGGACAATCTTCATCATATCTTCCTTGAACTTGGCAATGTTAGCAAAATGCTCCACCTTCTTCTCTTCCAAAAACCTAACAGCCCAAATCATGTCGGACTTATAATGATGAAGCTCCCCGCGCGCCTTCTCCACCTCAGCCAAGGCGGACAACTTCTCATGGGTGACTGACTCCTCCCAAACCAACCAGTCAGCCGTGTGCAGCTGTTAGGCCCACCTGGGAGAAAGTGCAAGTTAATATTGACCGTGGAAGTACAGGAAAATCCCCGGGTCGTTAAGTCCCAACGAGATTGAAATTGTATTTGTAAACGAGTATGAGTGTGAGTGGTACTGAGGACAGTAACAAAGATGATTTGAGGGTTGATTATACTACTGATTGCTTGATATTTGGAAAATATGAAATTATAACAGAAATACAGATATAAGCACAAAATCAGATAATCAAATAACAGACAGAGAAAAGTGGTATTTAACAAGTTACAAACTACAGGGGTTAAAAGTGAAACTTTTAAAAACTTAATATTAAAGAAAATAGAAAATGAAATTGAAATTATGAAAATGATTATTATAATATTTAATTACTATTTAATTAATAAAACTAACTAAAATCTAATTAAAAGCTTAATTTAAATTAACTAAAAATTACAACTATTACAAATAAACCAAAAAACTTATAACAATAATTTCTAAACCTAAATAAAAACTTGAAGAAAGTATAAAAAATGAAAATAAATATTTTTGTCTTTTTATAAGTATTTTATTAATTAATAACTATTTAACTTAATTAAACTATTTTAACTATTTTAAATTATTATTAATACTAAATTACCTTAGAAAATTATGATAAAATTTATAAAACTATTTAAACACTACAGGAATACTACAAAATTATAAAAACTTGCTAAAAATTATATTTAAGCTAATTGACTAATTAATTACTTATTAATTAATTTTAAACTAATTTAATTAATTTAAATAAGAAAATTATAAAATGAATAGTGGAAATTATGAAACTATTTTTTTAAAGTCTTAACTACTTTATAAAACTTAGGAAAAATATAAAATTCTACTTTTGTTAATTAAAATTAAAGAAATCTATTTAATTATTAATATTACCTATTTAATTATTTAAATTAGTTTTAAATCTAATAAATAGTAAACTGCTTAGGAAAATTCTAAGAAAATTATTTTAACTACTTTAAGGTACTAAGTAATTTATAAAATTATAAAATTGGACAAGTGCTTATTAATAAGCTAAAATGAAAATTAATTAGATAATTTCTATTAAATAGAAGCTATCACTATTTTTATGTTTGCTTTTTCTGGTTTTTCTTTTATAAAACTACTTAAATACTTAAATAATGAAACTTTAATAAAGACAACTACTTTAGAACCTTGAAATAAGCACTGAGAATGCTTATAAGCTTATACAGTTGACTATGGTTGACTAAACTAGAAAATAAGCTAAGTTGAAGTTATGTGGGGTCCACTAGGATGAAATCTGGTTTATCTAAGTTACTTACACCTAATTAAGCTAAATATGGTGAGATAAGCTCCTAGGATAAGCTGGAAATCCCAAATAAGCACTTGCTTATTTCTCTTCTGACTCAGAAATGGGACAGAGTTTGGGGACAAGTTTAGGTGGGGTCCACTGATCTATAGGTCAAAATAAGGGTCAAGTTTTGAACCTGGGTAGGAGGGGGGTTGTAATAAGCTAATTAGAAGGTGTGGGGCCCACTGAGTTGGGTAGCAGCCACCAATAAAGTTGGTGGTGTGGTGGTGGTGAGCTGATGCAAAGGGGAGTTTTTGTTCCCTGCAGTTGTGTTCCAAGGGTTGTGGGGTCCACCAGAGTAAAACAGGGTTCAAGCTAAGCCTAGGGGTTCAAAGATGGGTTGTTAAGCTACACAATAAGCCAAGAAGCTAAGCTTATGGCTTCCTAATAAGCTCTGAGTGAGCCTTCAAAATGGTGATCATATACTGAGTGCTCAGTATAGCTTGTTTTACACAAGTCACAATTTGGATCCTAAAAGCTATGCTACAATAAGCTAAAGGCTAAACTAAACCTAGATGTTAAAAGCTGAGGTATTAAGCTATAATTAAGCTGAAACCTAGGGTGTGGGGTCCACTGATAAGCATACAAGAGGTCTTGGTGTTTTGACTAAAACCTATGCACAGGGCAATGTTTTTGCCCTGCAAGTGATTTTCCTAGCTTATGGAGACCAAGGTAAAATTGCTAAAAATATAAGCTGATTAGGATCTTAAAATAGAGTTGGTAGACAACAATTCCACAAAAACTCAAGGCTTGAATCTCAATACACAATTCTATAAAAATCCCACTAGTTTTGAGAAAATCTGAGAATGACCATTTGACTTTTCATGAAACTTGAGTTGGTTTGACTTATGTGAACTTTGAACTTAATCTAATTACTGAATATGTTGTAATAAGATATAATAAGACTTAATTAAGTTATTCTAATGACTTATGAGTAGATATGATGAGTTATGGACTCAGATTTCACCACAGTTAACTGTGGTGAAGAAATACTTGTGATTTTGACTTTGCAACTAATAAGGTACCAATTATATGACTGATTAAACCTATATAGACCTAAACTAACATCTTACAATAACAAACAACAACTAAATGAGTCTGAAACTCAGTGAACACTAATGATCCAAACACCCTTTAAACTCACAGTTTTGAAGATTTTCAAAGCAAATCAATGTTCTAAGCCTCTAATCTGATCTCAGACCTTAAAATATCATCATAATGGATCTTTTAAACACAAATAAACAATAATAACAACAAAAGATCACAGAATCAAAGATTATGCTATATGACTGTTTGATTTTTGATTTTGTAGAAACTAATAATTCCAATAAACAAGATACTGAGTTTATATTATATTATTACTATTTAAGACTAAATAAGCATTAAACAATGAAAAAGCAAACAATAAGCAGAGCAATAGTACAAAAGTAAAAGTGAGAATTTTGATAACTTACAAATAAGCTTTCCTGCTCAAAACCAAGAACCAAGAACTCCTATTTCCTCCCCTGAGGATCTAAACCAATACTCCAAGCTTCCTTATGCTTCCAATTCAGCTTTGAATCCCAGATATCAAGAACAAATTGCCACAGTTGACTATCATTGACCAAATTTGTATTTTGTGAGATTTTTTATATTAAGCTGATTAGTAAGTTACTAAAAGCTTATTTGAGCTTATTAGGAGCTTATGTGTACTTATTCAATCCATGAAACCATACAGTATCAACACCACAGCTTATTGAGAATTTTTATATGAAATTGAAAATTGCACAACCTTAAGTAACAACACAAACTTGATTTTTTATTAACTAAAAGGATTACTAATACACTGAGAATGCTTAACTGAAACTTTTAAAGCTTTAAATTACACTTGAACAACTAATACAAATTAAATGACATACACTTTTTTAATTAAAAACTAGATATGCTTCCACATTGCTTCTCTTGATCTTTATAGGTGAGAATGAGCTTCCAGGTGTCCTCAGGGACTTTTCCCACTTCATCTGAGCCATTGATTTAGTCCAATTAACATCCACCGTTTAAACCAACTTTTTGGCGCCAAAGTCCTCCACGTTAACGTGGAGGCAAAGGGTTGCAATTAAAGATTGTTGGAGTTATGTGGAGGTGTCAGGAGGCAAAAGGGAGTGTTTTAAGGACAAGTTGGTTTATTATGGAAGAAACAGAGGTTTAGATGTAGTTTGGAGTGAAAAATTGTGGAGAAGGCATTAAATGCCTATGTGGTTTGATGTGTGAGGTGGAAAGGAGGTGAGGGTGAGCTGGAAGGTGGTGAGGTGGTGGTAAAACCACCTGGTATTGGTGAAGCAGGGGTGGGGGAGGAGAGTGAACAGTGTTTGGCGGTTTTGGGTGAGTCAAACTGGGTCAACGCGTTTTTAAATAACGCAGGGGGTGGACTGGGCTTATTTTTGGGCTTAGGGTGTGTGTGGGCTGGGTAGATTAGGTTGGATTTGGTTTTGGTTTATAAAAAAGGGTCCGGATTGGTTTTTAGTAAACAAGGACCAAAAATGTAAATTTGGCAAAGTTAAAGGGCTGAACATGTGATTTTCCCAAAGTATTTTCAAGGACTTAACTTGCCAAAAAATGATAAACCAAGGACCAAACTTATGATTTTTCCATTTAAAAACATTCCAGGGACCTTTTCTGTAATTTTTCAAACTCCAGGGACCTTTATTGCAAATTTGGATTTTTAAGGGACTAAACTTGTAATTTCCCAAAAGTTAGACAAATTGTTCCAAATTGTCAATCATGCATAGTACAAGGGTATATTTTGTAAAATTTCAAGTTTTAAATACCCAGGGACCATTTTGCCAATTTTGTAACTTGAGGGGTAAAAATTGCCAGTTTGTGTAAACTTTCATCCAGGGATCATTTTTGAATATTTTTAGTTTCCCAAGGACTTAAGTTGACTTTTCATTTATTTTAAACCTTCAGGGACTAGTTTTGTCAATATTTGAAACTTGAGGGACTGAAACTGCCAATTATGCAAACTTTGTACGTTTTTCATTTGTTTTTGCATATTTTGTATTTGAAACATATAAAACACACTTTTAAGATATTTTAAGTATTATGATGCATTTTTGAGTGTTTTTGTATGTTTTGGCAGTTCAGATTGATACAAAATGATGAGTATTTAGACACTCATCAGTGACCTTCTCAGTGTACACCCGCGAGGACTCCAACTCCACCTGCGCATCCGCCAACTGCGTACGGAGCTTCGCTATCTCCTCATCCTTCTGGGCGAGAGTACTGCTCTCCCCGACATACTTCTCTCCCAACTGAGCCACCAACTTAGCCTGGCGCGCAGCAGTCGCAGCCAGCTCATCTATCAACTGCTGCGCCTCTCCAACCTTGGCTTTCCCCTCCTTGTTTTCATTCTGTGGAGAGGAAACCACATCTACGAAGACCCCATCATTCTTCGCGGCATCATCCCTACAAGATATAAAGACGACAGTTAATAAATATTGCGACAAGTAATATACAAGAAAACATGATAGAGACGCAGACACTTACAGAAACGGAGAAGCCTCAGCAGCCTTCTTATCCGCGACAGGAGCGGATGTCTCCTCCGCGGACGACTCCGCATCCCTAATGAGGTGGCGTCGTCTCTTCCTGGTGCCACTGCTCCCAGCCTCTCCTTTGCGCTTAATATTCTGCGCCACTTCCTCCTTTAGCACCTCCTCGGACTTTAGGATCTCTATGCTGTCAGACGACTCAGCACGCGCCTCCTCTTGCGCCACCTCCACATCGGGCGCCACGCTCTGAACGAGCGTCACTTATAGTGGCGGCGTGTTTTCAGGGACAACCTCCGCCAGCACGGTCAAGCGACCCTCAGTCGCCTCCAGTAGGGGCTGCTCACCTTCCCTCAGAGGGCGCACTCCTATAGTCACCTGCTTTGGTTTGTCCAGCTTCACAACGGCGAATAGATCCATCTCTGCGCACATAAGCAAAACAAGAAAGAATAAAAGATTAGTTATTAAAGGTGCGCACACAAAAAGACTTACAAAATTTGAAGTAGAAGGGACGAACACCCACCCCGACCTTCCTCACTTAAAAAAGTGGGCACCTCGTCCGCAGCGCCGAAGTAGTTGCGACTCAACCCCATGTGTACCAAAAACTCCTCCGGATAAGGGTTAATGGCTAGGCGGTTGGCATCAAGGGTCTGCGCATCAGTCAGCCTATAGGAACCGGGTGCGGGGCGCCCATCCCTTGGCAAGGTATCCTGAGTATAAAACTCATAGGGCGATGGAAAAACCACATCATCAACCCAGAAAAAATACTCCCTCCAATTTCTTAGGGAGTCCACCTTATCAGTGTAACACTGAAGCGCCCCCGGGCGCTTCGCGAAAGATACCCACCCATTTGACCACGTCATGTGGTAAAAGTAGCGGAACAAGGCTATGGTCGGTTCTATCGCAAGTAAACGGCAGTTTACTTCAAAATTCGACACCTTAGCCGCACCTATACAGTGCAGCTGAGAGATGTGGAGGCGATAGTGGTTGAGCAAATCGCTCAGAAAGATAGATATTGGTACGCGGTAATTCGCGTACTCAAAGAATTTCGTGTATAACCCTATTTTCCCTTCGGGGAAATTAGCTATACACGAGTCCACATCTGGAGCCTCTGGACGCACATCCAGAGGTACGAAGTAGTTAGACGTAAACTGAGTAACATCATCAACCGTTATCGCAGAGCGAAAGTCCTCTAACTGGGCAACCATTTTCATTAATTCACTAATAAAAAACGCACACAAAAATTACCTAAGGAAATGATTATTTTCTTTGCAAAAGATAACTTTCAAGAAAGTGAGCAATGGTGAGTGTGTGTTTTACTGTGTGTTTTGGTAAAAATGGAGGCGATGACTCTTATATAGGGAGTAAAAAACCCTAGATGATGTCCACGTGGATTCCACTCACAAAAACGTGTGGCTAGAACCGAAACGGTACATGCACTTTTTCCCGATTTACAAGGGCCACGTGGACACTACCCCCAATTTTCGAGGTATCCTTTTGAAATACCTATGACTAGGTGCATTGCACTTTAAAATGGGCGGCAATATTTCAATGTTCTCCCGCCACGCTTACCGCTGTTAATATTAGTCTAGCATCCGCGGCTACGAGCCACGCACACTAGACTGGGGGGACATGATGACGTATAGTCTATATATGGGCCACGAGCCCAAATAATACACATTACTAAGGCCCAAATCCACCATGAGTGGGCTATTGTAACTTGGGTCGCATTAATAATGGGAACAGGCTCACGTAAGCCCAACCTAAACAAACTATACACGGTATAGATAAGGATCATCTATCTATGGAATAGATATCCTTACCCGGATAAGCACCATGGGTGTGAAACGTAAGGAACACGAACCCTACAAGAATTCTGCGCCTATATAAGGAATGACATCTCTCATTCAAGGTACGACATACAAACCCTAACTCTTTATGAAGAACCCTAAAATCGATTACTTACTCTCACGCCGAAGTCTAATCGTGGGAGACAATCCCACGATAAGCCTAACGGTGTTGTTTATTTTCTTAGTACGCAGGTTACAAGTACTAAGAAGCGAATTGGTACGAGAGCAAGAGCCCATAATCAGGAACGCCCAACTTTTGTATCAACAATATTGATGTATAAATTCTATATTGATTTATATTGATGAATATAGATCTATATTAATCAATATTGATTAATTGGTTGTATATTAATCTTAGAAACATTTAACAACAATTTCTTAACTATAACTTATTTCCGCTCAATACGCCTAGGATCACATAATCCATATCCACCAGGAGGCGTTTCTCATGCCTGCGTGTACAAATTACGGCATTCCTCATGCCTGTGAGCCTATGACATAAAAACGTACAAAAAGGTACGCAATACACAATAGTCAAAGTCAAAAACCCACATGTCGTCGTTTCCATACTAGTTAGTATTAAAAAAAGAAATTCTTGGTAACGAAGGTTCCTTTACGTTGCGTAAAATAAATCACCGTGTCGGTGTAACCATAATTTATCATTATACATTTTATTATTTTTTAGTTTAATTCAAGTGCATACATATATTATACCTTCTGATTGATTGATTGATTGATTGATTGATTAATATTAATCAATTAATCAGAATGAACGTTGGAACGATGGATCTGATGAGATCAGAGCCAATGCAGTTGGCTCGGATTATTATTCCCATGGAATCTGCTCATCGAACGGTCTCGTATCTCGGTGATTTAGGCCTCTTTCAGTTTAAAGATGTAATCACCATCATTATCATTTTTATTTCAGTTTTTGTGGATTCTGTTAGTACCTATGATAGGATGATGCATTAACTGTTATATAATATACTGCTTTATTTTAGTTGTGATGATAATAACACGTACATTGTGATTATTTTAGATTTCGTAGATTATTTGGAGTTAATTAATGTGATGTACCTGTGCGGCGTATTTTTAATTGGTCAGTTTGAATAGGTACGTGTAGTTGATTAGGAGTAATTAGTAAGAAACATTGGATGATTCGTCAATTGCTATATGTTACATATGCCGTATTTTGGCCTTAATGGTGTTTTCACATTAAATATGGTTAACGCTAAACGTTTTAGGACTTGTTTCTGGATCTTCAGTTTGATCATCTTATTGTACGTTGCAGATGTTTTATGTGGTTTATTGTTGATCCTTTTAGTCTTTTACTTTCTTTATTTTGCTTTGGGCATAGAGATCTTAACTTATAGGATTAACTAAGAAAATTGTCTTGTGAATGTGCACGTGGTAATACCGCTTGGTGAACTTGTGTGTGTAAATTGTCCAATGCTTGGAAACTTCAGTTTGGTGTACTACGCTTTTATGTATGTTTTACTTGAAAAAAAAGGAGCAATACATGAGCTAATTCGCAGCATGGTCATTAATGTATCCCTAGTACGTTTTTGTGAGACCTAAGTTCGGGGGCGTGTAAGATCTCGTGAGAGAATTCCATAGGGGTGTTTTTTATTAGGCTAATATCGGGTCTCTATTTTGCACGTGTTGTTGAATAAGATAGAGCAGGAATAACAACTTCAGCCTGGATGTATTTGGTGAACCAATTGGCTAGAAGTTGGCCCTATGCTTAGAGGACATGCAGCATTTAGCTACCAGTTATTATCGGAATGATGACATAGAGAAAATATAGTATTGTTTACTTGTTCTGTATGCATTTGATAGTGGCTTAGTTCATGATGATATATGACTCGCATTGTGCATATAGCTTTTAACCGTATATTCAATTATTCATAATCAGGACTAAATTATTACTGATAGTATCATTTTCTTTGATTTTTCTTTTTATCTGGATAGCTCAATCCGGGAAAGAGCCCATTCCAAAAGACATTTGCTGCTCAGGTATGCTGATTGTTTGTCACTTCAATTTCGATATCACTGGAACTGTATGATATGATTTTTGGGGTTATAATATGTCGTGGCATGTAATAAATAAGTCTAATGCTATCTCTTTGATTCTTTATAAAAAAAAGGATCTCAAGATGTGCTTATACTAGAATTACATTAATTTACCGGGTGGAATGCCCTTTACCCAAAAAAAAAAAAAAAAAAAAAAAAAAATATATATATATATATATATATATATATATATATATATATATATATATATATATATATATATATATATATATATATATACATACTAGAATTACATGTAATTTAAGTGCCAAAATCAAAATCATGAGAAATATACGTATATGTAATCTAGTTGTTTAAGTATGCGAATGAAATGGAACATGAAAAGAGGTTTAACTGCAGCATTGCTGTATTATTGGTAAGCTTATACGAATAGATGCTGAATTGCTTATACACTTAGCGATGAGATCTTAGTCCTGAATACAGCGGTATCTTATTAGGTGCCCTAGTTCTGCTACTGCATACTTGATACTTTATATCCTAGAGATAGTAGTAAAGTTCTGTTGCTAACTTGCTATATAAAAACACCACCTTGCCATGAAGATAGGAAAATAAGTCAAGTACTGTAGCATTGCCATTTGAACAATATTAACCAGATACTAGTATGCTAAAGTTGATACACACTGTGTTTTTTCAAGGCAATGAAGGCCAATGATTAAAGCAAATCCTTGATTTTTAAATGGATGGCAATACAAACATAATTATTAACTTCATAAGATTTCTCAACCCATAAATCCAGAGATTCTGGTAGTGTAAATCTTGGGGCTCTGTTGTTATATGTAGGAGAAAGGCTCATCACAGAATCTCTGTCAACAAGTTATATCAAGGAAACTGTTGCATATATGTCAAACAACACATCTTGGCTCTGTATATCTGTACCCTTACTGTAGTCCATCTATCTTGCTGCTTAGTGATACTAGACGGATACTTCTGCTTCTGACTTCCATCAATCTGTCTTTCTAATAATAGAGTTGGCACTAATAACGAACTTTTAAAATATAGGGTTGTCTTGCACTAGCTCTTTAACTGTATCCCAGAAATACGGTTAAGAATTCATTCTGGCACTCTTTAATTGTTTTTGTCTCCTATCTGACTATCTTTCATCTGCTTCATCAAATCAACATTTCTGATATAGATTAAAAGATGTGGGGAGATGGCGCGCAAACTACGTTTTTTCAAAGATCAAATGACAAAGGCTGGCCTGTTAGCCTCATCATGGTCTGCATATGGCTCAGAATTTAATCTAGACCAATTGGAGGTCTGTAAAATGAGAAAAAGCATTTAATTATGATCATGTTATTAATCCCTTCTGACATATAGTGGGGTATTTATTAGGTAAAACTTGGAGAACTTGAAGGTGAGCTGATAGAGATGAATGCAAACACTGAAAAGTTACAGCGTGCCCATAATGAACTTCTGGAATACAAGCTTGTTCTGCAGAAGGTGAACAAACTAGTTGATATTATCATTTGTTTTTGTCTGTTGGTTTATCCTTGGACGTTTTGTATAGGGGGTGGTGGCAACTTTAACTCATGCACTAAAAAATGGGTCCATTTGGGTTGTGTTGTACCTCAAACGGGTCAAGTTAAAAAAGGTTATGTAAGAGGGCAACAGGCCTAATGGGTCAAATGGTTTGAAAACCACTAAACTCTATTTTCAATGCAATCTAACTTATGAGATTGATTAATTATTATAAGTGAGGAAAAAGTTATGGTGGGGGGCTAAATCAATTCAAGTCGACCAGCGTGTCTGATCTGTACTCAAATGACCCGTGTCAACCAAACCTATTTGTCGCCTTACCAAGCCATCATGTATGCGCTTTTCTTGCCACCTCTGGTTATCTGGCATTCCAAACCTTTCAACTGCTACATCATGTTTAAGGTAAAAAGTGTTGCTTTCCTATTACAGGCTGGTGATTTTTTCCATCACGCACAAAGCAATGCTACAGCTCAACAGAGAGAATTCGAAGAACATCGACTTGCTGAAGGATCAATGGACAGTCCTCTGTTATTGGAACAAGTACTCATTTTTTGTTTAGCTTTGTATGTTGGTATTTGTTACTATATAAATTCTATTGCATTGTCTGATAACATGTTGACACCCCCTGATGTTTGTAGGAGATGACTACCGAGTTGTCAAAGCAAGTAAAGTTGGGATATGTAAGTGGTCTTGTTCCAAGAGATAAATCACTGGCCTTTGAAAGAATCCTATTCCGTGCAACCAGGGGTAATGTATTTTTGAAGCAAAATGTTGTTGCAGAACCTGTGGTGGATCCTGTGCACGGAGCGAAGGTTATATTAATAACTTTGTTTTATGTAACATCATTTGGTATCATCTGGCTACTTGAGAAGCGTGCTTCTTAATGTTAAACCTAGTACAAAAAACTCCGACCTTCTACTTTTTTCTTGCAAACATAGCCATAAGCTAGTGCTATAAACTCCGACCTTTGATTTATCTGTTGCAGACATGGCCTTACTTCAGTATGTATTACGATTTTATTTTGCTAACATTCATGCATACGTTATCTTTGAAAACATATCTGCATTTCTTTTATACAGGTGGAGAAAAATGTCTTCATTGTCTTTTATTCTGGAGAAAGGGCAAAAAACAAGGTTTTAAAGATATGTGATGCATTTGGAGCAAATCGTTATCCCTTTACAGATGACATAGGGAAACAATACCAAATGATTACAGAGGTATGTGCATACAAGAAGCTTTTATTGATCTTGTTTCTTTTAATTTGCTTATCATACATAGTTGATGGTCTCATGAATTTGTGTCATGATTTGTATAGCTCTGGTTTACTTAAGTTGCCTTAGTTGCCTGTTTAATCATTTATGTACTACAGTAAGATACAAAGAGTAATGATCATGGCATTTAAAAGCACTTTAAACACTCCTCAGTTATGAAAAATACTTAAATTTTTCGTCAGTACAATGCGTATGTCATTGCATGTTCAGGCAGTACTCCCTGAATCTGTGGTATTTTTATGTGAGATTGGGTGAAATACCGTTTAAATATCCATCTTTCTCGCGTTGATGTTTATTGTCTAAAAATGAGGGTGTGCTTAGTAATAGTTGAACCTTATAAACGGTTACAAGGAGTGATTGTACCAGAGGACGAGTATGAGTGTGAGTAGAAGCTTTTATTTTAGAGATTATACCTCAAAGTTGTAAATCGAAGTCGTAATCATGTCTAAAAATCCAAATTTTCAACTTTTAGGTGTCTGGCAAACTTTCAGAGCTAAAAACTACTATTGATGTTGGAACATTGCACTGGAGCAGTGTTGTACAGTCTATTGCTAATCAGTTTGAACACTGGAACAATTTGGTAAGTTTTGCTGGTCTATTAGTTCCCACTTTCGGTATCCCTTTTTGGTAGAGGTGTCAAGATGGTGGGCTGGGCTGCAAACACTCATTTATCAATCTTATGAAAACAATTCATAAATAGTTACTGTGCTAATTGTATTACAGATATGTTTGTAATTATAATCTAACTCTCTGAAAAATAATGATTTAGCGGGTTTTGTGCAAAAGGGCCACTTTCAACCCATTTGATATCAAACACAACCCAGATAGACCCATTTTTAGGTTAACCTCTACTATTCTGGGGTGGGGCAAGTGTTTATAAATCTTCTTTATCACTAGAAATTCTCTCTTCTCAACTTCTATTCCAACTTATGAAGGTCAAGAAAGAAAAATCCATTTATCACACTTTGAATACTCTCAGTTTTGATGTGACAAAAAAGTGCCTCGTGGCAGAAGGCTGGTGTCCCGTTTTTGCTACAACTCAGGTATAGTATGGCCTTTTTTCTATAAAGAATATCTCAGTTATGATATATAGACCTTCAATAGACTATTAATTTAATTGATATTCGGATGCGCCTTTTGCAGATCCAGAATGCTTTGCAGCGGGCAACAGTTGACAGTAATTCACAGGTTGGAGCTATATTCGAGGTTCTGAATGCAAAGGAATCACCACCTACGTATTTCCGTACAAACAAGTTCACATCTGCTTTTCAAGAGATTGTAGATGCTTATGGGTGAGTATCTCTCATTCATAGATTCAGTTATTTGATGGAAATTTCTTGTTGGAAACACATTCGTTCGTTGGGTTAAAGTTAAAAGTGGCAGTTTTAACCCATAAGAATAGGAACATATCGATTTGGATTTCGTTTTTATCCTAAATGATAAACAATTAAAGACCAACAAGACTAATAGGTCAAACACCCAAAGCCTATTTACCCTTAGTTATTTCATTCAAAGATTATATGAGTACTGTAGTGATTTTTTCTGGGATCACTTATTATAAAGTGTATACCAGTTTGAAAATAAGCAGGTACCAACTTGGTTATTTTATTGTGTATTTACTCTAAAATAAGCAGGTTCCATCCAAGCACTTATTGCTACTTAAGCTGCTTATTGTTTAAAGAAAACAAAATAAACAGAAATCACTTAAAATGCAATCCCAAACACCTCCAAACCAATTAATTAATTATAGTACAAAATAGGACAAAGAGAACAATATTATTCAACTCGAACCTGTTATGATTCGTTACGTGATCGGCCTATTTTCCCACGTCTGGTTAAAGGCTTAAAGGCGTTGCAGCAACAACAGGTTTTTAGCTCTAAGCCTCTAAGGCTGGGAAGCAACTTTATATCAAGTGTTATTTCAATTTTGCCATTTGTCTTTTGGCATGTAATGTGAGAATAGTACAAATAGTTAATTTAATCAGGGAGTGTTAGTGTTTGTTTCATACCACTCTTTCAGTTTCGTCTTTCAGACATTATTAGTGGAGATAAAATAAATGAGTATTTTACCTATTCATCATTTAATTGATTCAAGGCAATTTTTTAATTACAATTGTTTTCTTTTCTTCTACAGGGTCGCAAAGTATCAAGAAGCAAATCCTGGTCTATTCACAGTTGTTACTTTTCCTTTCCTATTTGCGGTCATGTTTGGAGACTGGGGACATGGTATATGTTTGTTTCTGGCAACTATGTTTCTTATTCTGAGGGAAAAGAAATATTCCAGTCAGGTATTTGCTACTGGCTTTGGCTAACGTTTAATGGGGTTTGTGTTACTTTAGTCTTAGATATGAGTTAAATCTAAGGTTATGGATAAAAGGATTTAAGCAATCTTCAACTTGTTCCACACAACTAGAACCCACCCAATCGTAATTGAATGTGTCAAACTTGGCTAATTTTTAAAGGGTTTGTGTTACTTCAACCTTGGTATGAATTCTGTTTTAAATGTAATATAAGGGATGAATTCATTCACCTGTTTTGCTGCATTAGTTTGATAGGGTTTCTAGCTTTTCCTGGATCATTTTTGTTTGCAATCTATGTTCGATTGTATTAATGTATTTTTTTCTGTGGGCAACTAACAGAAGCTAGGAGACATTATGGAAATGGCATTTGGTGGTCGTTATGTTCTCATAATGATGTCAATTTTTTCAATCTACACTGGATTTATATACAACGAGTTCTTCTCTATGCCATTTGAAATCTTTGGGCGTTCAGCTTATGACTGCCGTGATTCATCCTGCAAGTATGGCTCGCTAAATCAATTCCATAGATCACTTTTCTTTAATGTACTAGTTTTTACAAAAATTGACTTCACTTTAGGGATGCTACTACAATTGGAATGATCAAGGTACGGGATACTTACCCATTCGGTGTGGATCCTATATGGCATGGAACTCGCAGTGAATTACCATTCCTTAACTCACTGAAGATGAAAATGTCGATCCTACTGGGAGTAGCTCAGATGAATCTTGGAATCATTTTGAGCTACTTCAATGCAAAGTTTTTCCGAAATGAAATAAACATCTGGTAAGTTAAATGACTATCAGGCATAGATTTTTGGTATCATACTTGGCATGTAAGAGGGTGCCTAGAGTTGAGTTTTGAATCTGATTATCAAGACTTGAAATCGCAATCATCAGTCATTAATGTTTAGATAAACATATTCTAGTTCAGTCAATGAGTCTGGTCCAGCAACAACGAAACTAGTTTTCTAGAGTAAATTCCAAAATACATCCTTGTGGTTTGCCAAATTTCAGTGTACATCCCTGTCACATACATCCCTCGTCAGAAAACGTTGGGACTATATACATCCCTAGGGACGAATGATGCAAACCTTGTTACAATAAGACGAAAATATCCCTTGATAACAGGAAAAGGTTTGCATCGTTCATCCCTAGGGATGTATATAGTCCAACGTTTGCTAACGGGGGGATGTATATGGCCCAACTTATCTGACGGGGATCTAAACTGTGAAAGTTGTCAAACCACTCAGTTTTCTAAGTGTAAAGTGATATCACTTTATTATTCCTTCTCTTAACCCAACCTGAAAGATCCTATTTTCATTTCACTAGCCATTTCTACTTTATCCACAACTAAGTCATTTAATCTATATGCTGGAGCCGGCTTTGCAACAACTGAATATTTTATTCTATTCAAAATCTCTTAAATCACTTTCAAAACACATGTCCAAACACCTCTAATTCAGCATTCGATATTTGAAACATGGATTATGGCAGGTACCAGTTCATTCCACAAATGATATTCTTGAACAGTTTGTTTGGCTACCTTTCTCTACTCATCATTGTGAAATGGTGCACCGGTTCTAAAGCTGATCTATACCATGTAATGATATACATGTTCCTCAGCCCAACAGATGATTTAGGAGAGAATCAGCTTTTTGGGGGACAGAAGTATCTTCAGGTTTCATACTTTCTTAAACTTCTTTTTTTGTTGTGAATAAACTCGTAACTAATTTAATTGTATTAATCTATCTCTACCATCAGATACTACTACTATTGTCTGCACTTGTTGCTGTACCATGGATGCTTATCCCGAAGCCACTTCTATTGAAGAAGCAACATGAAGAAGTATGCTCAATTATTTTTCCTTGATCCTTTTTTTTTTTTTTTTTTTTTTTTTTTAATAATTAATTAACCACCTACATTGTATTTTTTTCATTAGAGGCACCAAGGCCGAGCCTATGCACCACTTTACACCCTCGATGAGAATCTTGAAACAGATTTGGATGAGGATAAATCTCATGGTGAACATGAGGAATTTGAGTTCAGTGAAGTTTTGGTCCATCAGTTAATACATACTATTGAGTTTGTTCTTGGTTCAGTGTCTAACACTGCTTCTTACCTACGTCTGTGGGCTCTAAGGTCAGTTCACAGATTTCTCTTCTGTAGGACAAAGTTATTTTCTATTGCTAAAGTGTATTCCATACCAAAGTCTTAAGGGTGAGAACTTATGAATGGGTAGATTTGGGCATGTATTATCCATAATGGTCAATTGGGTAAAAACATAAGTTTTAGCTAAATGGAAAAGGGTTGAATGGGTCATACATTGATAAAAGTGCATTTTCAGTGAAGGAGAAGGATTCTCTAAAGTTGTTTTTACAACTTTAGTGAAGTTAGGGGGATGTGAGCCATTGGATCTGATCCAATGGCTCACACATGTCCAACTTCACTAAGGTTGTAAAAACAAACTTTAGAGAATCCTTCTCCTTCAGTGAAAACAACCTTTTCACTTTAATCAAAGGTGGATAATCATTGCAAAAATGAATTTTATGAAATCATATCTTAGACAATAGTTATAACCTTTAAGTGGACAAAAAAGTGTTTCCCGTAAACCCACCCCACCTCACCTCGCATTTGACCCATAGTAAAATAGTATCCATTCTGATCCGAATCCATCATACTTGCTACCTAAGCCGCCTGACCCACCCCTTTTTTCCACCTTTATAAAATCTCAAGTTGATGAATATTCCACAAGGGATTGCATAAGTGTCACTAATTCTAAATAACTGGTCATGAAAAGGGGTGCGTGTCAGGATAACGAGTCCAAATTGGTGAAATTTCAAGTCATGTTAAAACCTCTTTGGGTTTGGTTGACCCGCCTTCCCCTCTCCCTCTCCCTCTCGTTGTAATTAATCCCCTTGCGTATTATATTAATAAATGTCCAATTTTTGACCTATTTTATTTTGTTTAATCTTACCAGTCTTGCACATTCAGAGCTTTCGAGTGTATTTTACGAAAAGGTCCTGCTTCTCGCATGGGGGTAAGCTATTGCAATTATACTTGCTTGTGATTCCAAAATTAGAGGTTTTCAACGAAAGGATATTAACTAATAACTCTTTGTGACTGCAGGTTCGACAATGTAATTATACTTATAATTGGCATAGTCGTATTTATTTTTGCAACCGTTGGTGTTCTCCTTGTGATGGAAACATTAAGCGCTTTTCTGCATGCATTGAGGCTTCACTGGGTAGAATTCCAAAACAAATTCTACGAGGGAGATGGTTACAAATTCTGCCCGTTTTCATTTGCTTTAATTAGTGAAGAAGAAGACTGATATGGCGATTTTCATATCTTTTCTTGTTTGCTATACCTCAAGTGATTCATTAACATTGCCGAAGAAAGTTTACTAGATGGGTCTCTTAGATTCTTTTGTATGTATCTTACCACAAATTTAAGTCTCCCATTGGTCGGGGTTTACTGTAACATTAAAGGAACAACTTATAGCGCCATTATATTCATTATTTTCTATTTACCGGGGGTTTTAGATGCCGAAGTGTTCACAGCATTATTAAAGAATCAGAAATCTAGAATCTGATTAACGGTTTAGTATATTTGTTGACAAATTGTATTGAAAGGTAGCTTTTATAATTTAGCTTGTTTTTTATAATGTTTTCGATCTGATAAATTTGAGCTTATAGCTTATGTAGGTATATAATCTCACAAGCAATAAAAGCAGGCTTATTGGACATTCAGATTTTACATCAACTCGCAAAGTCTAACATACTTTCTTTTCAAAAAAGTAGAAAGAAAAAAAAGAAAGATGAAGTCTAATGATGAGTGTAAATATTCATCATTTTTACCTTTTCTGAGCTGCCAAAACATCTAAAAACACTCAATATTGAATCAAAATAGTGAAAATATCTCAGGAAAGTGTTTTACATGTTTCAAATGCAAAAATATCAAAAACAGATGAAAAACGCACAAAGTTTGCAAAATTGGCAGTTTCAGTCCCTCAACTTTCAAAAGTTGTCAAATCTAGTCCCTAGTTGCTCTAAATACTTGAAAAAGTCACCAAAGGTCCTTTTAAATCAAAAAGTTACACATTTAGTCCTTTGGTGCAAAGTTTCACAAAATGTCAAGTTTAGTCCCTGAACTTTGAAAATTGTCAAAAATGGTCCCTGGGATATTAAAAACTTTGAGAAAAACAAATTTTGTCCTTGCACTAATCTTTTATGGCAGGATTGGTCCTTGGTGGAAAAGTTTGGTGAAATTACACAAATGGTCCCTGAAGTTTAAAAGTTTGGCAGAATTAGTCCCTGGTGAAATTTAAATGGAAAAGTCAACTTTGGTCCATGTACTATTCACAACTTGGCAAGAAAGAACCTTTGAAATACTTTGGAAGATGGCCAAGTTTAACCCTCAAACTTTCGATAAATTGCAAAAAAGGTCCTTGTGAAATCTAAAACCATAACCGGACCCTTATTATTATTTCAAACCAAAAACCAAATCCAATCCACAAGGTACCCCAACCCATCCCCTCTTTAGGCCCAAAACACCTCAAGCCCACACCACCCTTTTTATTAATAAAACACGGGGTCACGGTTTGACCAAGGTTTGACCCCCTTGGTCAAACCGGTCAAACACCCCATCCCTTCCCTCTCACAGCCTCCCCCACACCCACTTTCAGGTCAAATCACCACCACCCTACCATCCATGTCCAATCAACCGCCCAAACCACTACACTCCGCCCTCACCTCAAGCATTAAATGCACCACCCTCAATTGTCTGATTATCAAAGCAATTTGCAAATAATCCCTTCCTGCCAAAACACGTGGCACACGATTGGAGCATCTCAGACATCCAACGGCTTAGATTAAGTGTGGGATTTGATCAGAGGAGTGAAGAAACCCTAATGGTGGGCTATATAAGAAAGAGGAATGCAAGGAAGAAGAGTGGTCCATTTTTCTTAGTATAATTTAGGTCGTAGCAATTGTAATTTGAATTTCCATTGGATTTCTAAGCTTTTAAGCACTGTACTAGTTTGTTTAAATGTAATTTCAAGTTTTTAAGTAATCAATTTCAAGTTTCCTTTGGTATCTCAGATTGTGCCATTTTCAATTTCATTTTGAGTTTCTTAGTGTACTGAGTAGTTGTCATCATTAAGTGTTCATGGACTCTTAGGCCATATAAGCTCCCCTAAAGCTTATTTAAGCTTTTAGAGACCCTTAAAATACTGCTTAGATAAAGAAAATCAAAAATATAAAAAAAAAAGTCAACCATAGTCAACTGTGCTTGTTTGAGTTTGATTTCAGGTATCAAGAGCATTTGTGGGCAAGCTTGGAAGTGGATTTGGCCTATCTAAAGATAGGCATCAGTGGAAAACTCCTTGTTCATGCTAGGAGTGGTTTGTAAGAATTTGCTCATTTAAATTTTCCTCTAAAAAACTTAGTTTCTGATTTCTTGCTTGTATCTGATAATCTGTGTTTGTTTGTGCTTATTTGAGTGTTGTTTAGTTAATTTATAGCCTAATATATATAACTTGTTTGTTAAAATTTGTAGTTACTTTAAATCCTAGTTTTATCAGTCAAAATAGTTTAAGTGATCATTTTGTATATTTGTCATTGTTCTCTGCTCCTAAGTGCTTATTTAAGCTTAGTATATCAGTATAAGACCTTGTGGTTAGGTTTCATAAGCTGTCAAAACCTTTTGCCTCTTAAAACTCAAAACAGTCTAACATAAAGGGGTGTTTGGATTTGCAAGCTTAGCTGTGTTGTTGTGGATCTCAGAGGTTAACCATAGTTTAGACATCACACTTTAGGTCTCATTTGATAGTTTAAAGCATAAAATCAGTTAGTGTTAAGTAAAAAAGTCAAAATTTGCTTTCAACTAGTATAAGTAGTTAACTGTTAGGAGTTTTATCTTAAATTCTCATCATATCATTTCATTATCAGTTAAGGTAACTTGATTTAGTGACATTGTAGCTTAAAATCACTTAATCAGTTAGTAAATTGGATCCAAAGTTCACCAAAGTCAAACTATCTTCAAGTTTCAAAAAGTCAAAAACCTATCTCAGTTAAATTGCTCAATCTTTGGTGATCTATAATTAACTTGATAGAAGGAATTAGCATTTGAGCTTTTACAAACTTGTTCACTCCCAGCTTGTTGTTTAGTAGTAATTTTTTCAGATTTTTGTAAAATTTATAAGTGGGTCCCACAGACCCTTGAAATGAGTTGCAGGGCAAGCCATTGCCCTGTGCATCAGCTGACCATCTCACCACCACCACTTTGGTGGTTGACTGTGGCCAACTCAGTGGGCCCCAGTGGTTCATTTTTGGTTTTCCCAACCCCCCTCCTACCAAGGTACAAGGTTTGACCCTTGGTTTGACCTAGGAAGAAGTGGACCCCACCTGGAATCCACCCCAAAGTCTGTCCCATTTATGTGTTTGAGTTCAATCTTCAAAGTGCTTATTTCATTCTTAATAGCTTATCAGTGATCATTGCTTGTTGTTTTCAGCTTATTTAAGTTTGTTTAGCTTATTTGTATCTAGTTTCATCATTGTGGACCCCACCTACAGTCATTTGTGCTTATTTTGCTTCTTGGTCAATAAAAGTCAAATTGCTTAAGTAAAGGGGGTGCATACTGCTTATTTTTAAGCTTTGTAAAAAGTTGTTTCACAAAAGTATCTTATTTTCATCTCACTTTTAGCTGTCAAAAAGAAAAACACCAAAAATCCAAACATAAAAATAGTGATAGCTTCTATTTAATAGAAACTATCTTTTTCATTTTTCATTTCAGCTTATTTATAAGCACTTTTCCATTTTTATAATTTTCTAAATTTTCTTGTACCTTTAAGTATTTAAAATAATTTTCTTAGATTTTCCTGATTAGTTTACTATTTATTAGATTTAAAACTAATTTAATTAATTAAATAAGTAATATTAGTTATTAATTAGTTTTCTTAAATTTTTAGTAACAACAGTAGGTTTTTATAATTTTTCTAGGTTTTATAAATTAGTAAAGACTTTTAGAAAATATATTTTTAGTTTCTACTGTTCATTTTCCATTTTTCTTATTTTAATTATTTAAATTAGATTTAAAGTAATTAAAAGGTAATTAATTAGTAGAATAGCCTTAAACATAATTTTTAGAAGTTTTTATAATTTTGTAGAATTCCTGTGATGGTTAAATAATTTTATAAATTTTCTCATAATTTTCTAAGTTAATTTAGTATTATCTGTAATTTAAAATAGTTTAATTAGTTTAATTAAGTTAAATAGTTTTTAATTAATAAAAAACTCATAAAAAGACAATTTTTTTTTTTTTTTTTTTTTTTTTTTTTTTTTTTTTTTATACTTTCTTCAAGTTCAAATTTAAGTTTAGAAATTGTTTTTGCAAGTTTTTAGTTTAATTTGTAATCTTTGTAATTTTTAGTTAATTTAAATTAAATTTAAATTAGTTTAATCAATTAAATAATATTTAAATAGTAAAATAATCATTTTTATAATTTCATTTTCATTTTCAATTTTCTTTTAATTTTAAGTTTCAAAAGTTTCAAAAGCACCCCCTGTAGTTTGTAATTTACCAAATCCCACTTTTCTGTCTGTTACGTGATCTAAATTGTAAATTTGTGCATATATCTGTATATATGTTATTTGTGAATATTATATCTGTGTACAAATACCAAAATATCAATAGCAAAATCAATTCCATATCATCTGGGCTATTGTCCTCAGTGTCACTCATTCCTAAACGATTTCAAATAGCACCATTTCAATCTCGCTGGGACTTAACGACCTGGGGACATACTATACTATCACCGGAGAATTGGAACGAGGTTGTCTTTGACTTGTTGACCTTGGTCAACAATATCTGACTGCTTTTACCGCAATCAAAATTTACCACCGCAAACCAAGGCTGAACACCTACCAACTGGGGGTGTGGACATAATAAGTTCCCAAACTTAAGATTAAAACTTGCATTTATATCCCTGTGAGTGGTGTACCTTTTTTAAAGAAGCCATTCACTTGTGATACTTAGTTTAAGTTCACTGTGGTTTTGCCTCGATCTTGTTTTGAAAAATTGTTTTTAGTGCATGCGCACTCGGTCACAAACAAAACGTAAAAATCAGAAAAACGTACCCGAGCTACGTACTGATACAAAAGAACCAAAAACCGAAATGGCCGCTGGGCCACCACCACCATTACCACCCCCTGACCCTCCCAGGGATGTGCCAGCTCCCGATCTCCGAACGATGGAGGAGCTGTGCCAGCCTACTATGCAAGGGCGGGGTGGGCCTATTGCACCACTCACTATTGAGGCTACGGACTTTGGCCTCAAGCACCACATGATCCAACAAGTCCAGAATTCGTGTCAATTTCACGGATTACCGGGTGACTATGCTAACAAGCATCTTGACAAATATCTCACGGTCACCCAAAACATGAAACAGCATGGTGTCACCGATGATGCCCTCCGGCTGTACCTCTTTCCCTATTCTCTCACTCATCATGCCACTGCATGGTTTGACCGACTCCCAAAGAATTCTATTCGTACCTTTGATGAAATGGTAACCAAGTTTTTAGCAAAATATTTTCCACCTTCCATGGTTACCAAGTTACGAAATGATATCAGTAACTTCCGGCAACGTCCCGATAAGTCTCTTTTTGAGGCTTGGGAACGTTATAAGCTAGCTATTGATCGGTGCCCTAACCACAATATGTTGCAAGTTACCATCATAGATACCTTCTATAATGGTCTAACATTGAGGCACCGGGATATTCTCAATGCTGCTGCTGGTGGGACCTTTATGAAAAGGCGTCCCGAAGAGTGCTATGACTTGATTGAGAACATGACTGCCCACCATAACTTTTGGGATTCCTCTGCGGAGAGGGATGCGTCATGTAACTCAGTTACTCCTTCATCATCTCCTGAAATAATTGCTCTTACCAAAAAGATGGATAATATCTCTACGGCTGTGTTGAGAATGAACCAAACGATGCAAAATCAGGTTCAAAATCAACAAGTGAAAGCCGTGGCCCGAAGTTGTGAAACTTGTGGGGGCCCACATCTTTATTCCAAGTGTCCAGCTACTGCTGGCTTGTAACAACCCGCATTTTCAGGACATTTCTCCTGTTCACTATTCATCCCTTACTATTCATCGGTCACTATTCATCATTTTCAGAGTCAGTTTGTGATTTCGAGAAGCGTTCAGAAATTTTACTATTCATGTGACACTATTCATTCCCGAAGGGAAATCACTATTCATGATCATCGTTCGTCATTACGTAAACTAAGTTTTCGAGTCTTTAAATTCGCGTAACCAGTTAGGTTTAGCTGCGAATTCATGCATCATTCATTAATGACATTTCATATAGACTGGAATAGTCTACACATCATCATCGCATTAGTTACTACACGGATATGCATTATTTTCATTTACGTATGCTTAATTTGTAATTAACGATACCACTCAGTTTTACTACTAACGTATACTCAATACTCCCGACTATGATCCTAACATATTTACATACTCATAATAATATAAAAATTATATTATTATTTTACTCGGCGTTTTCTAACCAATTACTATATTTCACGGTCGGAGATTATAACTCTGTCGGTTTGCGAAATTTCAACCCGATAATTATTTTAACACCCGATTATCATCAGGAATAATATTTTACAACTTTTACAACTTCGTCGTATTTTATTTCACCTCGTTAACATTTATGTTTAGTTAACTAGGTACCCGATAACATCTAATACACAAATAAAACTAACAAATGCACATGTTTTGGGGACAATATCATTTATTAGCCACAAAATCCTACTTTTGCTTCCATGGTTGCCGCCCCCCTCCCTAAAAAGTGGATCTTGTCTCATTAAGATAACTACATACATTTACATACTAATTTTTCTCATTCTTACATTATATACTACAAGTAAACAAGAAAAAGTTCTCTCATTTCTTCCTTCCC
Source organism: Artemisia argyi (assembly GCA_030686995.1). Lineage (NCBI taxonomy): Eukaryota > Viridiplantae > Streptophyta > Magnoliopsida > Asterales > Asteraceae > Artemisia > Artemisia argyi. The sequence continues at coordinate 125,637,734 of CM060690.1, forward strand.
TTGTGTATAATCGGCCAACAACAAATAGCAAGGAAGAAATCACTAATTTTTCAAGATCAAGGTGTTTATCAAGTCCTAGTAATAATCTAGTTTGGGTTTTGAAATAAAAACCACAAAGATTAAATGGGTTTTCATCATCCCTTCTTAATAATGATCACAAGTAAGTTACTAATAATTTTTCCTACTCTTTTAAATATCTACTTGATGTATTTTCAAGTTATATTAGCAAAAACATGCAAATATACTATGATCCATACCACTTATTGTTTATTTTTGTTTATAAACATAGATCTATAATTTTTACTAGTAATCTCATTAGATCCACCAAGATTGGTGATGTTTAGGAACCCATGACACCCTAAAAAGGTGTATGGTAGGATTGGGTATTTGTGGTTGATTTGAGATTGTTTGGTAAAGATTTGAACAAGTTATTAACTAAGAAAACCAAGTTTTGACACACTACATAACCTACTGTCCCTTTTTGTTAAACGTGGGAAACTCAGGGTCTAGGGTGTAACTTTGGACCAAAGATTTAGAAAATACATTCCAAGACGAAACTATGGCCGAAAACGGGGATAAAAACAAGTTAATAACGAAGGAGATATGATTTTCCGAATATTAACAACGAAAAATACTTTCAAATATAGGTTCTGTCCCAAATCGCCAATTTCAGAAAACTCAGGGGTTTCCGGGTAACATTGGGTTAGATATTCATAAAATACTTTCAAATACGAAACCGTGGCCGCTTGAATCACTAAAATCCGAGTTACGACGAAAAAGATACAAGTGTTAAAATCCGACGATATATATATATTTCCATCAGCTTTTCTATTATTATTTTTACCGCAAAACTGTCTTTGCAAGACACTATTCTCTCGGCTGTTTTTCTTTATGATCGGATCAGTTTGAGTCCGAGCCATAGTTAAGTAAAATCAAGATCTTCCAGCAAGCTTTTCAAATCAATTGGCCGTTTGATCATTGGACTCGTAATGAATAAACTACGACCTCATCTATATACCCGATAAACTATATATATTTTGACAGCTTTTGCTATAATGAAATTTTCTAAGTGTTGAACATAATATTTTCAAATAACAACAATGAGAGTCGATTTTCTCATCGATCAAGACCCGTATAGCCAAAAGTTAAATAACACGACTTCAAGATATTGTTACAAGGTTTTTAAAAAACGCCGAGCTTGACCATTAACACTTAACGTACAATATTTCGCGACTAGTTTTGCGAGGCCATTTTGGTCATATTTTCAAGTAATGAGAATGTTATTTTTGCGACGAAAACCTTATATTTGCCGATTGAACACCAAACAAGGATCGTGGAGTACCGTTTCAACATATTTACATGAAAAGTGGTTATTAACCTAACGAGACGTCGAAAATATATTTTCGACGATAAACGTTATTTTCAAAACTAATGAGTGGTATCGATAACATACGTATTTGCATGTGTAGCATCATTTCATTTCTCACATTAGAGACTATCATTCATATTAGGTTGCGATTTGAGATCGTGCCTCATTTCAGTGTATCCACTTTTGTCATCGTAACTATCGCACCAGGTGAGTTCATACCCCCTACTTTTACTTATTTTTATAACTGTTTTGGGGGAGAATACATGTTCGTTTTTAACTAAACTCGATGCTTGTTTTATTTGAATGCGCAATACTTGATTGATTATTCAAATGCACCTATGTGTATATTGGTTGCATACTTGATTATTTTCTAACATAAACAAGTGTTTTACTTTATGAACTATTGCTTTTATGCAACACACTTTATGAACTATTGCTTTTATGCAACACACTTTTATGGACCACACTGAAACTTATGCTCTATTTAAACTATTACGCGGATTAGCCTAAGCCCTGTTATGTCCCAATTATGCCCATCTCATGAACCGTTAATTCCTACTGGGAAGCTCGAATGTTATAAATAGATCTATTGGGGGTAACGCCCCCGTTCGGTTTGGCCGGATAGGCAAACGAACGTATACCATGTCGAAACACAAGTGTCTGGGATAAACACTTGCCGGGCCCTATATATGATTACATGCTCTTTGAGCATGCACACTGTTATAGCTTCGGTTGCATGAACTTAGCGCTAGCGTAATAGACTATTTTTCTATGTGGCATTGTATTCATTGTAATGATCACATACTCTACTCATGGTCCACTCTTCAAATTTTAATTTAAGGTAAACTTTATTTTTATGACATTGTGAGCCACACAATGGTCACAAAACTCTCTATTGAACTCACAACACTATTGTTTTAATACAAACTTATGAACTCACCAACCTCGTGTTGACACTTTTAGCATGTATTTTCAGGTTTTAAGCAATGGCACGCTATTGGAGGTTTTGGCAGGGCATGACATGGTCATAGAAGACTCTGATATTCATATGGGGACCGTTTTTAATTATTTTAAGGGCCTACTTCCGCACTACTTTTAACGATGTAAATTCAATACTTTTGGTTAAATGATTTTTTTTTTAAATGATTGAAGTGAAAACCATTTTTGAACTTGTGTTGTAATACCAATTGAGTTACACCCCAACTACATGTATGCTTCCGCTGGACCCGATTTTGGGGGTGTGACAGATTGGTATAAGAGCTTTGGCTATAGCGAACTAAGCGTTTTCAAAAAACCTAGACTATAGCTACTTTCACGAAAACATAACCCTATGACCGTCACGTGCCTGCCTGCCAAGCTGAAGCCTCATTTGTGGTTAGTTGCTGACATAGGTGATGAGATTTGTGTCTCATTATCTGATATATTATATTCATTTATTATAGTTGATTACTATAATTGTCTTTCATATAAGCATGCTCATGTATCGTATATGTCACCACGTTATGCTTTTCCTTGCATAGCTTCATAATCTGACCTCGAGTCTGGTCACTTGCTTTTGTCTTTCAGAACGTCTTGGTATTTGGGAAGGACATAGTCTTAGTATAACTGAGCTGAGTATTTCAAAATTCATGGAACCTCGGTGGAATATAGACTGGTCATCTATATTCAACCCGGGATAGTGAGATATAGGCTGACCACCTATGTCTGACTCAGAAATGAATTTTGCAATACTAAGAATGGTTATAATAAAATTCTGTCTGGATTGAATTCTCTACTCAATTTCCAAATGTTTAATTTACGTGTGTGTAAACACTCGTTGGCAAAACATTCATACTTTTCACCATTTCGTTAACCACCGATTGGAAGCACGCCAACTGGTCATTTCATCTCATGGACATTTACGTCTATGCACGATACACTTATATCACATTATTTTCTTTTATCACAATCTCATTTTGTCGCAGTTGTCACAATATTTTCCCTTCTCACCATCACTATCATTTCCTTTCCCCATCCCCATATATATATAGGAATTAGCTAACACTCTATAGACTCCGATGTCACTCATCCCTCACTACTCCCTATATTGATAAGTGGATATTATCAAAGACCTCCCTAGGAAAGACTTTCCATACCATCTATAAGGAGGATCCCTCGGTACATTGAAACCATTCAAAACTCAACAGAAATCTCAGGATACCACAAAATCATTCGAACCACTATCACTGGCTTGATTGCCACAATTCCACCATCTGGAAAGTATTGGCTTGATTGAATTACAAGATTAATTTCGATGCGAATGCTCACAAAGCAACACTATAGAGATACATCCAACCTCTTACCCAAGACTATAAATTGAACATGTCCTCACCAATAGACTTTATTGAAACATGTTAGACATCTATGCATTGTGCAGACATACCTACCCGACTATTTTATCCTCATAATACTTTCACTTTTAAATGGATTTTTCTCCAAACTACCATTATACAAAACATATATCTTGTAAGAAATACTTTTCTGAGGCACTTATTTGGACAAGCAAATTCCTTTTGGTTAACCTTTCACAAAACTATTGAATGTTAGGAAATTTTAAACATAAATTTTTGGTAAACCATATTATCCACCTTATGTTGAAAATTGTCCTATCTTGCATAACTACTAAATTTTGAAACATCGAGAAAAATGTTACTTGGAAAGCCGTTTGCTTGGAGTTGTAAATTTATTTACTCAGGGAAGGTTTATGAACAAAACACACAATCTCAAAACAAACTTTGAAAAATCAATCACTATATTACATCACTTATACATTTAGGAGTTTGTGAATTGATGACATAGAGCTTGGGGAAATCTTAGTAATGGAGACTAAGCACCGTAGGTGGAGAAGACTCAATTGATGACATTCCTGCGGCGAATCAAACCTTTTATCCTAATCTATTATTTTCAATAACACCCTTTGACGGACTTAACCTTGTAAGTTTTTCCACAAGATTCAGGATACCCATTTCAATTATTCCTAATAGAGGAATTTGATGCACCTCAAACACTTAGCGGTTACATTAAGATTCCTTTGGAACCACACCATCTATCATCTGCAGACCAATGGTCAGGATTAAAGAGCGATTCAAACATTGGAAGATATGCTCAGAGCATGAGTGATTGACTCTAGAAATGGTTGGACTATCCATTTACCATAAACCAAATTCAGTTGCAACCATAGTTACCACACGAACTTAGAGATTACATCAATTGAAGCACTCAATGGTCGAAGTGCCAACATCCATTGACGGATTGAAGTTTGGAAAAGCCCAACTCACTAGTCCAGTAAACATTCATGAACCCGATATACACTGGATCAATCAACGTTTCTGACAGAGTAGGCCTGGTGGCCGTCAGACTTGAACCTTGTTAGAGCTCAATAGCTTACACGATAAGAATCATCATCTTTTCACCAATACAACTTCAGAGACCAACACAAACTGAACTTCGGGACGAAGTTCCTTTTAAGGGGGTGAGACTGTAACAACCCGCATTTTCAGGACATTTCTCCTGTTCACTATTCATCCCATACTATTCATCATTTTACTATTCATCATTTTCAGAGTCAGTTTGTGATTCCGAGAAGCGTTCAGAAATTTTACTATTCATGTGACACTATTCATTCCCGAAGGGAAATCACTATTCATGATCATCGTTCGTCATTACGTAAACTAAGTTTACGAGTCTTTAAATTCGCGTAACCAGTTAGGTTTAGCTGCGAATTCATGCATCATTCATTAATGACATTTCATATAGACTGGAATAGTCTACACATCATCATCACATTAGTTACTACACGGATATGCATTATTTCCATTTACGTATGCTTAATTTGTAATTAACGATACCACTCAGTTTTACTACTAACGTATACCCAATACTCCCGACTATGATCCTAACATATTTACATACTCATAATAATATAAAAATTATATTATTATTTTACCCGGCGTTTTCTAACCAATTACTATATTTCACGGTCGGAGCTTATAACTCTGTCGGTTTGCGAAATTTCAACCCGATAATTATTTTAACACCCGATTATCATCAGGAATAATATTTTATAACTTTTACAACTTCGTCGTATTTTATTTCACCTCGTTAACATTTATGTTTAGTTAACTCGGTACCCGATAACATCTAATACACAAATAAAACTAACAAATGCACATGTTTTGGGGACAATATCATTTATTAGCCACAAAATCCTACTTTTGCTTCCATGGTTGCCGCCCCCCTCCCTAAAAAGTGGATCTTGTCTCATTAAGATAACTACATACATTTACATACTAATTTTTCTCATTCTTACATTATATACTACAAGTAAACAAGAAAAAGTTTTCTCATTTCTTCCTTCCCTTGTGTATAATCGGCCAACAACAAATAGCAAGGAAGAAATCACTAATTTTTCAAGATCAAGGTGTTTATCAAGTCCTAGTAATAATCTAGTTTGGGTTTTGAAATAAAAACCACAAAGATTAAATGGGTTTTCATCATCCCTTCTTAATAATGATCACAAGTAAGTTACTAATAATTTTTCCTACTCTTTTAATTATCTACTTGATGTATTTTCAAGTTATATTAGCAAAAACATGCAAATATACTATGATCCATACCACTTATTGTTTATTTTTGTTTATAAACATAGATCTATAATTTTTACTAGTAATCTCATTAGATCCACCAAGATTGTCACAACTCACCATTTCAGGTCATTTCAGGTCATTTCCCGAACTTTGGAAAAACACTATTCATCAAACACTATTCATCAAAACACTATTCATCGTTTTACTATTCATCGTTTTCGAGGTCAGTTTGATATTCTGAGAAACTTTTGGGAAATTTACTATTCACCGAACACTATTCATTTCCGGAAAAGTTTTCACTATTCACTTGCATTACTCATTTCATCGTAAATTTAGTTTACGGGTATTCAAATTCGCGTAACCGGATTGGTTTAGGTGCGAATTCATTTCATTAGTGTTAAGAACACTGCATACGGACTGGAGATAGTCTGCATATCATCATAACAACATTTTCATGTTATACCACTCTCAGGATTTTCAAATTACTACATTCAGTACATTTAACGTTTTTACGTATAAGTATTTATAGTAAACGTTAACACCCGGTTTATACACGACGAATATATCTAAACATTCCCACGATGGTCCCGACATATTTTTATATCCATTTTAACATCATAAAAGTTATAACATTCAGTTACCCAGTATTTTGGAAATTTATTTTATTTATAACGTACGCGTATGAATATAACGACGGTTTTCGTTAAAACTAAACATTAATCACCCGATCACTCAGTAAATGTACCCAACATATTTTTAATATGTTTTCAACATTATTATGACTTTATTTCATCCCGGTTAACTTCGTGAACGTTTATTGCTATTAAACCCGGTACCCGATTTTAACGAATAACGCGTAATAACACTTAACGCTACACTATATTTTCTAAGTGATCAAAACCGTTTTGGCTACTCCTTTTCACACCCAAAACCGGCCATGAGACACCCCTTTAACCATGTGCATTGATTTTCATTATTTAACTAATAAACACATAATAACCTAACTTTACTAAATCACAAAATCATAATCCATGCTTTTTAGAAAGATCAAAACTTGCTCATCTCTTCCATTTCCCTAGCAAACCCACGACCCATAATTGATCTCCATGATCAAGTGATCATTTTCCATAAAGTAAAACACTAAACTTGTTCATTTTACATGCCTAATCAAGAATCAAGCAACAAAAACACAAGAACATCAAGCATAATCATCCTATAATCATCTCATTTTATCAAGTAAGTTTTCATCTTTATTTTTTTCATGGATCATCCTATTTTTACATGTATTACATAAGTATCATGCTAAAAACCATGTACAAGTAACTATACCACACTTTATTTTGGCTAAAAAGAAACATACAAACCCTAACTTTTTAGTTATGAATCCCCTTGCTCTAATAACTTGGTTAGGAGTCCATGGCACCCTAAGAAGGTGTATGGTAAGATTAGATTAGCCATGTGATGATTACAAGAGGTTTGGTGATGGTAGAAATTAGTTTTTAACCTTGGAAACTTGATTTGGAACCTATTTTAGACAAGCTGTCCCGTTTTGTAAAAATCTGGAAAATCAGTAAACACCAAGGAAACTTTGGCAAAATTTTTAGAAAATACTTTCAAAAACGAATCCGTAGGCGAAAGAACGGATTAAAAAGAGTCTATAACGAAGGAGTTATGATTTTTGCAAGATTGTAGACGAAAAGTATTTTTCTGAAAATGTATGCTGTTGGACGTTTTTCATTGGACAAAAAGAGGCTTTAGACGTAACCCGGAGGAGCCGAGCTTTCCAAAATATATTACTACATACTAAGACGTAACCGTGGATATAAAGAACAAGTAAAACGGACAAGTAACGACAAAGATAATCACGTTTGAATATCGGCTAAAACCATTTCTATTTGACAGCTTTTAATAAAAATGGACACAAAAACTACGAAGTACATTTATAAGCTAAACATAATATTAAGTACCGAGCTTTATAACTAACGTAGTATTAGTTATTACGAGTATGTTTTCATCATTTCAAGGATTACAACCCGAGTATTTCAACGCTTACATGGAAACTTACGTTATATATATATAAGTATATATATATTATAACTAGCTATTTATATTTTCTAATAGCAATATTTTCCAAATTCTTGGATTATATACTTTTGATAACAACAAGTGTTTTTCCAAAGGGTAGAGTGGTATAGAAACATGTGCATGGACATTCATAACATCATTTCATGATCTAAAGTAGATCGTTCATCATTCACATTAGGTTGCGGCTAGTGTGCGCGCCTTGTTTTTCAGCTCATTACATGTTCATGGTAACATCAGCTTCAGGTGAGTCATAGCCCCTACTCTTTTAATTGTTTTGCAAACTCTTTGGGGGAGAATACATGCTCGTTTTACTTAAACGCATTACTTGCTTTACATGGTTGATTACTCAAACAATTTCAGCTTTATCAAAATACTTGTTTGATTATCCGAGTACAAAACAATTCACTTGCTATTTACTCATGGACATGAGTGCATAAAGTTAAACTATTTACCGATTTCCTAAGATTGCCTAAGTTAAGGACCGGTAGCTACAATTTCAACGGGTATAGATTTACCTGCATTGGGTATGTTTGATTACCTACAATTTCAACGGGTATAGATTTACCTGCATTGGGTATGTTTGATTACCTACAATTTCAACGGGTATAGATTTACCTGCATTGGGTATGTTTGATTACCTACAATTTCAACGGGTATGGATTTACCTGCATTGGGTATGGATTTACCTACAATTACTTGGGAGCGTAACCTCCTACAGATAGCTAGAAAACCTTTTCGGTGCCTTGAACTTAGTGCAATCAATATTCATTTTATGCGTTTTGCTTATGGTCAGATTCATTTTGTGGCGACATCGCCATGGCTATTGTACATACAAAAATTACTTACGGAATTACGATACTTTTCCACCACTATTACTACAGAATTACGATGTCTTTGCAACAATCTTATGACTGATTTATTACAAACATATTACATTTGGCAGTGGGTTGTAAACACACAGGTTACAAGTCTCTTATGGCGGGACTTGGAACTGAGTGGATTTACGATGCCTTTGCGGGGAAATCTTCATTTCAATGCATTACATTCTTTTTCACAAGACTCTATGAACTCACCAACCATTGTGTTGACACTTTAGCATGTATTTTCAGGTTTTAAGCAATGGCACGCTACTGGAGGTTTTGGCAGGGCATGGCATGGTCATAGAAGACTCTGATTATTCATATGGGGACCGTTTTAAACTATTTTAAGGGCCTACTTCCGCACTACTTTTAACAATGTAAATTCAACATTTTTGATTAAACTATTTTATTCTAAATGATTCAAGTGAAAACCATTTTTGAACATGTGTTGTAATACCAATTGAGTTACACCCCAGCTACATGTATACTTCCGCTGGACCCGATTTTGGGGGTGTGACAAAGATTGGTGATGTTTAGGAACCCATGACACCCTAAAAAGGTGTATGGTAGGATTGGGTATTTGTGGAGTTGATTTGAGATAGTTTGGTAAAGATTTGAACAAGTTATTAACTAAGAAAACCAAGTTTTGACACACTACATAACCTACTGTCCCTTTTTGTTAAACATGGGAAACTCAGAGTCTAGGGTGTAACTTTGGACCAAAGATTTAGAAAATACATTCCAAGACGAAACTATGGCCGAAAACGGTGATAAAAACAAGTTAATAACGAAGGAGATATGATTTTCCGACTATTAACAACGAAAAATACTTTCAAATATAGGTTCTGTCCCAAATCGCCAATTTTAGAAAACTCAGGGGTTTCCGGGTAACATTGGGTTAGATATTCATAAAATACTTTCAAATACGAAACCGTGGCCGCTTGAATCACTAAAATCCGAGTTACGACGAAAAAGATACAAGTGTTAAAATCCGACGATATATATATATTTCCATCAGCTTTTCTATTATTATTTTTGCCGCAAAACTGTCTTTGCAAGACACCATTTTCTCGGCTGTTTTTCTTTATGATCGGATCAGTTTGAGTCCGAGCCATAGTTAAGTAAAATCAAGATCTTCCAGCAAGCTTTTCAAATCAATTGGCCGTTTGATCATTGGACTCGTAACGAATAAACTACGACCTCATCTATATACCCGATAAACTATATATATTTTGACAGCTTTTGCTATAATGAAATTTTCTAAGTGTTGAACATAATATTTTCAAATAACAACAATGAGAGTCGATTTTCTCATCGATCAAGACCCGTATAGCCAAAAGTTAAATAACACGACTTCAAGATATTGTTACAAGGTTTTTAAAAAACGCCGAGCTTGACCATTAACACTTAACGTACAATATTTCGCGACTAGTTTTGCGAGGCCATTTTGGTCATATTTTCAAGTAATGAGAATGTTATTTTTGCGACGAAAACCTTATATTTGTCGATTGAACACCAAACAAGGATCGTGGAGTACCGTTTCAACATATTTACATGAAAAGTGGTTATTAACCTAACGAGACGTCGAAAATATATTTTCGACGATAAACGTTATTTTCAAAACTAATGAGTGGTATCGATAACATACGTATTTGCATGTGTAGCATCATTTCATTTCTCACATTAGAGACTATCATTCATATTAGGTTGCGATTTGAGATCGTGCCTCATTTCAGTGTATCCACTTTTGTCATCGTAACTATCGCACCAGGTGAGTTCATACCCTCTACTTTTACTTATTTTTATAACTGTTTTGGGGGAGAATACATGCTCGTTTTTAACTAAACTCGATGCTTGTTTTATTTGAATGCGCAATACTTGATTGATTATTCAAATGCACCTATGTGTATATTGGTTGCATACTTGATTATTTTCTAACATAAACAAGTGTTTTACTTTATGAACTATTGCTTTTATGCAACCCACTTTATGAACTATTGCTTTTATGCAACACATTTTATGAACTATTGCTTTTATGCAACACACTTTATGAACTATTGCTTTTATACAACACACTTTATGAACAATTGCTTTTTTGCAAACACTTTTATGGACCACACTGAAACTTATGCTTTGTTTAAACTATTACGCGGATTAGCCTAAGCCCTGTTATGTCCCAATTATGCCCATCTCATGAACCGTTAATTCCTGCTGGGAAGCTCGAATGTTATAAATAGATCTATTGGGGGTAACACCCCCGTTCGATTTGGCCAGATAGGCAAACGAACGGATACCATGTCGAAACACAAGTGTCTGGGATAAACACTTGCCGGGCCCTATATATGATTACATGCTCTTTGAGCATGCATACTGTTATAGCTTCAGTTGCATGAACTTAGCGCTAGCGTAATAGACTATTTTTCTATGTGGCATTGTATTCGTTGTAATGATCACATACTCTACTCATGGTCCACTCTTCAAATTTTAATTTAAGGTAAACTTTATTTTTATGACATTGTGAGCCACACAATGGTCACAAAACTCTCTATTGAACTCACAACACTATTGTTTTAATACAAACTTATGAACTCACCAACCTCGTGTTGACACTTTTAGCATGTATTTTCAGGTTTTAAGCAATGACACGCTACTGGAGGTTTTGGCATGGCATGGCATGGTCATAGAAGACTCTGATATTCATATGGGGACCGTTTTTAATTATTTTAAGGGCCTACTTCCGCACTACTTTTAACGATGTAAATACAATACTTTTGGTTAAATGATTTTTTTTTTAAATGATTGAAGTGAAAACCATTTTTGAACTTGTGTTGTAATACCAATTGAGTTACACCCCAGCTACATGTATGCTTCCGCTGGACCCGATTTTAGGGGTGTGACATGGCTTTCCTCAAGAGAACGTTTATGCTGCTCACGGTTCCTACAACACGGGGGGTAATTCTTACCAACCACAAGGGGACCGAAATCTCTTAAGCTATCGTTCCAACAATTTTCTCGGACCTCCCGGTTTTAATCAAAATCAAAACCGTAACTCGAATCAGAATTTTAACCTAGGTCAAAACTCAAATTTCCAAAACCTAAACCAAAATCAAGGCCAGTTTAATCAAAACAATTTTCAAAATGGCAATCAAAATCAAGGTTTTCAAGGAAATTTTCAAAGAAACCAAAATCAAGGGAATTACAATCAGGGTAATCTCAATCAGAGAAACAATTTTCAGGGTAACAACAATCAAAATCAAGGGAATTTTCAAAACAACCGTGTTCAAAATCCTCCTCAAAACGTTGTTCCACCCTCGTCTTCCTCCGATGAAGTGCTAAAACAATTCATGAAAGCACAAGAGGAAACGAATCGGTTATTGATCAGCAAGATCTCTGAGCTTCAGAAGTCTTTAAATGATCGACCCTCAGGCCCGGGTACACTACCGAGCAACACGATCGCTAACCCGAGGGGCGATATCAAAGCGATCACCACCCGAAGTGGGGTATCATACAATGGACCCTCGATTCCCTCTACCTCTTCTTATCCTCCTACTAAGGTAGCGGAACGTGAACCTGAGGTTACCACGGACACGATACTTCCTACTAATAACGGAGGTATCAACAACGTCCACCCTCAAGTTGTCCCGGTCCCGGCTCGTAAGCCGAAAGTTGTATTTGATCCTCCTGTGAGTTCTGATGAAATTCCAAAGAATGATCCTAAGCCTTCAATTCCATATCCTTCACGTATGAATGATCAAAAGAACCGCGAAAAAGCTAACCATCAGATGGAAAAATTTTATCAAATTTTCCAAGAATTACACTTTGATATTAGCTTCGCGGATGCTCTTCTTCTCATGCCTAAGTTTGCTTCGACAATCAAAAATCTGATAAGCAACAAAGAAAAACTATGTGAGATGGCAAAAACTCCTCTTAATGAGCATTGCTCAGCAGTGCTCTTGAGAAAGCTTCCAGAAAAGCTTGGAGATCCCGGGAAATTTCTCATTCCTTGTATTTTCCCGGGGATGGTTGAATGCTTTGCCTTGGCCGATCTTGGCGCAAGCATTAACCTGATGCCTTACACAGTCTGGAAAAGACTCTCTCTTCCTGCTCTCACTCCGACCTGCATGACACTCGAGCTTGCAGACCGTACTATATCCCGTCCTCTAGGCATTGCCAAAGATATCTTCGTGAAAGTAGGAAAGTTCCATTTTCCGGCAGATTTCGTGATTGTTGATTTCGATGCTGACCCAAGAGTTCCTCTCATTCTCGGGAGGGGATTCTTAAGAACGGGTCGTGCTTTAATTGATGTATTCGAAGAAGAAATCACTCTACGTGTTGGTGGTGAAGCCATCACATTCAATCTTGATCAGACTTCAAGATACTCCTCTAACTATAACGCTGAAACGGTTAACCGAATTGACATCATCGATGTTGCGTCTGAGGAGTATTCTCAAGAAGTCCTTGGTTTCTCAGCAAGTGGCAGTACCACTCCTTCTACTGATCCTATCATTTATGACTCTTCCCCTTCCCTCACTCCGTTTGAGGGAAGTGACTTCCTTCTGGAAGAAATCGAGGCTTTTCTTGCTCAGGATAGCTCAATCCCAAGTGGGGTTGATGAAAACTATCTTGACCCGGAGGGGGACATTCTTCTCCTTGAAAGATTGTTAAATGACGATCCTTCACCCTCTCCGTCTCCAAAAATACTTCATAAAGCGGAGGTCAAAAATGTTGAAATAACTGAAGACTTTCCCGAGGTTGAGCTCAAGGACTTGCCTCCTCATCTAGAATATGCATTTCTGGAGGGTGATAATAAATTGCCCGTCATTATTGCTAAAGTCTTAAAAGATGAGGAAAAGGCAGCACTCCTAAAGGTTCTTAAAGCAAACAAGCAAGCAATTGCTTGGAAACTCTCCGACATTAAGGGCATAAGCCCGGACTTTTGTATACACAAAACCTTAATGGAGGATGACTTTAAGCCAGCAGTGCAACAACAGAGAAGGGTAAATCCGAAAATCCACGAAGTTATTAAACAAGAGGTTCTTAAACTTCTTGATGCGGGATTGATTTATCCTATATCTGACAGTCCTTGGGTTAGCCCAATTCATTGTGTTCCTAAAAAGGGTGGCATAACCGTTGTCACCAACGAGGATAACGAGTTGATTCCAACTCGTTTGGTCACGGGTTGGCGAGTATGTATTGACTATCGAAAGTTGAATGAAGCCACCCGTAAAGACCATTTTCCTCTTCCTTTTATGGACCAAATGCTCGAAAGACTTGCGGGGAATGAATACTACTGCTTCCTCGATGGTTTTTCGGGTTACTTCCAAATCCCCATTGATCCACAGGATCAAGAGAAGACTACCTTCACATGCCCCTACGGAACTTTTGCTTACAGACGTATGCCTTTCGGCTTATGTAATGCACCAGGCACGTTCCAGAGGTGCATGATGTCTATCTTTTTCGAAATGATCGGGAAAACCATGGAGGTATTCATGGATGACTTTTCAGTCATCGGGGATTCATTCCAGTCTTGTCTCTCCCACTTGGAACTGATGCTTAAACGTTGCAAAGAAACGAATCTAAGTCTCAACTGGGAGAAGAGCCACTTTATGGTCAAGGAGAGCATTGTTCTCGGCCATAAAATTTCAAAAAACGGGATTGAGGTTGACAAAGCCAAAATCGATGTCATTGCTAAATTACCTCATCCCACCACCGTTAAAGGTGTTAGGAGCTTTTTGGGTCATGTCGACTTCTACCGTAGGTTTATCCAAGATTTCTCTAAGATTGCCCGGCCTATGACCCATCTCCTCGAGAAGGATGCTCATTTCATCTTCTCTCCTGAGTGCATCGAAGCTTTTGAAACATTAAAGAAAAAGCTTACCGAGGCACCGATTCTTGTTGCCCCCGATTGGGACCTACCTTTTGAGCTTATGTGCGATGCTAGTGATTTTGCCATAGGTGCGGTCTTGGGGCAATGTAAAGCAAAATACTTTCAGCCTATACACTACGCAAGCAAATATATGACCGAGGCTTAAGGTCATTACACCACCACTGAAAAAGAACTCCTAGCTGTGGTGTATGCCTTTGAAAAATTCCGGCCATACTTAATCCTGACCAAATGCGTGGTGTATACGGATCACTCGGCTTTGAAGTACCTATTTGCAAAGCAAGATGCAAAGCCGAGGCTTCTCCATTGGGTTCTCCTCCTCCAAGAATTTGATATCATTATCCGTGATAAAAAAGGAGCCGAGAACCTTGTTGCTGATCATCTCTCACGATTAGAAAACCCTCATCAGGATGTGTTCGAGAAAAAGGAAATAAATGAAACATTTCCTCTCGAGACACTCAATGCGGTGGCTTTTCGTGGTGACTCTACTACCCCATGGTTTGCCGACTTTGCAAATTACCATGCGGGTAACTTCATCGTTAAGGGGATAACGTCCCAACAGAAGAACAAAGTCTTCAAAGATGTTAAACATTACTTCTGGGACGACCCCTTTCTCTTCAAAATCTGTGCCGATCAAGTCATCAGGCGATGTGTATACAGACAGGAAGCCGCTGATATTCTCAAGGCTTGCCATGCTGGACCCACCGGGGGCCACCATAATCCTAACTACACCGCCAAAAAGGTGTTTGATTCCGGTTTCTATTGGCCCACGATCTATAAGGATGCCCACAAGTTAGTCAAAGCTTGTGATGCTTGTCAGCGTCACGGTAATATTTCACAAAAGAACGAAATGCCACAAAATGCCATTCAAGTTTGTGAAATTTTTGACGTCTGGGGCATTGATTTTATGGGGCCATTCCCATCTTCTCGTGGAAATAAATACATTCTCGTGGCTGTTGACTATTTGTCAAAATGGGTTGAGGCTAAGGCCTTACCTACTAACGATGCCCGGGTTGTTGTGAAATTTTTAAAATCCCTCTTTGCTCGTTTTGGAACTCCACGTGCCATCATTAGTGATCGCGGTACTCACTTTTGCAATGATCAATTCGCAAAAGTCATGCTTAAGTACGGTGTTACTCATCGTCTTTCTACCGCGTATCACCCACAAACAAGTGGGCAGGTGGAGGTTTCCAACCGTGGTATAAAACGGATTCTTGAGAGGACAGTAGGCGAAAATCGTGCTTCCTGGTCGGATAAACTAGATGATGCACTCTGGGCCTTCCGTACAGCTTACAAAACACCCATCGGGTGTACTCCATACAAGCTTGTATACGGGAAGGCGTGTCATTTACCGATCGAGCTCAAGCACAAAGCCTACTGGGCCTTGAAACATGCTAACTACGACCTTCATAAAGCGGGTGATCACCGTAAGGTTCAAATCAATGAATTAAACGAACTTCGTGATCAAGCCTACGAGAACTCTTTGATCTACAAAGAAAAGACAAAGAAGATTCACGACTCTAAGATTAAGAACCGCGTTTTCAACGTCGGTGACAGAGTCCTTCTTTTCAACTCAAGATTAAAGATCTTCTCGGGGAAATTAAAAACCCGATAGACTGGACGATTCATTGTTGCTAAAGTATATCCATACGGGACTGTTGAGTTATCTCAACCCGAAGGTCCCAACTTCAAAGTGAATGGTCATCGATTGAAACATTATTTTGGAGAGGACATACCACCTATGGTTGTCCCGGATCTCCAAACTTTCCCCATGGACCAATGAATTCGGGGATCGAGTCAAGCTAGTGACTCGGTGAACAAAAATTAGCAACATATATGGGTTTTCACCCGTATTTCTGACTTCTTTCTACTTTCTACCACTCTAGTGTGGGGGAGTGGTCATCCCCCACCTTTTGAAAAGTAAATATGTATATAAGTCTCAGTTCAAAAAAAAAATAAAAAAAATGTTTATATATACAGTTAAATAAAGTGAAAAATAAAATCGATATTTCCACAGTTAGTTTCGAATATTAGCTTTTTCCGTTCAGAGATTCGGCATAATAGCCGGGACTTTGAATATTGAGGACAATATTCAATTCTAGTGTGTGTGTGGGGGGGGGGGGGGAATTCTTACGAATTTTATCACAAAACTTTCTAAGTACCCCCATTTTTAGGCCTAAATTTTTCAAAAATTTTTCACTTTATTTCAAAATTTTTGTGGTAATCAGTCCGCCAAAGTCTAAATGACAAATGGATTGGCTAGTCCAGGAGTAAACGGCTCTTGGTAAAGACATCTCAAACCCGTTGATGGCTTGCAATTTGCCAAAAATTGTATGGTTCCTCAACTCCCCATATCCCATAAAGCGAATGAGTTGGCTAGCCCACAAGATTATGGCTTGTGGTAAAGGCTGTGGAAAATCCATAATTGGTAATCAGCTCACCAAGATGTTGACTTAGTCCATCAAGATGCTGGATAGTCCAGAAGCAAACGGCTTTTGGTAAAGACTAATCAAATCCGTTGACAGGTGGTGGTTTGCTCAAAATCACACGGTTATCAGGTGTGTCACAGTTCTTACACCTGGCTACTCCAGAAGTGATGGCTTTTGGTAAAGAGATTTTCAAATCCATCAAGTTTTTCTCAAAAGATTGCTAGGGACTAGCAATGTTTTAGTGTGGGGGATTGATGAGTGTGTAAATACTCATCATTTTTACCTTTTCTGAGCTGCCAAAACATCTAAAAACACTCAATATTGAATCAAAATAGTGAAAATATCCCAGGAAAGTGTTTTACATGTTTCAAATGCAAAATATCAAAAACAGATGAAAAACGCACAAAGTTTACAAAATTGGCAGTTTCAGTCCCTCAACTTTCAAAAGTTGTCAAATCTAGTCCCTAGTTGTTCTAAAAACTTGAAAAAGTCACCAAAGGTCCTTTTAAATCGAAAAGTTACACATTTAGTCCTTTGGTGCAAAATTTCACAAAATGTCAAGTTTAGTCCCTGAACTTTGAAAATTGTCAAAAATGGTCCCTGGGATATTAAAAACTTTGAGAAAAACAAATTTTGTACTTGCACTAATCTTTTATGGCAGGATTGGTCCTTGGTGGAAAAGTTTGGTGAAATTACACAAATGGTCCCTGAAGTTTGAAAGCTTGGCAGAATTAGTCCCTGGTGAAATTTAAATGGAAAAGTCAACTTTGGTCCATGTACTATTCACAACTTTGCAAGAAAGAACCTTTGAAATACTTTGGAAGATGGCCAAGTTTAACCCTCCAACTTTCGATAAATTGCAAAAAAGGTCCTTGTGAAATCTAAAACCATAACCGAACCCTTATTATTATTTCAAACCAAAAACCAAATCCAATCCACAAGGTACCCCAGCCCATCCCCTCTTTAGGCCCAAAACACCTCAAGCCCACACCACCCTTTTTATTAATAAAACACGGGGTCAAAGTTTGACCCCCTTGGTCAAACACCCCATCCATTCCCTCTCACAGCCTCCCCCACACCCACTTGCAGGTCAAATCACCACCACCCCACCATCCATGTCCAATCAACCTCCCAAACCACTACACTCCACCCTCACCTCAAGCATTAAATGCACCACCCCCAATTGTCTGATTATCAAAGCAATTTGCAAATAATCCCTTCCCGCCAAAACACGTGGCACACGATTAGAGCATCTCAGACATCCAAGGGCTTAGATTAAGTGTGGGATTTGATCAGAGGAGTGAAGAAACCCTAATGGTGGGCTATATAAGAAAGAGGAATGCAAGGAAGAAGAGTGGTCCATTTTTCTTAGTATAATTTAGGTCGTAGCAATTGTAATTTGAATTTCCATTGGATTTCTAAGCTTTTAAGCACTGTACTAGTTTGTTTAAATGTAATTTCAAGTTTTTAAGTAATCAATTTCAAGTTTCCTTTGGTATCTCAGATTGTGCCATTTTCAATTTCATTTTGAGTTTCTTAGTGTATTGAGTAGTTGTTATCATTAAGTGTTCATGGACTCTTAGGCCATATAAGCTCCCCTAAAGCTTATTTAAGCTTTTAGAGACCCTTAAAATACTGCTTAGATAAAGAAAATCAAAAATATAAAAAAAAGTCAACCATAGTCAACTGTGCTTATTTGAGTTTGATTTCAGGTATCAAGAGCATTTGTGGGCAAGCTTGGAAGTGGATTTGGCCTATCTAAAGATAGGCATCAGTGGAAAACTCCTTGTTCATGCTAGGAGTGGTTTGTAAGAATTTGCGCATTTAAATTTTCCTCTAAAAAACTTAGTTTCTGATTTCTTACTTGTATCTGATAATCTGTGTTTGTTTGTGCTTATTTGAGTGTTGTTTAGTTAATTTATAGCCTAATATATATAACTTGTTTGTTAAAATTTGTAGTTACTTTAAATCCTAGTTTTATCAGTCAAAATAGTTTAAGTGATCATTTTGTATATTTGTCATTGTTCTCTGCTCCTAAGTGCTTATTTAAGCTTAGTATATCAGTATAAGACCTTGTGGTTAGGTTTCATAAGCTGTCAAAACCTTTTGCCTCTTAAAACTCAAAACAGTCTAACATAAAGGGGTGTTTGGATTTGCAAGCTTAGCTGTGTTGTTGTGGATCTCAGAGGTTAACCATAGTTTAGACATCACACTTTAGGTCTCATTTGATAGTTTAAAGCATAAAATCAGTTAGTGTTAAGTAAAAAAGTCAAAATTTGCTTTCAACTAGTATAAGTAGTTAACTGTTAGGAGTTTTATCTTAAATTCTCATCATATCATTTCATTATCAGTTAAGGTAACTTGATTTAGTGACATTGTAGCTTAAAATCACTTAATCAGTTAGTAAATTGGATCCAAAGTTCACCAAAGTCAAACTATCTTCAAGTTTCAAAAAGTCAAAAACCTATCTCAGTTAAATTGCTCAATCTTTGGTGATCTATAATTAATTTGATAGAAGGAATTAGCATTTGAGCTTTTACAAACTTGTTCACTCCCAGCTTGTTGTTTAGTAGTAATTTTTTCAGATTTTTGTAAAATTTATAAGTGGGTCCCACAGACCCTTGAAATGAGTTGCAGGGCAAGCCATTGCCCTGTGCATCAGCTGACCATCTCACCACCACCACTTTGGTGGTTGACTGTGGCCAACTCAGTGGGCCCCAGTGGTTCATTTTTGGTTTTCCCAACCCCCCTTCCTACTAGGGTACAAGGTTTGACCCTTGGTTTGACCTAGGAAGAAGTGGACCCCACCTGGAATCCACCCCAAAGTCTGTCCCATTTCTGTGTTTGAGTTCAATCTTCAAAGTGCTTATTTCATTCTTAATAGCTTATCAGTGATCATTGCCTGTTGTTTTCAGCTTATTTAAGATTGTTTAGCTTATTTGTATCTAGTTTCATCATTGTGGACCCCATCTACAATCATTTGTGCTTATTTTGCTTCTTGGTCAATAAAAGTCAAACTGCTTAAGTAAAAGGGGTGCATACTGCTTATTTTTAAGCTTTGTAAAAAGTTGTTTCACAAAAGTATCTTATTTTCATCTCACTTTTAGCTGTCAAAAAGAAAAACACCAAAAATCCAAACATAAAAATAGTGATAACTTCTATTTAATAGAAACTATCTTTTTCATTTTTCATTTCAGCTTATTTATAAGAAATTTTCCATTTTTATAATTTTCTAAATTTTCTTGTACCTTTAAGTATTTAAAATAATTTTCTAAGATTTTTCCTGATTAGTTTACTATTTATTAGACTTAAAACTAGTTTAATTAATTAAATAAGTAATATTAGTTATTAATTAGTTTTCTTAAATTTTTAGTAACAATAGTAGGTTTTTATAATTTTTCTAGGTTTTATAAATTAGTAAAGACTTTTAGAAAATATATTTTTAGTTTCTACTGTTCATTTTCCATTTTTCTTATTTTAATTATTTAAATTAGATTTAAAGTAATTAAAAGGTAATTAATTAGTAGAATAGCCTTAAACATAATTTTTAGAAGTTTTTATAATTTTGTAGGATTCCTGTGATGGTTAAATAATTTTATAAATTTTATCATAATTTTCTAAGTTAATTTAGTATTATCTGTAATTTAAAATAGTTTAATTAGTTTAATTAATTTAAATAGTTTTTAATTAATAAAAAACTCATAAAAAGACAAAAATATTTATTTTTATTTTTTATACTTTCTTCAAGTTCAAATTTAAGTTTAGAAATTGTTTTTGCAAGTTTTTACTTTAATTTGTAATCTTTGTAATTTTTAGTTAATTTAAATTAGATTTAAATTAGTTTAATCAATTAAATAATAATTAAATAGTAAAATAATCATTTTTATAATTTCAATTTTCTTTTAATTTTAAGTTTCAAAAGTTTCAAAAGCACCCCCTGTAGTTTGTAATTTACCAAATCCCACTTTTCTGTCTGTTACGTGATCTAAATTGTAAATTTGTGCATATATCTGTATATCTGTTATTTGTGAATATTATATCTGTGTACAAATACCAAAATATCAGTAGAAAAATCAATTCCATATCATCTGGGCTATTGTCCTCAGTGCCACTCATTCCTAAACGATTTCAAATAGCACCATTTCAATCTCGCTGGGACTTAACGACCCGGGGACACACTATACTATCACCGGAGAATTAGAACGAGGCTGTCTTTGACTTGTTGACCTTGGTCAACAATATCTGACTGCTTTTACCCCAATCATCTAACCTAAGCAGTAAGAGCACAATCATAAGCCAAAATGCGCCGCTTTTCAAAAAACACCCTCCTGGGTAACTTAAGACAAAATTTCATTTTTTAGACTCAACATTTTATTTATTTTCTATTTTTTTCAAATCAACTAATTTTTCATTCATTAAAATACAATTTAAAATACAAAATTAAAAATAATACAAAAAAAAAAATAAGAATAATAAACGAAAAACTAGAAAATATATAAAAAAAAAAAAAAAATCAATGTAGACGACTAATTGCAGTTCATTCTATATTTTGATCGGATTCATTCTTTTGCATGTTGAAGATAAAGGCATCCTCCTCCGATAACCCCGCGGTGCTAGTGCCGAGAAACTTCATTTTTTTCCAACTGCATTATTGTGGCTTCATTCGCTTTAGTTACCGCGTACAGAGTGGCTTCCCGTTTTTTGAGACTAAATTCATTTCGTAAAGACTCCCAAAAATCTTGCGAGTTACTCTCCGCTGTGCCTGACATGGTCTCCGTTTTTTTTTTCGCCGCACTTTGTTTGCCGGGGAGACTCGGTCTCGAATCATCTCCAAATAGCTCGATATGTCCGATGACATCAGCCGGATCAACAGGTTCCGCCACATCCCACTTGGGGTGTTTTCTCAAGATATCCCATGGTCTGTCATGATTAAACCGTCTTCCTTTTGTCTTGTCTTTAAACGAACTCCTAGCCCGGTTTTAGAGAACAACCTTGTTTTCACCACTTCTACTCAAACGTCTTAAATGTTTGTAGATACCGTTGAACTTTTGGCAATTAAAGTTCAACGTTGCCAACTCCCCCGTAATCATATCTTTGTTACGTTTGAGGTGAGAAGATGAGTTGAACTCATTAAGAACCTTGCCCCGAAAACATTGCTCATCTTGGTCATTTCTGACTTGGTTATCCTCGAAAATCACAGCATAACACGTGGCTAATAACTTTTCTTCTTAGGATGTCCAATGAGTGACTACCTTTTCGGGATTTATGCTGCTGGTGGTGGTTTTTTTTCGGGTATTTTGCCTATTCCTCATGTTTTTCTTCATGGGTTTCTTGTGGTGCTGGTGGTGGTTGTTGTGGTTGTGTTTGTTGTGGTGGATTTTGTTGAAATAGTAGTTGTTGTTGAAGATAATATTGCACAGTTGTGTATGGTGGCATAGTATATTAGTTACCAAACAGAGCAAAGTGAGGTTGTATTATACTATATAACATTCATTGAAGTGGAACTTGGAGCGGGTACTGTTGTGAAGCCGCCAGGTGGGAGGTCGGCTCCGGGGAGATGGATGGCTCGAGTGCATTGTGGAGCCGCGGCTCGAGCCGACACTGTTCACTTGCCGCGCCGAGCCTTCGGCTTATAGGAATTAAAAAAATGATACCGAGTTTTCCACTTAATTAATTTTGGGTGTTCAATGCATATTGTACACCTGTCACAGTTCTCGTTGTTTTTGTTAGTGGGTTCTCCACGGAGGTGGCACTTGATTTCTAGAGCTGTCTTCATGTTGTACACCTATTTTTCATTATCACACTTCAAGAAATGCTATATAGTAAGGCTGGGTGGGAGATTTCTAGAGTTATTGTGGTGTTTGTTCAAGGGATCTAGCACAAAATGAGGTGTGAAGCTGTGGTACAACGTCTTTTAAATTACTGGTATGTGATATTTTGTTCTTTTGGACCTTTTAATTTGTTATTTCATTAGGGTTAAAGTAAGAAAAACTGAATAGGTGTTGTGTCAATGCCATTTGTTACAGATACACCATCAGGTTCTTCAGTGTTTGATTGTTTGCTGGAGTTGCGTTGTTGAGGAAGCATGCTCATATTCCATGTGATTTTGTTTTTAGTTTATAATGATTACTTATTATTTGGCAATGGTGTTGTTATGTTATTGCTTGCGATTTTTTTACTAAAATATGAACGAAAAATTAAATTTTGAAAATGAAAATAATGAGCCTTAAATATTTGATGATCAATTACCTTTTTAAAGGCTTGGAAAAATCTTGAAATTGTTGAATTACCTCATCATTATTTGTGCATGTTTGAGGGAAGATCAAGATAGAAGTTTGGTTGCCATTTGATTGGTTAATAAATGGTGGTTTTTGGTTTCTTTTAGGTTTGCATGCTATTAGTGGATGGTGGATACGTGTTTTGTTTATGCTTTGTGATTAGCTTGATATATGATCATAGGGATGAGCATTATAGATCGCTGACCGGATCAAACCGAGAAATTTGACCGAACCGAACCAAACGTATTTTTGTCTGGTCTTCGATCCACCCTTTTCCTCATTATTTGTCCTAGGTCGGGTCCGGTCCGGTTCAGTCTTACTCATAACTGACTATTATGTTTTGTTGGACCGGACTGACCAAAGAACCGGACTTGACCGACTCAGACATGGACCGAACATTTCGGTCCGATCCTCGATCCGACTTTTGGACCAAAGTCCTGTCCGATTTTCGAACCGTATCAGTCCTATGTGATCATAAGGGCTAAAAAGGATATGTCTCGTAGCCCAATTAAATAAAGACTCAATTACCAAAAGACAGCTAAAATCATAAAATGACATCCTATGGTAGAAAAAAATGCCGTCACACGCATTAAAGAGAGTAATTAAAATAGAGAAAGCTCGAACAAATAAAATAAATGTGAGATAATATTTGGTGAAAATAGAAGGAGGTGGTGTAAAAGTCAAACCCTTTTCTTGAGCAGACGACACAACAACAAACCCACCCCCAATCCAAAATCCAAAATCCAAAGTCAGTCAAACAAAGAAAAAACACACATCACCGTTTTAGAGAGAGAGAAAAAAAAAAAAAAAAAAAAATGGAAGATGAACAAAAGAACATAAACTTAGAAACAACAAGAGCAGATAGATCTGTATGGTTAATGAAGTGTCCTGTTGTTGTTGCTAAATCATGGCAAACTCTCCAAGATTCCCAGCAGAATCTTTCTAAAGTTGTTGTTTCGCTTGATCCTCTTCGTCCTGAACATCCTGATTCTCTTCAGGTTTATTTTTATGTTTTTTCTGTTTTTTGATTGATCGATTGCTGGTTTTTAGGGTTATCTACTGTTTAAGTTGTTGTATTAGGTTGTAGGGGGTGTTTGTTTCGGCTTATATAGCTGGCTTATGGCTTATTTTGTTTTGGGCTTGTGTTTTATAAGCTCATTTTTTGTGGCTTATTTTGAAACTTTTCGGCTTATTATATAAGTTTATTGTGTCATAATGAACTTATATAAGCCGGAAAGTGTCAAAATAAGTCGCAAAAAATGAGCTTATGAAACACAAGCCCAAAACCAAATAAGCCCTAAGCCAGCTATATAAGGCGAAACAAACATTCCCGTAGTTTAGGAACCCTAGCTTTATATATTCGGAAATAGGGGTGGAAACAAGCCAGGCCCTCTATACATATTTGTATTGCGTATATGTATAAACGAGCTCAAAATAAATAAACGAGCTTGATGCTAGTGTGCTTAACAAGCCGAGTTTGATTCAAGCTTTATTTCGTTTAACTCTGTCATAAAAGCTGAGTTGAGCCCAAGCAAAACCCGAGCTTGTGAATTTGTCACGAGCCGAGATCGAGCTCTTTTAGGCTCGGGCTCGGCAAGTTTCCACCCCTATTTGGAAAGTATTGGTTAATGATAATGGTCGGAAAACTCGTTAGAGGCGGCAAACTGGCAATTTAGTTATTATTGATTGTAGATGTGATGTAATCCCTTTGATAGAAACAAGCTGGTGTGATTTGAGTATGTGTAGTGTTGGTATCGATTAACTATACTTATTAGTAAGGGCAGTTACTGTAGCTAATGCGACAATATTGCGGAGATTTTGAAGCGGGTTCCTGATGCTACCTGTGTGAGCAGGCAGAGGGGTGTGTTAGGAGGCGAAATGAGAGGTTGAGTGATTGAGCAAAAAAAAAAAAAAGCTTTTACTCAATGGTAAAAAGCTTTTCAATGATTAATTTGAGCCAAAAAAGTCATTGCTGCCAGAAGGAGGGATCAGTGAAATCTCCATGGAAAATTGTTAAGGATCGATGTTACAACAAATCGAACAGTAAAGTAAATACTGATAGTTATCTGTAAGATTTATCTTTTAATTAGTTTACCTATATTTACCTGAGGTCTAACAAAAGATGAATGATCAATGACTATGACTTGTTGTCTGCTACTCGCCTTGATTGGCTTAGGAGGCTAATAGCATATGGGGTTCAAAGTCTAAAGTGCGATACTGATTATTTGAATCTGAGTACTGGTGTGCTTGAATAGCTGAACTAGGCAGAAGGGGCTTGATGTATATTAGTCTAGACTTAATTTTTTATCAAAGCAACTTATTTTTTCTTGTTTTTTCCTCTAGCAAATAGTCTATATTGTTCTAATTTTGGAGAACAATAAAACGCCTCTCATCTCATTGTGGTGACGAGAAATAGAACATTTACTTTGTTGGTTTCAACTAATTCTATGAATTTGTGGTTAGTCATTAGGGGAGACATTTAATAGTTTGAGCGAACTGCACCCTGCTTCCGTGATGTTGTTTTTGAAAGCTTCACATATGGTGCCACATTTGTTTACAGTTTGCAAGCTTAATGCACCCATCTTCAATAGCACTAAGATACTGCAATTCAGTTGGTTTATTAAGCTACAAAGTAAATCTTTAGGATGGTAGGAAAAAGTGTATAAATGGCTGGCAGCATTATTTGTAGAAAATCATTTCGTATTTATAAAAAGTTTAAGTGATTTCTCTGATTTTGTTTCTACCTTTTTGGCGTGTTGGATGAATGACCAGATTTGTATCTTTTTTTTTGTACAATTAGTTCTCAATGGAGATGGCTGGTAGCAGTGATATCCCGAATATGCCGAAAAGCTACTCTTTAAATATGTTCAAGGATTTTGTTCCTATGTGCATTTTCTCAGAAGCAAACCCAGGTAAAGCCGTTTTCCTAATAGAATTCAGTTCGATATTCTTCATCTTTTGGCAACATAGGCATGGCTTGGGGCAATGTTGTCGAGAGTTTTAATCTTTTCTAGCTCCTCGTGAATAAATGAATTCAAATATTATTGTAATACCCGTTTCATTAAGCGCAACACTATTAAATGTTTTATTGATGTGTGGGTGCGTAAATAGATGGAATCTCCTAGAAAGGTAATTAATCAAGAAATCGTCCAATACTTGTAGCTCAAATTTAAGTTTGATGAATGCTAATGCTTCATTTATTCACGAGAGATCGAGAATTACTTTAAATAAATCATAAGCATACATGGATTGTAAGTACCGTTAAATACATAATACTATTGTGTAGTTTTATGTATTAATGACAATTGAAACTAAGTAGTAAAGCTCCTTGATCTTTGCCTTGAATTTCGTTAGGAAAAAAAATAATAATTTTTACTTTTCCCATTGGAAATGCTTGTATGATAAAATTTCTAAACTTTCATACACAATTGACACCACCATATCATATCCTAATAAATCCTTATTGGACATTGACTTTTCATGAGTTTGTCTTTTGTTATTGCTTGAAAAACTGCCTTGGTGTAAGTCGATGCTTTGAATGGTATTAAAGGCAATCCATTAACTCATTTATATTGCACTATTTTCCCTATTTCAATAACTTATTATTAATATAACTAACACATATATGAGTGTATTATAGGAAAAGTTGCAATGGAAGGGAAAGTAGAACATAAGTTTGACATGAAACCCCATAACAAGAACATGGAGGAGTACAGAAAGATGTGCCGTGAACGAACAAATAAGTCCATGGTTAAGAATAGACAGATACAGGTATAATTCTTCCTTGTATTAGTCAGCTATTTATTGATTCAGCTATTGTTTAAATTCTTATGGAGCATGCTGCCTTTCGTGTTTGTTCAACAGGTGATTGATAATGACCGAGGTATGCATATGAGGCCCATGCCTGGAATGATCGGCTTGATACCAACCAATCAGAAGGTAATTACAACCCTGGTGTAAATATTTTTACTTCGTTAGTATATAGAGCCGTAAAGGTGCCAAGTTGGTGGATTAAAAAACAGAACGGGATGGGTTGGGTTGACCCACACACTTTTTGATACAAATTTTTAAATGATTGACGTGTTTAATATTACAATAACAACATTCTTACAGCAATAGTTTAAATCTTTAAATAATTAAACGGGTGGAATGGGTTGAAAGTCGCAGCAATCTGCTCTAGATCTCGTTTCTATTAAAAAAGTAGGTTATTACTGTAATGTGTTATACTATGTTTTCTGTAATCACGATTAATAAATTAGTTGTGTTTGGGATTGCATATTTTAGCTTATGCTTTTGGCTCATAAGCCCTTTATTTGCACCTACAAATTAATAGAAAATATTTATCTCACTAGAATGTATCCAAATAAACCAACGAGCTCCAAACACGTCAAAGTGTTTTTTGCTTTACAAAAGACAATAAACTAACATGCACTTAAGATATGCAACTCAAAAGACTCTTTTAGTAAAGAAAAATTAAAAATGGACGAAAAAGTGTTTACGGATTAACCCTGTTTCAGTCTGTACTAGAAATCATTCGTTTCAACCTGAACTTGTTTTGACCCGATATCCAGCCCACCAAACCACATATCTTGCCAAAGTACTGTCCTCTAGTGAATACTTGTGTTACTTAGTTGCTAGGTTTAAGGTATGAATTTTCTAACTAGACAATTTGGTTTGGTATAGTCCAAATGATTGCCACATACTTAAAGTGGGCAAAAACTAACAAGTGATTCTGTTCTTGTATTCGTTTGTGATATCGGCTTCTTCTACATCCAGGAAAAGAGAAAAGCTGCTGTTCCAGTCAAGGCACCTGAGGTTAAGAGAACCAGGAGGGATCGCGGAGAACTGGAAGATATTATGTTTAAGCTTTTCGAGAGACAACCTAATTGGGCTCTAAAGCAGTTGGTCCTAGAGACCGACCAGCCTGCGGTATGTACTCTTGATGTTAATTCATTGGCAAATTGCGCATATAGGGAATGTATTGTATTTCAGCGAGATCTTAGTTTAGGGAACCTACTTTTAGAATCAATATCTAAGGGACAATGTTTATAAGTATATGATCAGATAGAGGATCTCGTTACAAGGGTGTTCTACTTGTAGCCTATTTCCTTATTTGAGGGTAAATTGCATCTAAGGTAACCAAGTTTTATCTGATGCTCCCTTTCCAAAAAAAATTGATGTGTTTTGAGTTACCATTTTTTTTTCACCTGAAATAATGGTGATCAACTTTAAAATTTACATTTATGGTAACATATCATGGTCAAAACGATGACATTGCAGAGTTGCAATTGATGTGTTGGCCACTTTGACCTGAATGGCTTATCTATTACGTAGAACTGATATGACACTAACATGGCACCTACAGTGATTTAACTTCAAAGATTAATCTGAATGAGAACTGTTTGAAAGTTTGAACCTCTTGTGAGTTTGTAGAGTTTTCTACTCAGCACAGAAATGAGAAGTTACTTATTTATGCGATTTGCCCCTTATTTGATTAATAATCTTACCGCATAAGCTCTTGATTTTGATTATGAAGGTATGTTCATAGAAACTGACTGAATGAATGTATGTTACTTTTACATGCAATTTGCCTTTAATTTCTACTTCCTCTACAGTTTTTGGAACATGTTTCATGACTTCTTATTAATTTGTGTGCAGCAATTCTTGAAAGAGATATTGAACGACCTCTGTGTGTACAACAAACGAGGATCAAATCAAGGAACATACGAGCTAAAGCCAGAATATAAGAAATCTGTGGAGGAAACAAATGCCGAGTAAATCGATCCTGTAGAAGGTTGTTCAATTAAGTCAAGATAAACAAACGACACAAGCAACATTGTAACTAACCAACGCTAACAAATCTTGCAAGACATGAAAAAACTTTGTTATATTACTATTTGAAGTGTAGCTATCTGATCTTATAATCAGACAAAGCTTTGCGGTTCTTACACTTGGTGGATTTATATGGTTTATGATTTTTAAACTTTTGGTTCCTATAATGAGACACGCATGCTTCTTTTATATGGCCCATTATATGGTGCAGGAGTGTGAAAAATGGGTTTGGTCAACTTTCTCAACTAGTCCAGTTGGTTTGGTTATCTGTGAAACCTGTTTTATCAAATGTGGTGTTGGGTAAGTTTGTATGTTATGGTAGAAAACAGGAGCTTGTTATTTAGGGAAATTGAAAAAACAATCAAGAATAAACAAATATTGATTGCTTACAAAGTTATAGTACTTGGAAAATATTGGTTCTATTGATTAATTATATTTTGACAACTTGAAATGAGTTTTTAGAGTATCTATTTGTTTTGGTTGTTATTTTTGTTATCCATGACCTTTTGACCGATTAATTCACGGGCTGGGGATTTTTAGAAATATGACCTAGTATGTGAACTTGGATTTTGTTGAAATGTGAACAGTGGGCAATGAAATGTGAACAGTGGCCAAAGTTGATGTGAACGCTAGGGTCTATTTTTACTTATATTATCGCTTTACTTTGTTGATATCTCAGTCGATAACGACCAAGGGAGGTTCAATTCGATATCTGGATTATGTTGTACAGGTTTTCCTATAAATTGAAAATGCATTTGTAACTTAAGCTTGCAAAATGAAAGCCTTCAAAGCTTAGTAACCAATGTAAAGAAAATAAGGGGCAAATTACGTTAATTGCGGGAGGGTTAATCTGTTTCTATCTCAGGCAATCACGTTTTTCTTTTGCAGATAAACCATGCTGTTAACTCTAACTTGCAGAAATTACTGTGATCTAAGACAAATATATTCAGTTTACACTTTGCGTCTTCTTTGCCAATGTTGATCCACTAACATATGTAACATTTTTGGAGATCAACTGAAAAAGAGGTTATGCAGCTCCTTAAGAAGCTGCAAGTGTACCATAAACAAAACAAATGTTCCTAAACAACTTGATTTTGAATATAATTACGATTAAATGACACACTTTTTAATTAACTTTGGTGTCGACCCTTGTACCTGCGAGCCACCCATACATAAACAAACAAGTTAACCAAACTTATGGCTGCCAATATCGCATAATAGTAGTCGAGTTTACTCTTATTCAGATCATCTCTCAACCACCCATTCTCTCCGGTTCCTGTAGTTCGCTCAACAATCTTCACAAGTGCACTATTTACCCAACTCCCGATTCCAATCTCACTCAAAAACAACGCTCCACAAACACTTTTCATACCATCTGTGGCTTCGTCATAAAAGAACTCCAATTGTCCAACATAGGTGAACGACTCGGCCCCACCCAAGATAAAAAACTGCGGGACCAACCAAAAGACGCTTAAACTTGAAGGGTTGGAATTTTTCTTACGCATATGTTCAACGACTGCAGCTGATGCAAGCGCAAAAATGGAAATAAACAAACCAATACCCATTCGTTGCAAGGCTGTGAAGCCACGATGGTGATTTGTTTTCTTTTTTATGATTGGGACAACAAATCTTTCGTAAATGGGTACGGTGACAAAAGCGTTGACGACTGCAAACACTTGCATGGAACCGGGTGGGATGACGAATTTTGGGCCAAGTTGGCGGTCTAAGATTTTGGATTGGGCTAAGAAGAAGGTGGATTGTTGTGCTAAGGAGAGGGAAAGAGCTATGGTTGAAGCCCACACGGGAAAGACACGTATGAAGGTTTTTAGTTCTTCTACTTGTGTCACCGTACATAGTTTCCATCGGTTGTTTATGTCAGTCAACTCTGGATCTTCCATAACTGCTGCTTTGTCTAAGAATCTGCAAAAAAACAAGTCAATATAAGATTATCACTTGCTGTCTATAATACTTCATTAAAAGACACTTTTAAACAATCGTTTCTTTATAACATGTGTTTTAAGTTCTACCCCATGGAATTTGAGTAATTGCCACATAAATTTTCTAAGAAGATAATCAGAGATGTCAATTTTGACATGGTACTTGTGAACAGATCGATTTGAGTAATATTTCGTCTTCAAATGGTTCAATGGGTAAAATAAAGAACTCGCTGAACGTGTAGAAAGTTATCAAAAATGTGTTATTAATGAATACGACCACTTGAATTACCTTATTCATAAAGTTGGATTATTACGGTCATAGCTAATTTCCTAATTTTATATTGAGAAAGTTGGAAAAAAAGAGTGTTTTAACTTTTATGTGAATCCAACCCACCGTATCTTATTTAATTGTGCCAAAATTAATGTTTCGAACCAACTAATTCTCCCTCGTTACCCCATCCCCCTGCCTGAACCCCATTTGTCAAGTGTAGATTAAACCAATTTTTTGCTAAAGAAAGTATAGAGAATGCCGAAAGTCATCCAAATAGACTTTCTAATGCATTCAACATCTTTAATCCTTTATTCCAATATATAGATATACTCCGTAATGATTATAATTAATATCAGGACAAAACTTGTTTGGAGGCTAGGGAGGGCCATGGCACCTCCAAAATTCTCGGTCCACGATGTTATTTGTGTAATGAATTAGTGCTAAGATTTTTGCTTCAAACAGTTTGGCTCCTCTAAAATCATTATCGTTTTAGCCATCTTAATAAAATGGTTTAAGTTCAGTCACTCATTAAAATATAGTTTTGATTCATCAAGAAGTGGGAGTAAGGAACAAACTATTCTAACCTGTATTGAGGCGTATGAGACAGCTTTCGCGCACCCACGATATCAGATTCTTCTGTTGCCACCTCGTAAAGCTTAACATCAGGATTCACTTCAACACCTTTAAAATGATTCCTTATCGAAACAATAAGCACTTGAATAAATCTAGTAAAAACACTCCCCATCGGCTTCTTATACCTATACACCGGAAACCCGGCTGCCAAAATCACGACAGATGAAAACATGATAACAGTCGGGATTCCAAAACCCCAAGCGTACCCTTTTTCTTGTTCTATATACACCATCACTGTAAGCCCTAACAACGCCCCAACTTTGATTGATAAGAAAAAAAGGTTGAAGAATTTGTACTTGTATGATAGTTCTTTCTCGTCGTTTTCATCATGTTGGTCAGCACCAAATGAAGGGACATTGGGTTTCACCCCACCCGTCCCTAGGGCTACGAGGGCTAGGGCACAGTAGAGGAACGCCGATTGGCCAGGGGTAGCGGAAGGGCAGTTTGAATTGTCAGCACAAGATGGTGGGCGTAAGCCTTTGACTGATGCTGAAACGGTCAATAGTATCATTCCCTGATCATATCAAGTAGTAATAATAAGTATAATCAATTACTGCCAGATCCAAATTCATCTGCTTTAAGGTATTATGGTCATATTTTTTAAGTTGAGAATTTTATCCAATTTCTAACATCATGAGAACCATAACAAATTTTCAATATGAAATTTCTTTCAAAAGTATTAAAATCATATTTGTTTTCGCCCGTAAAACTTCATCTTGTCCAAAATAACAGTCTACAATAATCCGCACGTGTAAAAACTGCTGAAGTAATTTTATTTTGTTTTTATTAAATATTAAATTGAACATAAATAAGAAAGTACTAAAAAATCTGTTGGTACATTCAATTTTTATTCTTTTATAAACAGATTCGGAAATGTACAAGAATTATTTATTTTGCATATTGAAAAGTAATGATAAATTAAATATAGAAATCGCATTTGATTCTGTTTGAAAGTTCAATCACATCATAGTCAAAAAATCAACGTAAGATTTTTCCTAAACCACATAGTTGAACCATCAACATCAACTTTCTGTATCTAGTTTTAAAAACAAAATTGTTGTCAACATGAGCTAAAGAACAAAAAGATTAATTCCATGTTTGAGTAATCAAATACGAGTAAAATTTTATACACGTTAGGACCATACTTGAAAATGTTGCACTTACTCATCAAATAAGTCTCATTCATATGACTGACCAACAACTTACGCAAGCTCAAACCAACCATATAAGTGTGATCCACCAATCCATAGTGCTAATTGTCAAAGAAAGAAAAAAAATGAAAGGGATACAACTAGAGGCGGAGCCAGAACATTTTGCTTGAGGGGTCACATATTAATAATTTTTGGAAAAGCATTGATATGAAAATATAGTTTCAAGTATAAAGAATTCTTTTTTAGTGGGCCTAGAATTTCACATAAATTTTACCAAAACCCAACCTTATAGACATCTTTTATGGAAACAAATATTTGAGTTATTTGTAGCCCAACATATACCAAATCCTTAACCAAACATCTTTAATCAAGCCAACTCTAAATCCAAGCGCCAATCCCCTCATGCCAAACGGGCCCTTAATTACATTTTAAACTACTATAATTTTTTCCCTCTCACTTACTCCCATCTATATATACATAACACAAAACTGCACAAAAAAAATTAACGCTAGTTATATATAAAGAGAAAAGAAATTTGCTTGAAATTATCAAAATGAGAAGTGTGAAATTACTACTATGCCATGCTCCATGTTCCTACCATAGTTACACATTATAGTTTCCATCCACATAGTTTCCTTGCATATAAGTTGGTAGTTAGAACCAATTATCCATTCATCCATTTCATACCCGAGAAGTAGTCAACAATTCATATACAACCCTTTTTCACATTATGAAAAATGAGGAGTAGTCGACAGTTCATACACAATCCTTTTCATTTAAGCACTACAAATTGATGATTATTTGACGTTATACGCATAAACGCTACATGAAACACATAACCATTCTTTTTTAACTATAATTATATAATGTTTCAAATTTCCGTCACTATGCACGAGCACGAGCACTAATTTAAAATAAATCATACAAACTATGCCATTCCATTTCATATATGTTGCTATAAATTTATGTAAATACAAGTAGAAAGATTCATCACATCTTTCAAGAAATGTAAGAAATTATGGGAGAAGTTGCAGTAATATTTACTCTTCATCAATAAATACAAAGCATTGAAAACACCAATTGCATCCCATAAAATCTTCTATTTCCAGTTTTAGAATATACTTCTCAAAATATTTTACTACTATGCAATAACAAAGAACACTAGAACAGAGGCACTTACAACAAGGTAAACGGCAGAAGACAAGATAACGGTGAGATAACGTCCCAAATATGCATCAGCAAGAAATGCTCCTAAAAGCATCAAAAGATATGTGGCTCCAACCCAGTCACTAACATGTGTTGCTGCATCCGGCAATGACTCCTTCATTTCTTTTGTTAAATATAGCACCAAACTTGCCGACACCGTAAATGCCGACAACCTCTCAGCCGCCTCATTAGCTATACATAGCAACAAAATTAGATAAACAAGGTAGAAAGGTGCTTATTTATCCGAATTTACTTTGTGTCAACCATAACTAGATTAAAAATTTAAGATAAGCAGGTCCAAAGGCTTATTAAACACTCCAAGGAGTTTGTTATAAGCCGGTAATTAGAAGAAGAAAGAAAGCCATCCTCAGAGCGTGTTTATATTTTAAAAAATTTACACTACAATTTTTCCGCCCATGCATATTTTGGTTCATGATTATTATAACTTCCAAGCACTTTAAATTAAGCACCTACCAATTTTCTTACTTAAAAGAGTATAATACATCAAGATATACACATCTCATAAATAAGAAAACTATTTAGAAAATCATCAAAAAGTTAATAAATCATATAAAAAAATATTCAGAATTTTTTTACGACCTATGTGGGATCAGAATTTCTTTTGCAATAAAAAAAATATTCACACACACAAATACAAGTTCTTAGGTTTTTTTTTTTTTTTTTTTTTTTTTTTTTTTTTTTTTTTTTTTTAAATTACCTCCATTAAAAAACTCAAATTAAACTAAAAACCAATAAGCATTTAAAATATGCAACTTACCACCCACTTGATCATTAAAAATAAAACTTAATACGTGTCATGATCTTGGACGTATAATAATGAATTAAAAAAAAAAAAAAAAAAAAAAAAGATTATGATAAAGTTAGGAATAATTAATACCGATGATCCATGGAGAAGCTTTCCAACCACCAGTTTTCCGTTTATTAGCGACTCTTCCTCTAAAGTCGACGCTACCGTTAGTCACTAAATCCATTGAAGAAGTTGACGACGACGAAGCTGTATTATTATGAACCGTTGCTGGATCAGTGGTATCAAGCAACTGATAGCTCATGAGTTATAATAATAAAGTGTGAATATATATGAATACAATAAATGGTTACAGGTGAGAAAACGAATTCAGAACGAAATAAAGTCGTGATTCTGTCACTATTCACAAGTGTCCTGATACAGTGAATCAGTGACAGTTAAATTTAAAAGGTATGAGATTTGGTCAGTGGTATGGGAAAGATTTGAGGAAATTGTGGTAATTTTGTTGTTGCTAAAAAGAAGGCTAGATATTTGGAGAGCTGTATATCGATAAGACTTTTCTTATTCCTGTAGGACAAACAACATAGGAGGTGTGGGGAGGTAGTTTATACTTTACTCCAAATGTTTTCTTAAAGAAACATAATTGTTTTTTGATATTTGGATAAATGAAACGACCTATGATATTTGTGGTTAGTTTTGAGTAGGGGTGATCATCGGTCGGAAACCGGACCGGACCGGCCAAGACCGGACCGGACCGAAGACCGAGAACCGGAAAACCATAGACCGAGACCGGACCGAATATGGTCGGTCCGGTCTCGGTCCGGTCTCGGTCCGGTCGGTCTTCGGTCGGTCCGGTCCAATTAGGCAAGTTTTTTCGGGTTTTTGGTCGGTCCGGACCGGACCGGACCGGACCGACAGGACCGAGACCGAATTTGGCAAAAAGCTTAGACCGAGGACCGGACCGAATGTGGTCGGTCCGGTCCGGTCGGTCTCGGTCCGGTCGGTTTTGTCGGTCGGTCCGGTCCGGCCGGTCCGTTTGCTCAGCCCTAGTTTTGAGCCAAAATAATTTCTTGGTTGAGCTGATTATTTTGACCAAATACATTACTTTTTCACACTTTTATTTTTGTCATTTCGTAAACGATTGAGATTCTCTCGAGTTTAGATAAACATGATCAGATATTCTTTCACAAACAAAAAGATGGTTTTGCAGTAAATCTTATAATTTTGTATGTACGAGAACATGACCAATCAAATACATTGTAACTTGAAATGATCTCAATTTTTTCATAAATCAAAAGCAACAACCGAACATCTAAATTCACACCGTTTATTCGTCTAATAAGTTTTTTCCTAACAAAAAGACCAAAAAGACAAAAGTAACACAATCTTAAATATGCTGAAAATATATTATACTTATAAATTAAGAGAATACCTTTTGGTACGGATTATATATGTTTTTAATCAGGGTAAATTGCAAAAATGGTCCTTCACGTTTCACAAAATTGCAAAAACGGGACCGAGACAAAAAGTAGCACAAAAAAGCCACCCACGTTCCACATTTTCGCAAAATCGCCACTGAGAGCCCTTTTCCGTTAATTTTCCCGTTAAGTGTCATGTCATCGAGGGCATTATCGTCATTTCATTGCTACTGTTGATTAAAGGACTAAATTTGCAATTTGAGTTTGATATTTTATTTCACTTCACCACCACCACCACTCTCTAACACCGCCGCCACCCTCTACCGCCACCACCACCACCACCACCCTCTACCACCTTTCAATTTTGACGTTGCTGCAGGCGAGGATTTGTATACTGCGTGTTCCAGATAACTCTTATCAATCTCAAACCAATACATATCGGTCCCACTAACCAACTTACTTATATCAATTAGATTCCCGAATTCTTTACTGAAATGAATCGGCACATCAGCAAGTCGTTTGTAACCGTGATTTGTTGAAAAAAAAAAGCATAGTTACATAACTGTGAGAGTATGTACTCCTTTTCTACAAGACACTCGTTACAAGATGTTTCTAGGTGGAATAAACCGTAATTGGTAAAGAGAACTTATGACTTCGGCCTGAATCCCATTACCCGACATAAAAAACAGAACATTTAGCCATGAAGATATCCAACTGAGACCCGTTGGTTTTAAAGAGTCGGCACCTAAGGATGACATAATTCGAATAAGAAATTTGGGTCCACACTCTTCAATGTGTAACACTTGTGCTAAAGAATCAGTTAAAACCGTATCTTTATTCAGGTACCCAAAGCAAGAGGTTATTGTAGACTTGGTGGAGCAGTGTCGTACGTACAAGAGAAGAGTGGTACACCTGGTCAACTCAACTTCGTAAGACCTCGCGTAACTTTACTAATCACTTCACTCATCGCGATTTTCACCATATTATACTATCTTATTTGTAGTATCTTCAGTATGATTTTTAATGCTGTTGTTTCAGTCATTATTTTTTTGCTGAGCAAGTTTTTCTTTGTGTGCCAGGGATGAATCACTATTATGTCAAGGATTAGCTTTGAATGACGATTTGGAGCGAGTTCTAGCCAAACATGAAGCACTTCTTACAGCTGCTTGAAACGATATTAACTCGGAAAAAGCTAGCTAGACATAAAAAATCACTCCTACATAAGGTTTTGGCTGATCTTTTGGAGTTTCAGTATTGAGCATACGAATTTGGTTTAGATAAAAACCGCAAAGAGTATTTGAAAGGTTGTAATATTTGAAATGATATCAATTCATCTAATCTTTGTTGATGAGTTTCTTCGTTTTCATTATCAGTAGCATCTTACAATAGCACCATTTCTATCTTGCTTTATAAGATTATAACCAGTTTGGTGCTTTGATTCTACTGATTGACCCAAAGAACATCCGATATTAACCAGCTGTAATATGCTTATTTAGTCTTTGGTTCTAGCAACATTAAAGGTTCATTGAAGTGTGTTGGTAAATATTGCAGCTGTAATATGCTTATTGTGAGCCTGAGCTCATGGCCTCTCACAAGTCGCAGCTATGCAGAAAGTAAGCAGGCCTTTTGATCGATATAAATGTTGGCTATCCTATCTTATAAAAAGTCTGGCGAATAAAGAAAAAAGAAAGACTTAAATTAAACATTCCCAATCAATAATCCTTTTGAAAATGTAATTATACATAGCTAAAAAACATAAAATGGGAGAACTGGACTTTGATATACAAACCTCTACAACTATAAAAACTGTAAATTTGCCTGAACCTTTATCCTCTGTAGTTTTCTTTGGAATACCGGAACGTGAAGCAGTTTGCTGCAAATTCCCTAGCACTTGTACCGGTCGGTGAAGCTCAGCCTTCTACTCCTGTATCTCAGAACAACGCACTAGCACTTGTCAACAGTTTTTCACCTCAAACCCAACCACCTCAAACGGGTCGCCTCAACAACCAGCATTTTATTCAAATGGGAATGTTCTCATCACAGCTCCACCGCAGCACGCATCATGGTCCTAATACAATCAAGGAACTAATTCAATGTGGAACGGTAATATGCCCCCACAGCAACAACAGCCGTCTTCACCGGGTTTTGGTAAGTGAAGTATTTGTCATATGCATTGGAACTGCTGGTTTTCTTAAAATAAAACATTAGTTATACCACACCTGTTTTATCAAACTTTCAGGAAACAAAGAACGAGTTTCTTATGTCCAGTTTCTCAGTACTTTAGATGGAGGGACCTACTCAATGTTGTCCCCTTCTAGAAGCAGACACTTAGAATCCAGCATTTATATCTGAATAACTATACCTCTTCCAAAAATCTGATTGACCTTTGAAACCAATCTTCATGAGTTTTTTTTTACTCAACTCGTAATTTTTCGTATTGTCAGGCTCGAGGGTGTATAATGGTTGGTTCAAGCCCAGAAATTCTTACCCGTGTGAAGTGAGTGGTAGAGGGTGGGGGTGGTGGTGGTGATGGTGGTGGCGGTAGAGGGTGGCGGCGGTGGTAGAGAGTGGTGGTGGTGGTGAAGTGAAATAAAATATCAAACTCAAATTGCAAATTTAGTCCTTTAATCAACAGTAGCAATGAAATGACGATAATACCCTCGATGACATGACACTTAACGGGAAAATTAATGGAAAAAGGGCTCTCAGTGGCGATTTTGCGAAAATGTGGAACGTGGGTGGCTTTTTTGCGCTACTTTTTGTCTCGGTCCTGTTTTTGCAATTTTGTGGAACGTGAAGGACCATTTTTGCAATTTACCCTTTTAATCACCTTATTTCGATGATTGAACAAACTGAAGCAGTTATTATCAACTATTCACTTTAGCAAATTAAAGGATTCACGTTCACCTTTGCAAAAATCATCTGTAACGTACTTGTTACTAGTTTTTTTCTTCTTTTATTTTCGGTGTTGGATTGCAAAGATAAAGGATTAAAGAGCTTTATATAAAAATTTAGGAACCTGAGCGCTATCACAATTAAGGTTTTGAATACATATATCGTAAGGAATCTTATTAATTTCTTTTCGATCAACTCCTAATATATTTACCCATATTAATTTCACACAGAGCTATTTATAGAAAATTAGATAAGGGCTAATTACGCACGTATACAATATCTTTTATATAATAAAAGAACTACATCATTTCGGTGTGTTTTTTCAAAACCCTCTTATTGAAAAAAAAAATTAGACCAATAAGAGAGCTCGAATTTACGAAGTAAGCAAAATCGAGTAATATGATTGGTCAATAGAAAGTCAAAATTAAATTGATTTTAGTCAAAGTTAATAAATTTGGTGGAGAAATTTGGCTAAGAAAAAAAATGATTAAAAATAGAAGTGTCAAATTTATGAAAACAAAAACTTAAAAAAAAAGAGGAATAATTAATAAAACTTTAGTGGTTGAACTTTACATAAAATATATGAAGCTAAATGTAAAATTACAAGTTTCCATATTTTTTAATAATTATAGAAAAAAACACAAATAATCCCTTACACTTTATACCCCTTATACTTTATAATATGAACTTTGTTTAAAATGACATGAGTATTAGTATTAGTTTCAGACTTTCATCTATTTAAATTACAAAATTTTGTAAATATGCGAATTAGTTTTAATATTGTTAGTTGTAGACTTTCATCCATTAGAATATTTTTTTAAGGGTTTTTCTAACATGTGCCCTAGGGCACATGTTAAGCACAACAAAAAGTACATAAAAGTACTCATGGACCCACGTAAAAGTACAGACAAGTGTACTTTTGTATGTCCTTTTTCGTGATCCCATAGTACTTTTTGTGTGCTTAACATGTGCCCTAGGGCACATGTTAGAAAAACCCATAAGAACTCATGTTATTTTATTTAAAAGTTTAATTTATGCGCACACGAGTTTGAATATTAAATACGGATAATTATCAGTAACGGGAATATAAATATCAAATGGTAAGCACGAGTTACTGTGATATGAAAATAAATATACGCGATTCTACTTATATATATATATATATATATATATATATATATATATATATATATATATATATGTATGTACATACATATATATATACACATACATATATATATATATATATATATATATATATATATATATATATATATATATATATATACATATACATATACACACACACACACACATATATATATATATATATATATATATATATATATATATATATATATATATATATACATATATATACATACATATATACATACATATATGTGTGTGTATATATATATATATATATATATATATATATATATATATATATATATATGTATATATATACATATATGTGTACATATATACATACATATATGTGTGTATATATATATATATATACATATATATATATATATATATATATATATATATATATATATATATATATATATATATGTACATATATATGTATATATGTATATATATATATATATATGTATATATATATATATATATATATGTATATATATATATATATATATATATATATATATATATATATATATATATATATATATATATATATATATATATATATATATATAGATATATATGTATATGTATATATATATATATACATACATATATACATATATGTATGTACATATATATATAGTGTAACTTTCATGTGAGAACCATTTTAACTGCGAGAACTGAGAGAACCATCAAAAACATACATGCACGCCTTCAATAATTGTATTTTTGCACATATGTTTTAAAAACAACACATATGTTTTTTTTAAAAAAAAAACATAGTTGTTCTAAAAAATTTGATAAGAAATTGAAAATACAAAATTTTTCTTTGAAGGTGTGCATGTATGTTCTTATAAGACGTGCGACGACAATATTGCGGCCGTGGGTAAGGTTTTTGTGAAAAAAGATGATGAGTTCATAATGATATTGAAGAACATAGGTGGATGCTTACGATTGTTGATGATTTGCATGTATTTTTATTTTATTTTAAAAGGCGTGCATGCATGTTTTATGTGGTTCTCTCAGTTCTCGCAGATAAAATGGTTCTCGTAAGAAAGTCCCCTTATATATATATATATATATATATATATATATATATATATATATATATATATATATATATATATATATATATACACGTAAAAACATTTTAAAAACTTTACGAAGCATATTTTAACTTCATTAACGCTCATTATGTGCTACTAAACTCGCACATTTTGTACAACATGATATCAATAGTTAAAGTTAAACAATAACATCAAAATCAACCTCATCATGTTTGCCAGTTAAAAACATTATACAAAGCTAATCATTAAAAAAAAACAAAAAAACACATGGGTTAGATAGTCATTATTTAATTTAGAAGGTGTTTTTCTTAAATTATATAAAAAAATACACGCATCACAATCCTTATTTGATAACAATACATTTTAAAAAAAACGTAATAGTTGGCCGTTGTAAAGGAATTAAAGTATGTACATGAGAATTATTAAGCAAGCATATATAGTTTTTAATCAGGTCATTACATTACTATACCGCGATAATGTTATTGAGTTGGTAATCACGGATGTAAGATACCATTCTTCTATACACACCCCTTTAGTTCTAATCTGAAGTTTTCTTATTTGATATTATAACTACTTTGTTGTTA
The DNA here is from genome assembly GCA_030686995.1 of Artemisia argyi. NCBI lineage: Eukaryota > Viridiplantae > Streptophyta > Magnoliopsida > Asterales > Asteraceae > Artemisia > Artemisia argyi. The sequence goes on from CM060690.1 coordinate 125,680,182, forward strand.
TCCTCACTATAATGCAACATGTAAGTGGTTTTTGTAATTTTATGATCTTATCACACACACTAAGTGCAATTCAATTTGTTGTGTGAGTTTTTAGAAGAGGATTAAATATCAACACATGATTGTCATGAAAGAATTTTCTGCGCCTGCTCAAGGTATGAATGTATAATTAAGTTGAGTTGATGATTTAGATTATACATGAATGTATTTTAATGTACCAAAGATGTATTTTAGTATCTATATGGGGAATTTTATGGTAAGAATTCTTAGCAGGTGTCTTTGAATGATTTAATGAAAGCAGGTGTTTGCTGTCATTAATAACACTATGGGTATCAACCAACGGTCTAAAATATGGGTGCCTTTTACCTTGATGATCTAGGCCAATTGTAAAGAAAATTGCACTAAAGTGAAAGGTCGGTAAGGATTCAAGCAATCCTAAAAGACTTGCGAATGTACTCTTTGTCATTTTTTTCATGCATTTATAATTTACTTATACAAGTAATTATAATTTCCTTATATAGTTCGGTCTCAGAGAAAAATTATTTTTATACATTAGACGTAAACATAAGATTAAATTTGAGTTCTACCCATCACATCTTTTTTTGTTTCTCTTTATGTAATAAAGAAGCTATATTGTAAGCATCTATGTTAATTTGGTAATTTTATGATCAAACATGAGAAGTAAATAGGACAAACTTATGAAAATGCAATTTTTCAAACAAAAAGATACATTAGTAAATATGGTATGATGGTTATTCATAATCAAAGAAATTGATCAATCTTCAAAGCTATCTAAATCTGCTACATATTTTAACGAAAATATAAGTAAAAGAAATACCACAATTACAAAACATATCGTGAATTGATATTATGGTTTGCAAAACTAAAAGCATATGTCACTAAGATGTCATGCAAGTCAAGTATTATCATGTGATTTTGCTTGAATAATAAAATATAATTTTTAATCGAAAAATATTCTTCTAAAATAATAGGTAGATTATAACATATATACATATAATTTTTTATTTTTAGTCCACCAAATAAAAACAATTGAAACATGTTAAGTGATTCATTTCTTAATCGATAATAATAAATAATTAAAACGAAATTTTAAAAACTCCGTGCGTGCACAGATATTAGAACTAGTGTATATTGATGGGTATTGACATAGACATATGTATCCAAAATCTTTATATGCTGACAATTATAATTAAGATTACAAATCAAATAGGTAAGCGTCAAATTTTAGATTAAATGTAATTTTTTGTGTATAAAAATTTTCAAAATCAAATTCAAAATGTACGTGACAATATCTATAAGTTATTTGAGGTGTGCTACACCCACCTACATTTTACAAAATTTTTCTCACACGCTGACGTGTCGGAGTGTTGATTGGTTGGTTTTCTGTGGCCCACAGAAAACCAACCAATCAACACTCCGCCACGTCAGCGTGTGAGAAAAATTTTGTAAAGTGTAGATGGATCTAGTATTTTTCAAGTTATTTAGGTCCTACATATATTTGTATGAATAATTCTACATCCACTCACAATTTACACAAAAAAACTCACTTGCTGACGTGTCAGCGAGTTGATTGGTTGGTTTTTTGTGGGCCACAAAAAATCAACCAATCAGCTCGCTGACACGTCAGCGAGTGGGGTTTTTTGTGTAAATTATGAGTGGGTGTAGCACACCTCTATTTGTATATGGTATGAAAGATGACAATTTTGTTCCTGAAGATAATGTTAAATCTTTTTTGTGGATAATTGCTTTTATCTATTTCTATTTGACTGAAATGGTACCCGCGCAATGCGGCGGCGGGTACTTGTGACTATATTTTGCGTTATTCGGTTACACATTTAGTTGTCTTTATACTTTATAAGTAGAGATGATGGGATGATTAAGCCAAATAATTTTAGTTTGAACAACCAACTTGCTTCCTAACAAACTTCCTAACCAACTTGTTTCATAACAAACTACCTAAACAACTTGCTTCCTAACCAACCTGTTTCCTAACCAATTAATTTTGAAATCCTTTCATAATAAGCAAGTAAAAATCTAAATTTTAAGCCTTTTTAATTATATAATAGTCTCAAATGCATTATATAGTAATATAGATAATTGCTACTACAATAATACACCAAAGCCTATTTCGTTTCTTTCTTTCAACCGAAATAATATACCTGTTAATTACCCTGTGAATGATCCATAATTAATTAGTCACCATTATTTCATTAGCATAACGACTATAAATAATTTATATCCGTATAAAAGTTAAGTACATAAAATACATTTTGCACAAACAAACAAACATAACATGTATTTATATATCGACTATACCGAACGTGAGCTTCTGTGGCTAACTAATAACCTCCCTTCCTACGTAATTTAGTGTCGCGTCATTTAATAAATTGCAATAGTTCTAAACGAACTTATGTCATGGTTATCAGTTAGGCAAACATATTAAGCTTCTTTTTTACAGTTCTTAGTTGCGTGCTGTGTCTGTATTTGATATCATTCACTCGGATTTGTGGACACCCTTGATTCCAAATTTTAGTGGAATCTAAATACTATGCTATTTTCTTAGATCATTTTTCTCATTATCTTTTGGTTTATCCTTTGCATTATAAATCTGATTTATTTGCTAAGTTTGTTGGACTTCGTGTAGTTGTGAATAAGTAATTTAATGTTTATATTAAGTCTTTGCAGTGTGACCACGGGGTAAAAATTTGATAATACTCGTTTTCATACTCATTTTGGCCAACATGGAATACAAATTTGGTTTTCATGCTCAAAGACATGGGAAATCGGATTGTATGCTTTGTTCTATTAATAACATAGTCCGCCACTTTTTCAAGCCCACATCCCTCCCATTTATTGGGTCGAAACACTTCATATTGCTACATATCTTTTAGATATCTTACCCTTTACGGCACTTAACAATGAAATACTTTTCACCAAACTATATCATAACAACTCATTATCACGACCTTCGTGTATTTGGGTGTCTATGCTACCTCCATTTACATGTTGACCATAAGTTACAACCACGGTCCACGTCTTGTATTTTTCTCGGATACCCATCTCATCATCGCGGATATCGATGCCTTGACTTATCCACCAACAAAATCATCATTTTCCGTCATGTAACCTTTGATGAGAATGTTTCTTATGGATCCATGACCCGTACTCAACAACCTAATTATGATTTTTTTTACCAATTTATTGCTTACACCAAATTTAGCTCCAACTAACACCACCTCAACCACCTCCTGTTACTACACCACCTTTAGCTCCTACTGCACCGATTCCCAGCCCAACCTCTTTGGCCCAAACAACTCCCCTCGCCGCACCACAGTCCACTCCCCAACAAGCCCAACAACCTCCATCTCACACGCAAGCCCAATCTGTCTTACCTTCACAGGCGGCCCACTCGGCCCAACAACCTAATCCACCCGTTATTCCTACTGTCCAAATACCCGCACCCACTTCTGATATCGCGGCTATATCTAATACTCACTCGATGGACACTCGTGCAAAGGACGGTATCTCTATACCCGTTGATCGGTTGCGTCTTCACAATACCACTGCCTCGCCCCTTCCTCGGTCTTATGTTCATGCCATTCGTGACCCAAATTGGTAAAAGGCTATGTTAGATGAATATAATACTTTAATTACTAACGGTACATGGGTACTTGTGCCCCGTCAAGCTAACATTAATATTGTGAGATCTATGTAGCTTTTTGACTTGCCTCAGATTAACTAATTAACCAAGTGTGGTGAATAAGTCAAACCTGAGTGTGTGTGCAAGTGATCAATTTATGATCCGGTGTAAGCACAGTGTTTTCCCGGGTCGTTATATCCCAGCGAGGATTGAAATTGTATTTTAGAAACGTTTAGGGATTAAGTGATTGGAACAGTAATAGGAATATGATTTGGTGGATTATACTAAACAGATGATAATGGAAATAAGCCAAATTAACAATATAAACAATAACTGGAAATCAGATAAACCTAAAACGTATTTAAAAGTAAAAACGTAAGTTTAAATTAAAATAAACGTAAACGCGTATAGGAAAAAAATGAAAATAAAGTAGAATTAATCCTAAGGGGGTAAAAATTACTTTTTTTTATAAACTTAATAATAAAATAAAATTTTATAAAAAAAGGAAAATTATTTTTTTTTGATTTTTTAATTATTTATTATTAATTAAAAACTATTTAATTACTTATTTAAACTAATTTAAATTATTAAAAATACTAAAATAACTTGAAAAATTATGAAAATTTTTCTAAAACTAATTAACCATCACAGGAATCCTACAAAATTATAAAAAGTTTCTAAAACTTATAAATAAGCTATTTGAGAAATTATTTACTTATTTATTAATTAAAAGCTAATTAAACTAAATTAATTATCAAAAATAGCCAATGAACAGTAAAAATTATGAAACTTTTTCTAAAAATACTTTATAATTATAAAAAGTTAGGAAAAATATAAAAAGATGCAATTGCTTGTAAATACGCAGTTAATGATTTTATTTTTGATTAATTAATTAAAACTAATCAAACTAATATTAATTATTAAAAATACTAAATGAAAACAGAAAATTATAAAATTTTTTATACAAATACTTTAAGATAGCAGAAATCTAGGAAAAATATAAAAACACCCAAGTGCTTAATAAAAAAAGTAGAAAAATAAGCTAAAAAGCTAAAATAGCTTAAGTAGAAGCTATCACTATAAATTAAAAAGGGGAAAATTATAACACTAAGTGACAACTAGCCCAGATGGAGCACAGGTTTGGTTTGATTTTGTTTTTGGAACCAAGAGGTCTCAGGTTCAACCCCCACAAGTGACACTTTTCTGTTTTTATTTTTCTTTTTGGTTTTCCTTTTACACAACTATTGATAAGCACTTTTTATGAAAACAACTTTTTTATAACACCAAAATAAGCCCTGTGTAAGCTATTGGGCTTAACAGTAAGCTTTTGTGGTTTAAAAATGGAATTTTAAATGAAAGAAGCAACCAAATAAGCTAAAAGCTGAACAAGGGGTAAAATAAGCTAAAACTGGATGGTACAAATTTGAAATAAGCCAAAACAACTAAATAAGCACACTGAATAAGCTAAAAATCACAAATAAGCAAGATCTAAATCCAACAACTATGCAGGTCTGAAGGGGCTAATAAGCAGACCAAAATAAGCTAAGGGCAAGAGCTCTAGGGTCCAAAACAAGCTTGGAACCAACAAGTCAGCTATGAGAGCTTCTCAAAAAGCCAATAAGCATAGGGTGGGACCCACTAATAAGCTCAGTACGAGCTTATAAAAGTTGGCTTTGGTTCATGCTGACGAAGCAGTGGAAATAGGGCAAACTTATGGTCTAAAAATAAGCACTTGAATAAGCACTGAGATTCAAAATAAGCATAGGTTATTAAAGCTGGAATGGAGGGCTTTTCAAAAAGCCAAAAGTCAAGGGCTAAGCTTCTCAAATGAAGAAGCTAGAGGCTTATGAAAAAGGGCCTTTTAGACAAATCCCCTGGTGCTGGGCACTAGTTTGCCTTGCAGGCTACTTTGAGCTACTCAATAAGCACTTAGAAAAATTCTAAAAAATAAGCAAGAATTATTTTTGAAAGCACAAGTTGACAATCTATTAGAAACCTGAATTTTGTAGAAATAAGTTGAAAAATAAATAAATTAAAAATCTAACTCAAAACAGGTTTTTCAAACTGATGCTCTTTTTGACTTTTTGATATTTAACACTAAGTTGACTTATATGAGAATCTAGTGATCCTAAGTGACTGATTATGTTATATTAAGCTAATATGAGACTGATTTAAGCAATCCTAACAACTAATGAACTAAAATGGATGATTATGCTACTTAAAGCCTTAAAAGTTAACAAAATATAAGAGATTAAAGTTGATTTTGACTTTTTGATGAATGAGGACTAAATTTTATGACTGAAATACACTAACTGCACCTAATGTAAGATGTTTCAACAATAAACACCAACAAAAACACCCTTATACTCAGTTGGTTCAGCAAATCCAAACAACCCTTAAGGGAACTGATTTTGATGTTTTCAAAGCAAATGGATGAGACCAGCTATGCTACTGATCTAGGATTGTGCATTAAGCTATATTAACTGATTTTAAGCTAAAATGAAACACAGAAAAACCTTACGGAAGGTTATGCAATGAACTTGAAATAAATGGAAAAAGTTTGGTTTAAAATCACTGGTACAAAAATGGCCTTTCGTCACACATGGTCGATTTCAAACGGTCACATTGTAACATATTTACGTGACTAAATGTATGAAAATAAAATAAACAGCCACACTCGATCCGACTTGTGTGACCATTTCGGAAGATATATGTCACACATTTGTGTATTTATGTGACTAGAGGGTAGCTGGTAAATATTTTTTGATCATTTAGTCACGTTTAATTTGGGACGTGTGACCGATACAAATCAGCTTTAAGCATTAGTCACACTACAGATATACATATGTGACAAATATATGTCACAAAATTGAAGAGTGTGACCAAAATAGATATATGGTCACATGAAGTAATTGTGTATGTGACTAAATTATATAGTCAAGTTTGTCACACATTATTTCAACGTGACTGCTATTCTTTGCTGAATATTTAGCCACATAGCGTTTGAAAGGAAGTTTGAAGCGTTAGTCACGATATGCATTTAATAGTGACAAATATATATGTCACACACTTGACGAGTGTGACCAATTGTCATATATGGTCACACTAAACCATAGAAACATGATTAAGTGTAACGGTTCGATACATATGGTCACGTAAGTTAATATGTGTGTCTAAAGTTTAGTGTGTGTTTGCTTGCCAAATCCTAATGTGTATAGTCACACTTAATTGAATCACGATCATGTGACTATAGGCTTTACAAAAAAACATTAATAAATAAATAAATAAATAAATAGTCACATTGTAACTATAGGCTTTACAATAGTCACACCATATCAGAAATGTGTATCTAAATGATATTTATGGCCACATTATAAGGGTATTATATGTGACCAATACATTCAAAATAGTCACATTGTGAAATATTCATGTGACTATTATTTATAGCAAAATGTGAAGTCAGTTATCATTAACATTGATATATATTAGTTATATTGAGTTTTTAGCTCTTCCATACATTTTGAAGATCTCATCATCTGAGTATCGCTTTAATTGAACAAGCTTCCAACCCTTCATATTGTTTAGATAGTACTCATAGTACTTCCTCTTTTGCTTAACTGTTAGACGACTGAGCACTTTTCTCTTCTTTCTTTGATTGAGATAAAATTTCTTCCTCTCAGCTTCATAATTCTTCTTCCATTCATATTTTTGTTCTTGAGTGTACTCTTGCATTTCTTATTTTATTTGTTTCATCAGTGCAATATCAGCATCACCATTTATCCTTTCTTCATCCTAAGAATCCAAGAGTGCTTTTGTTTTGGCCTCAGCTTCAGCGTGTTTCCTTCTTTGATCAAGTACCATTTGATTCTCCTCTGCAAACAAAGCAGCCAATTTTCTTGCAGCAGCTCCATCTACTTCAAGTTGCTTGGGTTTGGGCCAGTACACAAAAGGAAGATCCTTTAAAGGATCATGCTTAGGCTCTTCAACCATAATACCTTTGCCTTTGCCCTTATAACTTGGCTCTTGTACACTCTTCTTGATTTGTTGAGTTGGTTCTCTAATCACCACACCTTTGACAGGTACTCTTGGTTGTTGTGGTGGTGGTTGTGATTGTTCTGTTGGTAGTGGTGATTGTGGCACTGCTTGTTTAAATCGTGTCTTCAATAGAATCATTGCTTCGGCCAATGTTTCATCATCATCACTAGCAATAGGAACATTTTCCTCAGCAGTAGTATCCTCCTTGGCAATTTCTGCACTTGCACCAGCAGTAGAATCTCCCATGCCTTTGATTGCTGCTTCCATAACAACCTCATTACCTTGATTATCAGCAACCATATACTCATCATCATTCTATGCAGAATCCACATCCGTATCCACACCAATGTCATCACCAGCAGTAGCACTATCAAAATTTTCCATAGCTTCCCCTGAATCCTTGGTTTCATTCCTCCCCTATTTGGGATCATCCTCCCCTAAACTTATGCTTTCAGATGAACTAATCCTTTGTCTTGTGCCCACTTTTTTCAGTCTTTTGAATGACCTGGTTCTTGACCCCTTCTGACCTCCCAATTGCTTAACCCTCAGCTTCAAACCTGTAATTACATCCCCCTGAGTATCTGTGATTTGTTGTAGGCCAAGAACCTCTTCTTTAAGTTTGGTATATTTAACCATCAATTCTTTAACAAGTTCCATCTCTTCCTCACCACTTTTATCCTCATCACTTGCATTGTCCCATTTGGTTTCTTGGCACCTGCGGTTTCCTTCACCTGAATCAGTTCCATTGGAACTTGATTCATTATAAGTTCTTGAACCTTCACCCTTCTTATGTTGACCTAGTTCCAACATTGCTTGTAACAATGGTTTACCTATGACAGGAAAGTCCTTACCCTTTCTCTTCATATTAGAAAAGACCTTTTTAATATGAGAGTGAACATGATAAACCTTGTCGTGAACCTTCTTATTTGTAAACTGTTTGTCCATAAGAAGTTGCAGAAATCTTGGATATAAGTAATGTTGGTTTGAAGAATTATCCAAGGCTTTAACCACATGATCAAAAATTAATTTTGAAAAATTGAATTTTTCTTTATTTTTTGCCAAACATATAAGGGTAGAAGCCATGCTACTACTAAACTCATTCCAACCAGTAGTCTTTGGGCTAAGACACTATAACAAAGTGTGAATTAAGAATTTCCACTGTGGGGGAAAGCCACCTTTATTAAATTTCAAAGAATCATTTTTTCTTACATACCCCATCTCTTGAAGGTTTTCAAAAATTGTGGAGTCTGGAAGATTATCAATTCCATTAACATCTCCTAGATGAAGAACTTCTCTAACAGATGCCTCTGTAACAATAATCTTCTGCCCATCCACACGGGCATGAATCTCTACTTCCTCATCAATAGTTTTGACCTTTACAGTAGCCCAAAACTGTTTGATGTTGGAAACATATACAGTAGGGTTAACTGTTAATGCATACCTAATATGAGTAGCATTGAGAAAATCAACAACTTCAGTGAACTCTTCATTCTCCTTGGTGGGCTTTTGCAAGAATGCAATCATGTTATGCTTGTTGGAAAAAGACAGAGTCGACATTGTGAAATTTGAAAATTTGTGTAGGGTTTTGCTGGGAATTGCAATTAATTGATAAAATCAAGCAGTGGTTTTATGTTTGATAGAGTTTTGATCGGATAAAAACATTTGTGTGAAACTGTGAATGATTGAAGTGTACAAACCCTTAATGTAACACCCCCAAATTTGGGATACGCAGCGGAATTAAAGCTGGGTGTTACTCGACGGCACAACAGTTATAATAATAGAAAACAATCTCTAATTGTGTTGTTTTAGAAATTTTATTATTCAAATATCAGAGTTTACAAAATGAGGTCCCAATAGCTTTACAATTTGTCCAATAATTTATCAAAGAATAATAAAATCTTAGCCTTCCTTCTGTATTCATGCCCTTCCATGCCATCCTTGCTTCTTATGGACCTGAGATAAACATGCTAAAAAGTCAACACAACGGTTGAGTGAATCCACAGTGTTTATGAATGAGTAATAGTTTGAACACAAGTTAAATAGTTATAAAACGTAGTAACGCAGCGTATTGCACTAAGCCTCATGAACTCAAACCTTAACAGTTTGGACATTATAGTAATGAGCAATAACGTAATGGTGCCCTCGAGTAGGAATCTTGCCAACTTCCTAGTAGTTCTCAAATAAAGTGCATTTGGCCACCTATCCGGCAACACAAATGGGGCGTCAACTGCCAATAGATCTATTCACTATATTCGCGTTCACTCGCAAGTGATTAATGGTTCATGATATGAGGGACTTTCAATGGCAAAAACGTTTAACTTAGGCAATACCAGATCAGGATAGCATACAGAAAATACTTGTGTTCGGTTTTGTAGCATGTATCTCCCCACAAGTTTGAAAAACAGTATAAAAATAGTGGGACTATGAACTCACCTGGGCAGTCTGGATGGAAAACAACTTAAATAAAGTTGATAAACGTCTCCGACACGAAACCTGAGTTGATTTATCAAGCTTTTCAGTATATATGAATATTTATTATTGATTCCGTTAAAGGTTTGTTATCGATTATACGTTTAATGAGTTAATGTAAAGTTTCTTCAAAAGTTAACGATATCATTATCGTTTTTAGGGTTTATATATTAGTTAACCTAGTCCCTGAGTTATTTTAGTGTTATAAATAAATTCCCGAGATAATATGAAAATATTACACTTTGTACCCTATAGTTTCAGATATTGACAATTTACCCCCCTGAACTTTAGTAAAATAACAGTTTTACCCCGAAGTTTCAAATATGGCACTTTCTACTCTTAACCTCAAGTTTATTTTATTTCTAGTCCAAAATATAAAATTATTTATAGTTTTGGCAATATATACCCTTCATGCAAATATAACTTACACCCGATGTCCTTTTTCAATAAAAACGCGTTTTTAGCCATGAAAATAAATCCAACTTTCCACGACTCCTTTATATAAGTTTAAAACAGGTTTATAAATAATTTTCATCAGCTTATCTACTTATAATGTTAGCTTATTTGTTCTAAATAATCAAAAGAAAAGTTTATAAAACGGATTTTTCGACCAAAAGTGAGCTTAATTATACACGAGACATGAAGAGGTTTCTACTATGTTATTGTTCCTTTTAGTAGTCTACTAGGAGGTCTTCTTACAGGTTCAAACTAGAGGTTCTAACGTATTACGGTTTGCTCACAACGAGTCACTAAAGTGGAGCGTATAAAACTGTTTTTATGAAATAGAAACTAAGTATTTAAAAGCTGATTTTCAGGTTCGACACCCATAAGTAGGGCTGAATAAAAACGAGGCTACTCCATATTATTCCTATGTTTTTGCTCCTCATAAATCTATGCTGGAAGGTCTTTATTTAGAGCCTACGTTCGAAATTTTAGGTGCTCGTTTGATAGGCGAAACAAGTACTCAAAGTTGGTACCCCTTGAGCACCCCTCGACCCAAAACAGTTTGCTGAAACAGATTGCAACTTGGTTTATAAGCCTACAAACTAACTTGGTAAACATCCTAACATGATCATATATATACATAGTTGTCTTGTTTATAGTTTTAAGGTTCGCGAGCATTTTACATGTTGAAAATAACTGGTTGCTAGGGTGTTTGTTTGGCTCGACATAACTGGAACAAGAACAAGGTCAAAGTGTTTTACTCTAAGCTGTACTAGGGCTGTTATAACAGAAATTTAGTACTAATATAAATGTACAAATGAGTTAGAAAAGTGATGATAATACTTACTTAGTTATGGTGCGAGTGTGGATGAACTTTTGGACAAATGAAACCTTGAAAAGAAAGCTACTCTTCTCCTCTTATTACTTCTACTAATACTTCTTTTTAAACTTCTATTTAGTTGTGTAGGAGCAGTAAGTCAAGTGTACATGGCCACTAGGTTATTATTTTCGAGTATAGTAAGGTGAAAAGGATAGATTATGACCTAAAATTTATAAGAGCAAGAGGTGAAAGCTTTTAACTTGATACACATCATCATGTTGGGTTCAATATAAGCATGTTGATGCATCCTACACCCTAACTCGACATTTGTAAGGTTAGAAATTCTTTTTACCTTGTGGATTAACCCTAACCATAGATCATAACTACCTTTTTGATTAGTAAACTAAGATTTCTAGAAATAGATGAGGTGGAGATTTAAAAGACCAGGAATTGTATCTTTGCTTGACACATGACAATCGTGTCATGCATGATAGAAGCAAAATGATGTGGTAAAGTTTATATCCATGTTTTCTACCTACAATATTTGACTAAGGTAATTAATGGAACAAGCCTATGTGTCCTTAGTAAAAACTAGAAGTAAATTTTATGGTTACATAAATTACATGTGGTCATCTTAAGATTTCCTAGTTTGCTTTTAATGAAATTCGATCCGTAGATTAGTTAGGGATCAATTATGCTTTAATCTTTGTTCTTAGGGCTTATAGATAAGTACCTTGAATTTAATTTATATAAATAGCTTAAGTTAAAGTTTAAGTTAAACTATATTGAGAAAAGAAATGTAATTTAGTGTTGGTTATATTTTAGGTGGACATACTTAAGGAAATAAAAGAATATTTCAAATAAAACTTAAAGAGTAGTATATTTATACTAGGATTATAGGATTGGTATTTATATATGTTTAGATTAAGTTTTTAAATAAATTTAGTTTAGTAAAGAAAAATACACTTGTACTCTAATTTAGATACTTATACTTTGTATTTGAGAGTATTTTACTTTAGGGTTTTAGATACTAAATATTTATATTATAACGGTTTTAGAGTTTGGAGAAAACTCTAATAGTCGGAAAACGTACGTTAAAATGGCAAATGTGATGTCGTGATGTTGTATACTTGACATATCTAAATATTTATTCAAAACGAACTTAAGTGAACACGTTTATGTAGAATGTGAGTTACAGCATATTAGTTAGTTGTTGTGATTAGTTAAACTAATAATGTTTAAAAAAAAATTTAGACGGGGAAAATGGATAAGTATTAGTTTAATTTACCGGTGGTTACAGTCTCACCCCCTTAACGGAATCTCGTCCCGAGATTCAGCCTATGTTAGGTGTTTAAGTGATAAGGACGAATTGTCTAATTTATGAAAACTTATAATTTAGAACTACACATGTAAGTATTATTCCGAAGGTCATATAAACTTAAGAAATTTTATTTTAATTGTTATTTATAAAATTTATCCTGTTTCAGTCATCAAATTTTTATTTATTTTTATTTATTTATTTATTTTTTTTAAAAGAAAACTTTCGGATGAAAACTTTGATGAATGTAAAGAAAAATTTTTAAATTTAACTTTTGTAGATGATGAATCCGTTTGTTCCTTAGTAAAAATTTTAAATTTTCAAACGTTCATGAATAATGTTCCAACGGTCATGAATAGTAAATTCCAACGGCTAGTTTTTGATTCCATAAATACCCCATTTCAATCCCCATTCTTTCCTACTAACATTTCCATCCATAATTCTTACAAAATGCCGCACCCCATTACCATTATCGCGATTATCTACACCGTTGTTGCTGCGATTTATTTCGCCTATGTTCTGGAGGAAGACTATGAGTTCTTGGCTATAGTCTTAACAGTTCTCGTTCCTCTAGTGGTCCTAGCCATCGGTGTGGACAAGATATGGGGGTAGGAATGTCGAAGCAACTTTTATTTCATTTGTATTTTCTTGTAATCGTTTATGAATAAGATTATGCGTATGATTATTTCTTTTATTATCGCGTTTGTAATTCGTTTATGTTTTTCGTTACAGAGTTTTCAAGATTTTACATCCAGTTGTGATTCTTGCTCTCGTAGGCGTAGTGTTGTTCTTCATTAGCATAGCGGATCAACCTATTGGCGATTCTATCGTTTACTTAGTGATATTTGTAACATTAGCACTACCGATGCTAATTATTTCGTTATATATTAATATTTATGGATTTTAATGAAATTTTACGTTATTTGTGTTTTATGAATTTTAGTGAGTCTCAGATTTATAATTTTCATTTTTATAATTTATGAAAAGGCGTTCTAAATAATATGAATAGAGAAATAATAGCTTATGGGTTAACGATTTATAATAAAATGATGTAAGTACTTAGGAGACGTGGACGTTAGAAACGTTTGCTAAGAGTTTATCTTGATACAAGGTTTTGTTTTTAAGTAAAGTTTGTTTTGGAAACCTACAAAGATAACTGTTTCTCCCATGACATGATCCTTCCTGAATTAGACATAGGTGATCAGGCTATATATAATTTAGGACAGATGATGTAATGCGTGATTCAGTCAAATTTGATATTAGATTTCACAAGTTTTAGATGGTGTTCAACGTTTTATTTTTATAAAATAGCATCTTGAATACTTTTTAGAGTAATAAGGAATCGATTCGAATAATGATAGTATATAATTGTAGGATGACAGGGTATCAACCTTTGGGGTGATAGAAGAATAGCTTGAAGAAATTCTTAGGAATATATTTGTAGAAAAACCTAATAGAATATATATAGTTAGGTATGAAATGGTGGTACATTGTCACGAAATGACTATGAATAATATGAAAGGAAAGTGAAATGGACTATGGTTATAGTAGTATTGGGATTATTAGGTGGGAAAGTACTAGTTATAATTTGGTTACATTATTGTACCCAAGGTAAAGTACAGAGAAATAATTACAACCCTAAAGAGCTGAGCTATGGTTTATTGTTATAACAGAAATTTCTTATTTTTATTTAAACGTTGTTGTTGTCTTCTGACGATTGTTGAGATCCTGCTGATTTTCTAGGGTAATCTTTGGTATGAATTGTGTAGAAGACGTTATTCAAGATTTATGAGTTAATTATCCTACTTGGGAATTTCTAATTTAATATTAGAAATTAGTTAATGAATTAGGTATTCTGGGAGTACGGAGAGAGTATTTATACCCATTTTTTGGATATGAGAGTAGGTAATCAAGGTGAGTTGACATAGTTTTTAAAATAGTGGAGAGTATATTTTTAACGTAAATAGGATAAGAATTGTGGAAACCACAATGTCTTAGGAAAGTTTTGTAAATTTATGAAAATATTGAAGTAGATACATGCTCAGGGAAATAGGATTAAAACGTAATGCCTTAGATTGGGCATCTGCAGATATGTTTGTTTGTATAAAGTGATCAGAAGTATATCATATATGCATATACTAGTTTACTAAAGTTTTTGAGTAGCATAACTTACCTAGAAGTCACATAATCATCCGGAGGCTGGAAGACACGGACAACGGAAGGCTATAAAACATTTTTGTGAAAAAGTGGTTATAGTTCGGATCTCAATTAGATCTGTTTCTCTATAACTATAGCTCTGATACCAATCTGTAACACCCCCAAATTTGGGATACGCAGCGGAATTAAAGCTGGGTGTTACTCGACGGCACAACAGTTATAATAATAGAAAACAATCTCTAATTGTGTTATTTTAGAAATTTTATTATTCAAATATCAGAGTTTACAAAATGAGGTCCCAATAGCTTTACAATTTGTCCAATAATTTATCAAAGAATAATAAAATCTTAGCCTTCCTTCCGTATCCATGCCCTTCCATGCCATCCTTGCTTCTTATGGACCTGAGATAAACATGCTAAAAAGTCAACACAACGGTTGAGTGAATCCACAATGTTTATGAATGAGTAATAGTTTGAACACAAGTTAAATAGTTATAAAACGTAGTAACGCAGCGTATTGCACTAAGCCTCATGAACTCAAACCTTAACAGTTTGGACATTATAGTAATGAGCTATAACGTAATGGTGCCCTCGAGTAGGAATCTTGCCAACTTCCTAGTAGTTCTCAAATAAAGTGCATTTGGCCACCTATCCGGCAACACAAATGGGGCGTCAACTGCCAATAGATCTATTCACTATATTCGCGTTCACTCGCAAGTGATTAATGGTTCATGATATGAGGGACTTTCAATGGCAAAAACGTTTAACTTAGGCAATACCAGATCAGGATAGCATACAGAAAATACTTGTGTTCGGTTTTGTAGCATGTATCTCCCCACAAGTTTGAAAAACAGTATAAAAATAGTGGGACTATGAACTCACCTGGGCAGTCTGGATGAAAAACAACTTAAATAAAGTTGATAAACGTCTCCGACACGAAACCTGAGTTGATTTATCAAGCTTTTCAGTATATATGAATATTTATTATTGATTCCGTTAAAGGTTTGTTATCGATTATACGTTTAATGAGTTAATGTAAAGTTTCTTCAAAAGTTAACGATATCATTATCGTTTTTAGGGTTTATATATTAGTTAACCTAGTCCCCGAGTTATTTTAGTGTTATAAATAAATTCCCGAGATAATATGAAAATATTACACTTTGTACCCTATAGTTTCAGATATTGACAATTTACCCCCCTGAACTTTAGTAAAATAACAGTTTTACCCCGAAGTTTCAAATATGGCACTTTCTACTCTTAACCTCAAGTTTATTTTATTTCTAGTCCAAAATATAAAATTATTTATAGTTTTGGCAATATATACCCTTCATGCAAATATAACTTACACCCGATGTCCTTTTTCAATAAAAACGCGTTTTTAGCCATGAAAATAAATCCAACTTTCCACGACTCCTTTATATAAGTCCAAAATATAAAATTATTTATAGCTTATTTGTTCTAAATAATCAAAAGAAAAGTTTATAAAACGGATTTTTCGACCAAAAGTGAGCTTAATTATACACGAGACATGAAGAGGTTTCTACTACGTTATTGTTCCTTTTAGTAGTCTACTAGGAGGTCTTCTTATAGGTTCAAACTAGAGGTTCTAACGTATTACGGTTTGCTCACAACGAGTCACTAAAGTGGAGCGTATAAAACTGTTTTTATGAAATAGAAACTAAGTATTTAAAAGCTGATTTTCAGGTTCGACACCCATAAGTAGGGCTGAATAAAAACGAGGCTACTCCATATTATTCCTATGTTTTTGCTTCTCATAAATCTATGCTGGAAGGTCTTTATTTAGAGCCTACGTTCGAAATTTTAGGTGCTCGTTTGATAGGCGAAACAAGTACTCAAAGTTGGTACCCCTTGAGCACCCCTCGACCCAAAACAGTTTGCTGAAACAGATTGCAACTTGGTTTATAAGCCTACAAACTAACTTGGTAAACATCCTAACATGATCATATATATACATAGTTGTCTTGTTTATAGTTTTAAGGTTCGCGAGCATTTTACATGTTGAAAATAACTGGTTGCTAGGGTGTTTGTTTGGCTCGACATAACTGGAACAAGAACAAGGTCAAAGTGTTTTACTCTAAGCTGTACTAGGGTTGTTATAACAGAAATTTAGTACTAATATAAATGTACAAATGAGTTAGAAAAGTGATGATAATACTTACTTAGTTATGGTGCGAGTGTGGATGAACTTTTGGACAAATGAAACCTTGAAAAGAAAGCTACTCTTCTCCTCTTATTACTTCTACTAATACTTCTTTTTAAACTTCTATTTAGTTGTGTAGGAGCAGTAAGTCAAGTGTACATGGCCACTAGGTTATTATTTTCGAGTATAGTAAGGTGAAAAGGATAGATTATGACCTAAAATTTATAAGAGCAAGAGGTGAAAGCTTTTAACTTGATACACATCATCATGTTGGGTTCAATATAAGCATGTTGATGCATCCTACACCCTAACTCGACATTTGTAAGGTTAGAAATTCTTTTTACCTTGTGGATTAACCCTAACCATAGATCATAACTACCTTTTTGATTAGTAAACTAAGATTTCTAGAAATAGATGAGGTGGAGATTTAAAAGACCAGGAATTGTATCTTTGCTTGACACATGACAATCGTGTCATGCATGATAGAAGCAAAATGATGTGGTAAAGTTTATATCCATGTTTTCTACCTACAATATTTGACTAAGGTAATTAATGGAACAAGCCTATGTGTCCTTAGTAAAAACTAGAAGTAAATTTTATGGTTACAGAAATTACATGTGGTCATCTTAGGATTTCCTAGTTTGCTTTTACTGAAATTCGATCCGTAGATTAGTTAGGGATCAATTATGCTTTAATCTTTGTTCTTAGGGCTTATAGATAAGTACCTTGAATTCAATTTATATAAATAGCTTAAGTTAAAGTTTAAGTTAAACTATATTGAGAAAAGAAATGTAATTTAGTGTTGGTTATATTTTAGGTGGACATACTTAAGGAAATAAAAGAATATTTCAAATAAAACTTAAAGAGTAGTATATTTATACTAGGATTATAGGATTGGTATTTATATATGTTTAGATTAAGTTTTTAAATAAATTTAGTTTAGTAAAGAAAAATACACTTGTACTCTAATTTAGATACTTATACTTTGTATTTGAGAGTATTTTACTTTAGGGTTTTAGATACTAAATATTTATATTATAACGGTTTTAGAGTTTGGAGAAAACTCTAATAGTCGGAAAACGTACGTTAAAATGGCAAATGTGATGTCGTGATGTTATATACTTGACATATCTAAATATTTATTCAAAACGAACTTAAGTGAACACATTTATGTAGAATGTGAGTTACATCATATTAGTTAGTTGTTGTGATTAGTTAAACTAATAATGTTTAAAAAAAAATTAGACGGGGAAAAATGGATAAGTATTAGTTTAATTTAAGTGAAAATTTACCGGTGGTTACACTTAACCGTTCATATTTCTAAAACAGTACACTGCACTCTCAAAAATAGCAGAACAACCCTTAGCCGGACTAAGTTAGGTTTAGCAGCACTAAAATATGCCTAGCAACACTAAGTCAGTTTCCACTCGAAACGGCTTATTTTTTAGGACTCCAGCACTTTTCTCAGCTTATCCTGCAAAATATTAGTCCCAAAAACACAAAACCTAAATCATTACCCGAATAACAATAATCACATCGTCAATTACACTTAGCAATACTATTTATAACTAGCAACATTAACACATCATTTCTGGATTTTAACAATTTGACATACTGCTTTTATCCAAGAAACCAAACACACCTTTGACAGTTTGACATCACAAGGAACCATACAAGGTCTCAAAATTTTCATTGATATTTTTTAAAAGATACAACCATTCATAAAAGCTGCAAACATAAACATAATTAATTATCCTACCTAAATACTAAAGATACTAGAAACATAAAAACATCATCATTAAAAACTGCTTCACTCCATTTCACACCAACTTGTTAAAACCAGAGCGCTCTACTCCCTGCGTTGCATCCTTTTCCTTTCCAGGAGATATTGAAACTTAATTTCAAGATCGGTAAATCCTGTTTTCCAGATTTAACGGGTCTGCAAATGCAAACCCATCTTGTTGACCCCCTTTGTTTTGATGCTCCACCATATTTTGATGCTCCATCACATTTTGCTGTTGATCCTCTTCATTTTGCTCCTCCACCACATTTTGCTGCACATCCTCTTTATTTTGCTGCTCCACCACATTTTGCTGCGCATCCTGTTGATCCTCCTCATCCTCTTCATCTTCTTCCTCCACCTCCACATCATTCAGTCCCCAACGCTCATCCCAGTAAAAGTCTTGTCTATGCAGCCATTTCAAAATTATTGACCTCATCCACGTATCTACCTGCCTATACAACCCATATTCGTAAACAAGATCATACCCGAAATGATTAAACACTGCGTCCCATAGCAAACTGTTGTTTAATACCCACTCGTACTCTTCTGCATCATTTTGAAAGTTACCATTTGCTTCCATTGTTGAAGTTTTCTTTGAAAGTGAATATGTGTTTGTGTGTGTTATTTGGTATATATACAATAGAGAGGTATAAATAGGCTGGAGAGGTATATGAACGGTTCCCAAGACTTTTGGCGGGAAAAGGGATCGACCAAAGGCGCCTAAATCATACTGTGAATTGAAGATATTTTAAAACTGTTCCTAAAGATAAGGAATTGACTGTCTCCACTTTCCTTTTACCAATTCTTGACTTACCAAGTACAATGAGTTGATGCAATAACTACTTGTATCTCATGCTTTATGAATAATAAACTTCCAAACTCAATATTTCCAACAATGATTTGCGATCGGGTTTTGACCCGAGGGAATAAAAGTTTGACCGTGACTCGAAGAAAACTTATGTTATGTTTCTTTGAAGTTTAATGTTTTTGTGTTCTAAGAAAACTTATGTTATGTTTCTTTGTTAATCAAGTTATCGATTACTATATTATGATGCTTTGTTAAAAGTCAAACAAAGATTGTCGAACTTGATTGTCATTTGCAAAAGTCAAAGAGTCTCCAAGTGAATTTGGGCAATTCCGGGTAATTACTATCAAAAGATAACTAATAGCCAATCATGATTGTCACTTTGGGTAATTTTTGGTAGTTTTGTGCCAGTACATTCATTTGCATAAGGTCAAACAAGATAGTCAAATTGTGCCATTTTGGGTAATTACTGCCAAAAGATATCGAGTAGCCAAAAGATCAAGATCAGTTAAATTTACAAGCAAACACTTAACCATTCACCATAAAGATGGGGTACATGAGCCACTACAAACCACACAATCTAGCCATAAACACTATACTACTTCAGTGCAAGTACCAAAGAAACCACAACTGCAAAAACACAAAGTGTTGACTTCCAAAAACTGACTTCCTTTAAGGCATTTGTCAACTCTGCCTCCAATTCTTCAATCCTTCTTTGACGATTAACTTCAATTTGAACCTCACGCCTTTGTCTGGGATTCAGTTTACTATACATCTCAAACAAATGCATTTTGTACCAATCACATTCCTCCTCTGGATCATACCAATCAAATTGTTCACATTTCTTCGTACCCGGTTTCTAAAATAAAAAAAAACGTAGTATATTAAACATTAAACTAAACGTATCTGATAACTTACCATCGATTTTGGCAGCAAATGAAACGTCGAGCAGGGTTGGATGGTGCCCAAGATGCTACCGCCATTGCTGGTCTGCCACATTTGCAGTTATCTTCAAAAAGATAAGACGACGTGAGTTAGTTTAATTTTGATTTGGGATTTGTTATGATTTTTTAAAGTGTGTTAAATTAGGGTTTATGTGAAAGGGAATTGATTTGCACACTTTATAAATTAATTGGGACACTCCATCTGTGCATTAAATACTTGTATAGTATTAAACACTCTGCTTCAACCGTTTGTACATTGAGTGTGCAAATAACTTTTTTGAGTGTGCAAATCATTAGCCGTATGTATAACAGAAGATCAAAAATTGACAGCCATTAATCCTTATTCGGGTCAATCGGGCCGACCCCGTACCCGAGTTAGCCAAATATTTTCAACCCGAATAAAAAGGAGAAGGACGTATGGAAATGAAAAAATGGTACAAAAATGTACGAAAACGTAATAAACGTTTCATAACGTTTTAATACAGAGGAAAACATTCAGAAAAGCTTAGAACATATGAAAACGAGCGAAAATTGCCAAAAACATTCAACATGGATGAAATCGGTCGAAAAGGGTCGCAATCGGTCGTAGTCGGACTAAAACGGTCTAAATCCGTCGAAATCTGTCGAAAATTGTCAACATCGGTCGAAAACTAGCGACATCGATCAAAATCGATTGAAAATGGTCAAAAAGGGACGAAAAACGTTACAAACGTATAAAATGTTGTATAGTATTTGTCTTATTTAACAAAATCCAATGCACATGACCCATGACCCATGTTAATTACCCATTGTCGATCACCAATCATGTATTGGTCGATAACATATGTGACATGCCACTACAACCCAATATTAATGCACATGACCTGCTACCCATGTTAATTACCCAATGATCAACAGTCATGGATGTGACCAGTGATAACCTAATGCATATGACCCATATGATGTCAAATACCCATTATTGAATGTGACCAGTGACAACCTAATGCATATGACCCATGACCCATGTGAATTAGCCATTATCACCGGTCATGCATGGGTTGCACCGGCTAGGTAGGTGTATAGTAGTTATATATAGTGTGAATTGAATGTTATATGAATTGTATTTGAAGTTATTAAAGGCGGTCATGCATGGGTTACACCGGCTTGGTAGGTGTACTGTTTGTCACATAAACTAATAAGAAGCAAGTATGCAAGGACCTCCCGATCATGTTATCAGGGATCGAGAAAGTTTGAACTCGGTTTGAGCTTGATCACTCCAAAAGCTCGGTTTATATGTAAAGGTGTGTGTCTTACACAAATTAAAATTGAAATATAATCTAATAATCGAATTCGGTTCACCTTCGGCTCGAAAATCTCGATACCAAGGTTTTCAAGATCGGGATCATATCCTACTTAGGATCGATTTTGTCTTTGCAAGATCGAGATCGTAAGATCGGATCGGGATCTTAAGATCCTATCATAATGCATTTTTTAAGTATCTTTTGTAATATTATACAAATTTATAAATTATTATATACATAAACACAAAATTATATAAATGTTTCATAGAAATGTTGTTCTAAGTTATGGTTATGAAATGTATAAGAAGATTATAACATGTTGTTTTTTCAATTTTACAAAACACAATTAATAAATTTGTAGATTTTTAGTTTGCTAGTTCGAGAACAGTAGGATCGGATCGGATTAGATCCTAAGATCCTATGGACAGGATCGGGTTCCTATACGATCTTAAGCTTTCAAATATCCTACATAAGATCCAGATCGTTTTTGCTTTGCAGTATTGTAAAATCGTAAAATCCTAAGATCATGATCGGGATCCTGACAACCATGCTCGATACATTTATAATTAACTATTTACACTTAGTACGCTTACATACAATATATTTTTTTTGGGTAATATATACATACATACATACATACATACATACATACATACATACATATATATATATATATATATATATATATATATATATATATATATATATATATATATATATATATATATATATATATATATATATATAGTGTATCTTTATTTTCAGAACCCTGTTAAGTGCGGGAACTGCGAGAACTCCAATTTTGCATTAGAAAACATGCATGTTCATATAAAACATGTATGTTTTCTTACATATACCTTAATACACATACCTGCGTAACATACATGTTCATATAAAACTCTGTTAAGTGCAACATATCAATGCAAAATGGTTTTATATGAACATTTATGTTACGCAGGTATGTGTATTAAGGTGTATGTAAGAAAACATACATGTTTTATATGAACATGCATGTTTTCTAATGCAAAATTGGAGTTCTCGCAGTTCCCGCACTTAACAGGGTTCTGAAAATAAAGCCCTATATATATATATATATATATATATATATATATATATATATATATATATATATATATACATATATATATATATATACATATATATATATATATACATATATATATATATACATATATATATATATATATATATATATATATATATATATATATATATATATATATATATATATATATATATATAAACATATGCTATATCACTTACAAGCTCGAAAACTCAACAATAACTCGAGTCGAACTTTTATAAGGTTGAGCTCAACTCATTAAATATTTAACTTCATTTGATAGGCTTGAGCTTGAATACTCTATCCCAAATTGTAACTTTTCCCCAACCCGCTTAAAATTTTCCCCAAATTTAAATTGCCCTCCACCCAAATATTTCATTGACCCGCCCATGTTTTTCAATACTCGTTCCCAATTAATATCCACAAAATCTAGATCTGGTCTTCTTCTATCTCCTCAACACTCTCCTCACCAACGCCACCGCTCGCACCAACACCACACTCGCACCAAGACCACCGCTAAGGCCCGATCCAATGACATGTTTGGTGGTCCAGTCCGGCTCGGTATTCAGCTCACTATGTTTGTCGGTCCAGTCCGCCTCGGTATTCAGCTCACCGGTTTGGTTGATCCTAATTACTGGCGAGGAACACTCCAACTTTGCCCTGTTCTTGATTGGTACTTTGCTTTTACATGGTTATTGAGCTACGTGGTTCAAGCTCCTTGATTTTGATTTCACTAAAGCTATATGTAATGTGTGCAGATATTAAACCGGGTTGATGATGCTGTCAATGAAGCTTTGAAACAATCTCATGGTTCATATACCGCCTTGCTATCTTATAATGACAAGATTTTTTATGTGGTATTATCTTTTATTATTTTTGAAAGTGCATTCACATCTAAAATGGTTTTTTATCCTTGAATTCATCTTTTAGATGTTTTTAAGCACCCATTATGCGGGGACTGATTTAAAAACTAGATTGACCATAACCAAACTGGCCAAAAGCAAATGCTACCTTGTAATCTTTACTTTTTTCTAGTTTGAAACAAAATAATCTGAAATTTATATAGCTTTGGAAGGTTGAATAAAAGTTACAAATAAAAGATGCAGAATCGATTGTAAGAAAGCCTAAAATCGAAAATAGACCAAGATCTAATTATCAAAAAATATAGCTGTTTCTAATCAAGTAGTCGCGTTGGTCTATTTGATTTTTTCAGCTTATCTTTTCCATTTTTAATTGGGTGGTTGGGACAAAGTTACTTGTACCTTTTTAAACCATTCCTAGAGTTTAATCTATACTTTATTTTTTGGGTGATTGGGACAAAGTTACTAGATCTGATATGCGTTTTATTCCTATCGTGTTTGCACAGATAGTTGAACCAGTGGCGCATCAAGCGACTCAAAACCACCAAAGCAAATAGTTGAACCAGTGGCGCATCAAGCGACTCAAAACCACCAAAGCAGATAGTTGAATCAGTGGCGAATCAAGCGACTCAAAACCACAAAAACAAAGATATTTGAACTAGTGGCGCCTAACAAACTAGATGCACCTGACAAAAGACAAGGCAATAGTGTGTCTGTCAAATGTCAAGAAATAGATGCACCCGTCAACAATATATATAACCACATACTTTTTACAGAGGAAGATTTTCTAGCATCTAATCAAGAACTTTATTTCAGTATGCTCATCTAGTTCTGTTATGTTGTGAGCTTTGACATGTTCTATTTCTGCTCTAATCCTGATGTGGTTATTGTTGATATGCAGCAGCCTACGTTTTCAAGGCTTTTATATCCATATGACGAGATTAGATCAATGGGAGAAAAACTTGTAAATTTTATTATTATGTTCATTGTTTTGGATTAAAAGTCTTCATGATGTTGTTTGAATTACTGCTGATCATGCTTGTGTTAATATTGCTTAGATGGATTTAGTTCTGCTCATGAACTTCAAAGAAGATGTGCAAAAGTAATTACTACTGCTAGTATAAAAGTTACTAATGCTAGTACAAAATTTACTACTGCTAGTGAAAGTTGGTACTGCTCAGAGATTAAGACCGCTCGAAGTTGCTAGTTGCTTATGGAGAAGATTATAGATACTTAGGAAACTATTGTAAGCCGACTAGGACTCGGTGTATAAAAGAATGTCCAATTTTATATTTGGTTCAGTTATATACATTCCAATTTTATTGTATTTGAATTTGTTTTGATATATATTTGAATTGTTTTGATATATATTGATTTTTTAAATGTGACTAAAAGATGCATATAGTCACACTTATTAACACTTTGGTCACTGTTTGCTTAGATCATTGTGTGACTAAATATTACAAAAGGCCACGCAAACATAAACTTTAGGTGGCTATTGGATGATCAATAGTCACACAAAATACACATTTCTTCACTTTAAACAGCATATGGTCACACTTATTAACACTTTTGGCCACTGTTTGCTTAATGGTATGTGACTAAATACCCAAAACAAACATGTTTTGTGTGACTAAATATTACAAAAGGCCACGCAAGCATAAACTTCATGTGGCCATTGGATGATCAATAGTCACACAAAATACACATTTCTTTACTTTAAACAGCATATGGTCACACTTATTCACACTTTTGGCCACTGTTTGCTTAATGGTATGTGACTAAATACCTAAAACAAACATGCTTTGTGTGACTAAATATTACAAAAGGCCACGCAAACATAAACTTCATGTGGCCATTGGATGATCAATAGTCACACAAAATACACATTTCTTCACTTTAAACAGCATATGGTCACACTTATTCACACTTTTGGCCACTTTGTGTTAAATTGTATGTGACTAACTCCAAAAAAATAACAGCCATTGTGTGACTAAATCATCACAAACGTCACATTTATTGTATATTCATGTGGCCATTGGATTATCAATAGTCACACAAAATACACATTTACTTGAATATATCATCTCAAATGTCACATATATTATATATTAATGTGGCCAAAGGACGAACACTAGTCACTCTCAAAAAACATTCGTGTGACTATAAGGTGTTTACGGTCACTGATAATGACTAATCCAACAAAACTTGTGCCTAATTTGTCACACATATTCGGGGTTTTGGTCACTCTTTTTCGATGGAAAAGGCCACGAACTCAACAATGTGACCATATGCCACCTACGGTGGCGGGACCTTTAGTGACACAAAACGAAAAAAATGTGTGTGACTATATGCATATCGTCACACATTTTTGGCGTGACCAATACAACTTTTTGTACCAGTGAATGGACAACTAAGGTTACAAAAGCAAATAAGCAACTACAATATGCTAAATGAACTCAGAATAAGCAAAATAGAACACAAATAAGCTAGATTAAGCTAATAAGCAGACTATGGAGATTAAGCTAAAAAATAAAATTTGGATCTTACAAGCACAACCCTAGCTGAACAAGGGTACTTCTTGGATCCAAGCCTATCTTTAAATAGGCTCCAAGCTCAGGTACACATGGCCTTCACACCTTCTGATAAGTTCAAGTGTGCTTATAAATAAGCACAGTTGACTTTCTTTGACTTTTTGGAACTATGGATTTTTTTTACACTAAAGCTACCTATATAAGACTCACAGAAGCTATGAAAAGCTAATATGAGCTTAAACTAATAGAAATCTAGCTTATTGAAGCTAGGGAATTCAAATGAAAGCATATTTTTGATTTTTCAAATATATTTTCTGATTTTTTTTAGATTTTTGATATAAGGTTAACAAAGACAGAATATTGAGGTTTAGTTAAGCTAAGATTGATCAATGTAGGTTAATGGAACAATTAATAAGCGCTTTTAACTAGCTATAAGCTAAAATGGAAATTTGAGCATTGAAAAGAGAAAACTGAATTGAAGTGATAATAACTTGAAACTTTGATTAAGAAAGCTTTGATTACACTATTGAAACTGAGAATACAATTTTTAAGCTAAGAAATACACTTGAAACTAGAAATTAAGCTAATGCAACATGAAAATTAAGCTAATAATCTACTCCTTTCTTCTCTCTGCTTCTTCTTCTATTTATGGTGAAGAATTAGGGTTTGTGAGCCCCTCTTGTGCTTTCCCAGCATTAATCTTGGCCATTGGATGACCCAAACTGATCCTAGCCCTCCATTTGGTTTTTAGCGCCAAAACGTAAAACTGCAAATTGGCTTAGATTGTTTGTGGAGGTGGTGTAAGCATTAAATGCTATTTTCTGTGGTGTTTTGAGGTGATGGATTGGGCGGTGGGAGGTGACTGGCAAGTTGGGGAGGGTGATTGTTAGGAATACAAATATTCCTGTAAAAGTCTCGGTCACCTAATGATTGTAATAGCATTAAGGTAGCTCGTAGTTAGTTAGTTTATTGGTTAATTAGTATTAGATTAAGTAACACCGTGGAAGAAGGAACGGGTCTTTACCCACTGTATGCCTGATCTACAGCCCGGGAGTGGGCGTTATATTGTAACTATAAATACCCCTCTCCACATGTGGAGAGGGTTGGGCCTTCATTTCATTTTAATCTAATCTTTTTCTTTTTCTTTCAAGGTTCCTCTCTTTCTCTCCTCTCCTCCCTCCTCCTCATCTCTACGCATCACTCAACACCACTTGAACATGTTTCCAACATAATTAGTATTCTACAATTGGTATCAGAGCCAAGGTTTCATCTTAGGGCCTTGTAGAATCGAATTTGATGATGTTTTGAGTGGTTTTGTGAGTTTGGTGCCACTTTCTTGGAAAACATATTGGTTTTATCCCTCTAGTGTTGTTATACATGTTTGTGATGTCCTCTTATGTTCATTAGTGTTGGTGGAACATTGTAGTGTAGAGTGTGTTACAATTTCATCAAGCTATTTGAAGTTTGGAATTGATTTTAGGCGTTTTTCTTAGTTGCGGTTAAGTCCACTGGTTCATTTCTTAGTTGCGGTTAAGTCCTGCGAGCTACGATTAACTTTCTGCGTTTACTATTTCGGGAATACAAACAAAACGCAACGAAAGTGACAGGTTTGGACTTTTGTCTCTGCGGTTAGATTCTGCGGTTAAGTCTTCCTCAGCGTGCGTATTGCGTCTAGGTTCTGCGGTTAAATATTTTGCGTTTGGTTCTAAGTACTGCGGTTAGATTCTCTGCGGTTAAGTGTGTTGCGGTTAACTCATTGCGGTTAAGTGTCTTGTGTTCAAGTGCATTGCGGTTAACTTTTTTCTGCGGTTAGTTATAATCTGCGGTTAGTGTCTTGCGGTTAGTATTTTTGGTCTACGGTTCGTCTAGGTTGCGGATAGTTCATACTGCGACTGGATTTTGTTGCGGTTTGGTATAACTTGCGGTTAGTACTCTGCGGTTAGTATCTTTGGCCTGCGGTTTGCTCTGGTTGCGGTTAGCTCATACTGCGGTTGGATTGTGTTCTGCGGTTTGGTCAAGTTGTGGTTAAGTTGCGGTTGGTTTTTATTGTGGTTAAGTTGTGGTTAACTTATTTGTGATGTCGACTTCTTCCGATGACATTCAAGCTGCGGGGTCTGACACCCGACCTCCGATGTTGGACAGAACTGACTATGAATCATGGGCTCAAAGGATACGGCTGTACTGTCTAGGTAAAGATAATGGGGTTAACATTCTGAAATCCATCGATGAGGGACCCTTTCAAGTGGGTACTACTAGAGACACGATTTCAGAAGCAACTGATCAACTACCGGCCGTGTTTGGTCCTGATAGACCTCGCACTTACAATGAGTTGTCTGAAGAAGAAAAGAAACGCTATGATGCAGACATTAGAGCATCTAATATCATCATTCAAGGCCTTCCCAAAGATGTCTACAAACTGATCAACTTCAACACTGAAGCAAAGGCGGTCTGGGATAATGTCAAAATGCTTCTTGCAGGGTCTGAGTTAACTAAAGAAGATCGTGAGTCACAGCTATACGATGAATTTGAGCATTTCAAAATGAATCCAAGTGAAAGCATCACTAACTATTACGTCAGATTTCACAAGCTGGTCAATGACATGAGAGCTATCAAGATGACAATGCCCAACATACAGCTCAATTCAAAATTCGTGAACAACATGGCACCGGAATGGGATAGGTTTGTCACGGCTGTGAAGCTCAACAAGGGTCTCAGGCATACCAATCATGAACAGCTGTATGCGTATCTCCAGCAACATGAGAAACATGCAGCTTACGATCGGCTAATGCGAGAAAAGCTCAATCCGTCTGCAACAAATGAATCTCTTGCTTTTGTCTCCAATGTTCAACAACCTAATCAAACCTCTAAAGATCAAGTTCAACCATCACAATCATCCTCCAGGTCTACCCCAACCATTAGTCAATCATCAACTCCCTCACCATCTGCATTGAATACTCAACTTGATTCTGGGTATTCTCACACTGACATGATGATTGATAATCTCTCCAACCAAGTGTCTTTACTGGTCCAACAGTTCAGGGCTGCAATCCCATCTACTAACAACCAGCTCAGAATCTCATCTAATCCACGTAATCAGGCAGTCATTGAAGATGGTCGGGTAGTGGTGCAGAATGTGCAGGGAAGACAGAACTTCAACCAAAGAAATGCTGGTAGAGAGAATGGGCAGTACAGAGTTGGGAATGCTCTTCAAGCACAAGCTAAGCAACCGAAATGCTACAACTGCGGAGGGTTGGGCCACATTGCTAGGAATTGCACTCTCCCAAAACGTCCTCAAAACTCTGAGTACTTCAAAGACAAGATGCTGCTAATGCAGGCACAAGAAAATGGGACTGTGTTGGATGAAGAAGCTTTGCTCTTTCTGGCTGGTAATGATGGGAACCCCTTTGATGCTGATGTGGATGATCAACCTGTTCAGGACATGGCTCTTAATGATCCAAATATCTTTCAAGTTGAAGAGTGTGATGCATTTGACTCAGACGTGGATGATGAACCAACTGCTCAAACAATCTTCATGGCTAATCTGTCTGCAGCAGCATCCTCTTCACAGCATCCTAATTCATCCATCACGTCTGCTATCTCTGAGGTACCAACATCTTCTAAGCATGATCTGAATAATTATGCACCTGTACAGGGGGCATGTGGCTCAGTACAACTCAAGAATATTGTCAACACAGATATCACCCATATGGGTAATACCAATAATATCCCTTATGAAATGTATGTGAATGACAATGGAACCCAAGTTGTACCGAGTGACATGCCGTCTATTGATTCTAGTAACCATGAGATATATGAGCATTCTATATACAACCCTGATGATTCTCTGATCACTAGAATTAACGCCCTTAAGGATCAAGTAAACATTTATGAGCAGCGTGCTAAGTTTGAGTTGAATGAACGTGAGCAGAAAATGGAATGGCAACTGCGTACTTACATATCTGAAAATAATTCCAAACAAGAATCATTAAAAAGGGAACTAGTTTCTTTAAAGAACCAATTGAATCAAACCGTCAAACAAAAACTTGAGGTTCAAAAAGGTTTGACTACAATCAAACAAGAATTCAAGGATAAAGAAACTAAACTTCTAAATGACTTCTCAAAATTAAAAACGTTAAAAAATAAATTGGAAGATAAGTTGTACACACAGGGCCAAACCATTCAATCTGCTCAAATGATGGAAAGTCACAGGAAGTTAAGCGATGAATTTAGTGAACATGATACCTCCAAACCCAAAGCAAGATTCCTTAAAATAGGTCTAGGTGCACAACCTGCATTATATGATGCAAAAACTATGCTTGAACCTAACCATGCACCTCCTGATACTCGATCCTATGACCACATCAATGAGGCAGAGGATAGAACTAGGGCAAAACTTGCTGAACGGTTAAAGGATCCTAAATACATTGCTAAGAATCTCGTGTTTCACTATGATTATGCTAATGACAATCACACTGCAATTTTTGTTCCTCAAAAGAGAATTTTTCCTGAAAAAGTGTTTTGGAATATTGACATTGAGAGAATGCAAGCTGAAAGAGTTGTAGGCAACACACGTACTATGTTTAAAATTGCTCACCCAACTGCCTATCCCCTGAACACACCCAGGCACCTTGTCCCTTTCACTCTTCCCACACAATGTAACACTCTAATTGGGCTGTATGTGCTTGGTCAATTGTTCAATGAATTTGAGAAAACCTGCAAAATAAGAATTACACCTACAGGGATTACAGAAGGGGAAAGGGGTTTTGAGCAAACAAAACAGTGTTACCTAACTGAAGTTATGCCATTTTTTAAACTTCTAAAAGAACATTTTGAGGGACTTAAAAACACCATTAATGATGATGTGACTCAAATGAAAAAGGTTTTTGATGAAGTGGAAAGTGAGGGTAACCAACTTGCTATTGATCTCAAACACAGTGAAATTAACAGGAAAAACATTCTCATCATGAATGATAATTTGATTGGTAACTGCATTGCTAAAGATGTGTTTTATACTGTTACCGACTCTGCGCTATCTGCTCGACAATTTCATGAAATGTCGGTTACTCTGAATGTCTTCCAAAATCGTGTGATTGAGCTTGAGGGGGAGAATTACAAACTTATTAAAAAAATTCAAAACGATGATCATGATAACATGGTCAGGAATTTCTCAAAACTAGAAGTTGATAATTTGAACCTACAATTAAAATATCAACATCTAGAAGAAAGTATAAAAATATCAAATGCCAAGATATCTTCGGATGTTCCTGAATTTGATACATGTTTTGAATTAGCCAAAAAGGATGAAGTAATTCAAGCTCACTCTAACACGATTCAGAAGTTGAAGGTCCAAATTGCACAATTAAAATCGAACAGAAGCGATGTGATCAATACCAATTACCAGAAGTCTATGGATTCTCAAAATTTTCAAAAACGGGGCATTATCAATGAGTTACAACATGAAAATGAGTGGCTTCGTGCTGAAATGTCCAACACTAAACAACGTTATAAAGAATTGTTTGAGTCAATCAAAACAACACGTGACCAAAACAATGAGAAAGTCACTTCTTTGTTAAATGAAATTGAGAATCTAAAGACCATGGTAAAGGGTAAAATGCCCGTTGTTTCATGTGATCATGCAATGTCCAAGATACCTGCTTGTAATAAATATGCGTGCGATGCTGTGAATGTTTCTCTTCCCCTTAGGAACAATAAGTTAGTTCATAACAACTATCTTAGAAATCTTAAGGATTGTCTGGCCATACTTAGAGAAACCATTGAAGATGAGAGGATTGCTAAACCACTTGATGATGTTATTATTGGTGCGTGCTTTCTCACTAATAGGGCCCAGGAATTGTTAGAATATGCCATAGGATCATGCCCCAAGAATGATACCAAGTCGGATAGGACAACTGCATTGCACCCTCTCAGTGGCAACAAGCATGTCACAGTTGACTTTCCCCAAATCATGCCTCAATCCTCCATCTTGATCACCAGTAAACAAGTAGCAACTAATCAGACTAATGTTCCCATCATTGCTTCTACAGGAGTAAAAGGTGTATCTAATGCTAGCAAGTCACAGCCTAAGGGCAATACAAAGAATGATAGGACTTTGCCGGCTAAGAGCTCACTTATGAAGGAAGTAGAAGAATCATCTAGGAACAATAAAGTGTTGCTTAGTGAAAGGAATCGAGTTATTTCAAACATTTGTGTGAACAATGATGTAATTAATTCGAATTCTGATGCTATTTGTAAGACATGTAACAAATGCTTATTTTATGGTGATCATGATGCATGTGCTGTGCCTTTTCTTAAATCTGTTATACGATCACCAGATATGAATGTTTCTAGTGTTAAATGAGCAAAACAAGTCTGGAATAAAACAGGAAAAGTGTTCACTAATGTTGGTTATCAATGGAGACCTACTGGAAGGAAATTCACTCCGAGGAATATGTGCCCAGTGACTAGGACTACTAACTCTAGAGATATGCCTATTAGGAAGTGGAGACCTACTGGTAGACTATTTCCTATAGAAGCAATAGATACCACCTCTAGTTCTAGTGCATCAAAATGTGAACACTTCAGTGAGATACCTGTTACTTATGATAATCCAATATTTGTGTGTTCTAACCAAACGGACCCCAATTGTGTGTGGGGCTCCAGCTTTTTCAGTTATCCACGATTGTCTGGTTTCAAATGCAGGTCGTACAAATCGTCCTTTGGTATTTGGACTCAGGCTGCTCAAAACATATGACTGGTGATCGCTCAAGGCTCAAGAATTTCGTGGAAAAATTTATTGGTACGGTTAGGTTTGGGAATGACCATTTTGGGTCTATAATGGGTTATGGTGATTATGTCTTTGGAGACAGTGTCATATCCAGAGTCTACTACGTGGAAGGTCTCGGGCACAATCTATTTTCTGTTGGTCAATTCTGTGACTCAGATCTCGAAGTCGCCTTCAGAAAGCACACCTGTTTTGTTAGAGAATTAGATGGTGTTGATCTTCTCAAGGGGAGTCGGGGCACTAATCTTTACACCATCTCCATCGAAGATATGCTACGGTCCTCTCCAATTTGTCTGCTCTCTAAAGCATCCAAGAACAAGTCATGGTTGTGGCATCGACGTTTAAACCATTTGAACTTCGGTACCATCAATGAACTTACACGGAAGGATCTTGTTCGAGGCTTGCCCAGACTCAAGTATGAAAAGGATCATCTGTGTTCCGCCTGTCAAATGGGCAAAAGCAAAAAGCATACCCATAAACCCAAAACCGTCAATTCAATCATGGAAGTTCTTCATACCCTTCATATGGATCTTTGTGGACCAATGAGGATTCAAAGTATCAATGGAAAGAAATATGTGCTGGTTATTGTTGATGATCACTCTCGATTCACATGGGTGAAGTTTCTACGATCAAAAGATGAAACTCCTGAAACCATCATCAAACTCATCAAGATGTTGCAAGTCCGTCTCAACAAAACAGTCAGAGTCGTTCGTATTGATAATGGAACAGAATTTGTGAACAGACAACTTACTCTATTTTATGAAGGTGTCGGGATTAGTCATCAGAAGAGCATACCAAGAACTCCTCAACAAAATGGAGTTGTAGAAAGACGCAATCGCACCTTAGTTGAAGCTGCAAGGACTATGCTCATCTTTTCCAAAGCTCCTCTATTTCTTTGGGCTGAGGCAATTGCCACCGCATGTTACACTCAGAACCGATCCTTGATACATCCTCTCCACTGCAAAACTCCCTATGAACTGGTCCATGGCAGAAAACCCGACCTTTCGTTTCTTCGAGTTTTTGGTGCACTGTGTTATCCTACAAATGACAGTGAAGACCTTGGGAAACTCAAGGCCAAGGCCGACATTGGTTTCTTCGTTGGCTATGCTCCAGAGCGAAAGGGGTACCGAATCTACAACAAACGTACCAGAGATATAATGGAAACAATCCACGTTACTTTCGATGAGCTGACTGAGCACCCGGTTCCTGGACAATCAAGTTCTGGACCCGTACCTAACCTTTTGTCCCCTGGACCAATTAGTTCCAGGCTTGTACAGAATCCCATTCCTGCTGCTCCTTTTGTACCCCCTACAAGTGAAGATTGGAAGAAATTGTTTGACCCAATGTTTGATGAATACTTTGAGCCTCAACAGATGAATGCTCCCGAAGCTACAATGGTTCAACCACCAGATGGGGTGGTGAATGATCAAGATGACCATAACGGTCCATCCACTTCATTGTCATGGGATTCTGAAGCCCCCGCCATCAGTCAATCGGTCAGCACGTCCAATGTCCAACCTTCACTTGCACATCGAGCGGCAAATGTAGATAATTCATCTGAAGTTAATCCTTTTGCTCCACCTGATAATGAGCCATTTGTTAACATCTTTGCCCCTGAACCATCAAATGATGCAACATCCTCTGATGAATCTAACACGGCTACCTCAGTTCCACATTCTCAACCCCATGAATACCTTCGAAAATGGACCAATGACCATCCTATTGACAACATCATTGGGAACCCTTCACGTCCAGTATCAACCCGCAAGCAACTTGCAACTGACGCATTATGGTGTTTCTTCAATTCTGTTCTCTCTAAAGCTGAACCAAAAAGCGTCAAGGATGCAATGTCTAAACACTCATGGTTCACTGCTATGGTGGACGAGATTCATGAATTTGACCGACTGGACGTTTGGGAACTAGTACCACCTCCCGAGTGTGCTATGATCATTGCTCTCAAATGGATATTCAAGGTCAAACTTGATGAGCATGGAGATGTTCTGAAAAACAAAGCTAGGCTCGTGGCAAAAGGATATCGACAAGAAGAAGGTATTGACTTTGAAGAATCCTTCGCCCCAGTTGCTAGAATAGAAGCCATAAGGATCTTTCTCGCTAATGCTGCAAGTCAAAACATGGTGGTTTATCAAATGGATGTCAAGACCGCATTCTTAAATGGGGATCTGAAAGAGGTGGTGTATGTATCTCAACCCGAAGGTTTTGTGGATCCAGAACGCCCTAATCACGTGTATCGATTAAAGAAGGCTCTATATGGGCTTAAACAAGCACCCAGGGCGTGGTACGACACCTTGTCTAAATTTCTTCTGGCCAACAAATTCTCCAAAGGGGCTGTTGATCCTACCCTCTTTACCAGAAAAACAGGCAAACACCTTCTACATGTACAAATCTACGTCGATGACATCATCTTTGCCTCGTCTGATCCCTCAGAATGCGATCGTTTCTCTCAAGAGATGAGCTCCGAATTCCAAATGTCTATGATGGGTCAAATGTCATTCTTTCTAGGACTGCAAATTTCTCAAAACTCCAATGGCATATTCATCAATCAATCCAAATACGCCAATGAAACGTTGAAGAAATTTGGATTCGACTCCAGTGATTCAGTTGATACTCCAATGATTGAACGTTCAAAGCTTGACGAAGATGATGTGGGAATTCCGGTCGATCAAACCATGTATCGAAGCATGATTGGCTCATTAATGTACCTTACTGCAAGCAGACCCGACCTTCTGTTCGCAGTTTGCATTTGTGCCCGGTATCAATCCAAACCCACGAAGAAACATTTGGAAGCTGTCAAGAGAGTCTTTCGATACCTTAAAGGAACAATCCACTTGGGCCTTTGGTACCCTAAAGAAACTTCTATGGCTCTCACAGCATATTCGGATGCTGATCATGCTGGATGTCAAGACACTCGTCGCAGTACATCTGGGGGCGCACAGTTTTTAGGAAATAAGCTAGTCAGTTGGTCTTCAAAGAAACAAATGAGTACATCCATCTCCTCCACTGAAGCTGAATACATTGCCATGTCATCTTGCTGTGCTCAGATCCTCTGGATGCGATCTCAACTTTCTGACTATGGGCTCATTTGCAATAAGGTTCCTATGTACTGTGACAACAAAAGTGCAATTGCACTCTGCTGCAACAATGTCCAGCATTCAAGAACTAAACACATTGACATTCGACATCACTTCATCAGGGAAAAAGTTGAGAAAGGAATTGTGGAACTTTACTTTGTGAGGACAGAGTTCCAACTAGCCGATATCTTCACCAAAGCACTTTCTAGGGAACGATTTCACTTCATCCTCCCACGCCTTGGTATGAAGAGTCTCACACCTGAGGATCTCAAATGTCTACAGGAAGATCAAGAGGAGTAAAGGGGTTGCTTCACATATCCTTGTATAGTATCAAATCAAAAAGAAAATAGAAAATTATAAAACCTATAAAAACCATATATATATATATATATATATATATATATATTTACAAAAATTTCAAAAATATTCTTCTCACGACATGTCTCTTGTATAATCAATATTATGTACGTTTCTAGAAATGTCATTCAATAATGACACGGAATCATACATATGCTTGAGCAAGAGTTTTTCGGTTTCAAATAAAGTTTTTTTCTAAAACATGTCGTTTCTCAAAACATTCTTTAAATATGGTTTGCTATTACTTCAGATAGCAACCCGGTTTTCAAATTAAGGAAAACACGTCGCCAAAAAGACGGTTGTTCCTAACAAAGGGTGCCGTTCATCCGAGCGTGAATTACTTTATATTCATGCACCCTCGATCTAATGTACGTTTCAGTGCATTATGTCTTCATAAAGAAGAGAAATCTTCTTTTTCTCGCCAAATACTTTTCCTTCTATGATTTTTCCGGAAAGTGTTTGTGCAAAACTTGGTGGTACCATGAAATTTTGAATGAAAATCAAATTGAACTCCAAAGTTTGATAAAATTTTCACTCAATCAATGACGTTAATAGTTTATGAAAATATTTATGCTTTAACATCCGTCATTGATTGAGGGGGAGAGTGATTTCTCAAAATTTTTATGTATCAACAAAACTCCCCACACTTTGTACAAAACAAAAGCTAAAATACGATTTGTGATGGTTATGTGTCAGAATGAGTAAATTTTTCAAAGAGTTTTCATTAAAACTTCGAATCTTTTGCAAACTCTTCAAATCTGACACATAACAACCTCCCTCACAGTTTGAGGGGGAGCAAGAAAAAGTTCCTTTTATCAGAAAATATTAAACTTGACCGCATTTCTCTCCCAAAAACGCTTTCTAAATTATTTAAATCAATTGAGATCAAAAATCTCGAATGATTTGAAATTTTTGATCGGGGGAGAGAATGTGATTTAAATATGAAATCTGATAATCAAAAGTGATCTGTTGTACTCAATAATAGGCTCCCACATATGTGCTAAACACTTTCGAATATCGATGCACATATTAAGGGGGAGCAAAAGGCGTTTGTGGAAGTTATACCAAAGACCGACCATTTATCTTTATGCATGGAGTTATAAGGTTGGTTAAGGTTAGGTATGAATTCCCATGATCCACCAGAACCGGAAGGATCTTCCCAGGGACAATCCTCTAGATAGAATAGAAGTCCTTAGGAATGATTGAAAAAAGGAGTAAAGTGAGAAAGGGAAGAGTGCGGACTGAGATAGAGCTAGGACTGGAACAAACCCAACAAGGTTCTAGTGGTTAAGTCTCGGTAAGCACTGAAGGGGTTGAAGAATGAAAAAGAAATGAAATGAGAAAGGGTGAAAAGAAATAGCCCTCCAAATATTCAACCTTAGGGCAGAAACCGGGTTCAATTCATAATCTACTGGCGGTTACTAAGGTAACACCGGTATTGAAGACAAGACGTCATGGACCCAGTGACGCACTGCACCAAACTTCACAACCACTCAAGTTCTCTTAAAAGAGCTTGTTTCATTCTCACGGGGAACCCTGTGCAATGTATTGACCGCTCATTGCGAGCTATGTTGATACCTAAAACAGGAGACGCCTCCCCAGTCTCCAGGAGCGGATCAAAACGCACTATTGAGTCTAGAGCCATGAGATCATCCATAAATCTCGTTAGGACACATTCCAAATATGCTTATTGTTTCACATAATGTGGAAAATAAGATAAAATATTTAGAGTCCTACGCATTATCCTTGTGGTATTGCCAGAACATCCGAGTGATATGAAAATATTCACAATGAAGATGGAAATCCTTCTAGAGCGAACATCTCTCAAGCTCTTGGTAGGTGACATGTGAGATCCACCTTGGATCAATGATCAAGTGACAACTGGAAAGCAACAATGGTGCGATTCAAATTTGAATCAAACTTGTTCCAGGATATGGATTGACGGATACTTTTGCCAAAACCTCTCAATGTGCTCACCAACTTATCTTTCGAGCACATTGATTGTGTAATATCTTTCAAACAAAAGTATTTTTGATGGAAATGTGATTCAAAGTATAAAACTCTCGTCGTGTCTCAAAAATGTTTATCACATGACACGCAAGTGATTTCTATAAATCAATTTCTCATCAATCCGTGAATATTTATTCACCGATTCACTCTATCGTGCTGTCTGCTTTGAGACGTTCCGGTATGAGAACATGCTAAGTATGAAGATTCCGAAGTGGATTCTTTGGAAAATTCATTACTACAAGCTGGAAATTCCTGTCAATGAGAGTCCTCTTTAAAAGAGACTCTACCTGATCACAGGTCGGTTTTCACAAAACCGGAGGGTAGTCTGTCCTCGCAGAATGAATGACAAAGCCATATTTGTTCTCTATCTTTAGTGCTAACTGTTTTATTTCAGGGACACATATAAAGATGGCGTTGATGGCTCCAGTTTCCAGCTGAATCGGGTCAATCCATACCTCATGCTCACACATCCACCACACAATCAATGAAGATGAGAGACTTGCTACAACAAAATGTTGAGAGACTACCAACAACGTTTCCGCAACTCTGATGAAAAAGTCTCCCGATCCACAACTCTAAAGTCAAGTCTCCTGATCTAGAAGGGTGTGAGCATGATGGTCCTTAAGTCACTACATCACATGAAGGCGATACTGCAATGGATGAGCTTGGAGATTTACCTTGGCTGATGATCTCAAAGAAGCTCAAGGATCACACATCACAAAGGAATCCGAATCACAAGTTTGTTGCTTGAAGTACAAAGTGTGAAGTAAAGTGAAGAATCAGATCCTACGAGCTACAGAGACTAAAGAATGCTTAAAGACCAAAGAGCTTAATTTCAAAGGTGACCTCGCTTAGGGGGAGATTGTTAGGAATACAAATATTCCTGTAAAAGTCTCGGTCACCTAATGATTGTAATAGCATTAAGGTAGCTCGTAGTTAGTTAGTTTATTGGTTAATTAGTATTAGATTAAGTAACACCGTGGAAGAAGGAACGGGTCTTTACCCACTGTATGCCTGATCCACAGCCCGGGAGTGGGCGTTATATTGTAACTATAAATACCCCTCTCCACATGTGGAGAGGGTTGGACCTTCATTTCATTTTAATCTAATCTTTTCCTTTTTCTTTCAAGGTTCCTCTCTTTCTCTCCTCTCCTCCCTCCTCCTCATCTCTACGCATCACTCAACACCACTTGAACATGTTTCCAACATAATTAGTATTCTACAGTGATGATGATGCAGGCAAGTGGTGTGGGGAAGGAAGGAGGGAAAGAGGTGGGGTTTGACCCCATTTGACCCTGCCTTTTTATTTGTAAAAAGGGTTGGGTTGGTTTGTTGGACTGGGCCAAGAAAAGAAAAGAGGGAGTGGGCTGGGAGTGTTTTGGGTTGGATTTGTTTTGGGTCTACGTTTGGATTGGATATAGGTTGTGTTTGTGTAATAATAACAAGGGTCCGTTTGGTTTAAATTATCACAAGGACCCTTTTGCAATTTACCGAAAATCCAAGGACCAATTTTGCCCACTTTCCAAAGTATCTTCAAGGGTAATTCTTGGCAAGTTTCAATTGTACAAGGACCTTTGTTGATTATTTTCCAAAATAAAACTCCCAGGGACTAAAACGGCTAATTTCCAAACTTGAGGGGTTGAAACTGCCAAATCTTCAAAACCTTAACCCGGGAAAATATTGACAACTTTTGAATTTCCAAGGTCCTTGGTTGACTTTCTTCCAAAACAAATACACAGGGGCCAATTCTGTCAAACTTTGAAACTTGAGGGACCATTTCTGCCAACTCTTCAAACTTTTGCTCCAAGGACTATTTCTGGCATTCTGTGATTCTCCAAGGTATGTTTTGAAAATCTGAGCTCAAAAATGATAATTTGCTTCCCCAGCTCTGACTTTTGACACGTTTTCCAAACTCGTGCTCGTTTTTGTCCTTTTTGGCCTGATTTATGCCTGTTTCTGAAATATCCATTCCTGCACGATCACAAACATAAAAACACAATATCTTTGGCATTTATGGTTAGTTTGTGTTTGTTTTGGTCTTAATTTGGCTAGAAAAAGGTATGTGAATAAGCACACACCAGTTTTCAGGCATAAGTATCATGCATATGGATCTCTAAGTCGCTATAAGGCTCGCCTAGTAGCAAATGGTCGCAGTCAGCAGGGCATTGATTGTGACGAGACTTTTAGTATTGTTACTTAACCGGCCACCATATGCTCTATTTTGAGTATTGTTGTGTCTCACAGTTGGCCTTATAATTTATTGACTAAAACTATTCATATGTAATTTTAACTGATAAAATTGCTATAACTTCTAGACAAAATTGCAACATGACATCCTCAAAATTTGAACGTATTCTAATTGGAACATATCTTATTTCATATTAACCAAGGAGGTGAGATCCCTCACATTCATGTATTCTCTAAAGAACAAACAAGAAGATCACAATCATCCATCCAATGGCTGAGATGAAAGCCAAAAATTACAAACAAGGGCACATTAGTAATTTCACATGTCTTTATAAAAATAAAAATAAATCCCAACCCATCTCATTTAATACATCACTTTCTCTCTCATCAATAAAACCTATATCTACTTTCTATCTCATCACTCAGCGGAATCACCATTTAACCATCGTCGGAGTCATCAAACCGTCAGAATCATCAATAAAACCGTCGGAGTCATCAATAAAACCGTCGGAATCATCGGAATCACATCAAGACTTTCGGAATGACATGAATCAAAATAAAACTACCGAAAATCAAGATGTAAGTGTTGTCGTCTCCGCCGTTCCTCTTCTTCCGATTCACCGGAAAACACCGTCGCCGTCTAATATGGTTGAAAATCAACAATTAATCAATGTTATAGATGAAACGAAGTTCCAGTAGATGATGTAGTTACAGAAGATGTGTTAGATGATTTACCAGAAGATAAAGATAAAGATGATGCTGTAAAAGAAATTGATGGTAAAATCTATTGAGATTCTATATTCTGAAATTCTATATTTACACTTTGCTTTATATAAACTAGAAGTAAAAAATCACTTGAGATTCAGTTTTAGTTGTGTAACATACTCTAACTAACATCATACTACATACATATAGATGACTAGGAGTAACAGATGACTATCTAATCATACACATAACACATCCCATATATGCTACTAACCGAGCCGTTTTACATATATCCAGACATGAACTCATAAAATTGACCTAAGCAGTACATGAAATCATACACGTTAGTCTGTAACTAAGCAAAATTCTAACTAATAGACCTTAAATTCACTATTTCATATATCAATACAGTCACAAACATATGAAAATTAGCAAAAAATAAAATAAAATAATAAATAAGTAAATAAATAAATAAATAAATAAAAGAAAAAAGGTAATCGATCACAAACTTCAATCTTCTGATTCCTATAAGCAACAAGGTAAGCTAATCGATCACAAAACTTCAATCTACTAGCTGAAATAAGCTAATCCAAACAATCATTATATCACAACTTCAATCTACTTATTCATATCACCAAGCAATATCATTCCAAAAAAGTTTTAAAATCAAAATAAGCAACATCTTACATCTATACAAAAAATATTTAAAAATAAGCAATGAAGCAACATATAATGACTAATATAACAAAATAAGCTAAAAATATACCAGAATCTTCATTGCGGAGCTTATTTTGACCGAAAAGTAGCAATGAATCATTTGGCCAACAAATCGCCTTTAGATAGAGCTATTTCACCTCGTATGTCCATTTTAATGGAATGATTTTCGGAATTAGGGTTTGGCGGTGGTTTAGGGGGGGTTTGGGGGTGAGAGTTTGAGAGTCGAGTGTGTGTGTGTGTATATACTCTGTGTGTGTTTGAGGGGTGTGGTATAAGATAATAATGACTAAATGCCCCTCAATATATTTTTATTTTAAAATGCTAATTAATCTAAACCGTTGGATGAAAGGAGGATGCATGGTTGAGATCTTGTGGTTTGTTCTTTAGATAAATGTTGTTCCGTATGAAACTTTTCTCCTTAACCAAGAACGCATTAAGTATATCTCTTTCACTTTAAATCATCCTTAAAAATGACACGTACAAGATACAATCGAATGTTTCTTTGTTCTATTTTTTTTCCTAACAGCAAATTCGGTCGATAATGAACTTTATAGCTAATCTTTACTACCTATAAAGCAAAAATGGTCAAAGGCGAATGTGAAAAACTGAACTTTTGGTCAATCCCGAAATTGCCCCTGTGTTAATTAGGAAATTATGAAATGTAATTAATACTCTTGTTAAAACACCCTATTAGTTAAAAGTACAATGATTTATTCACATTGTACAACCAATTAAAAACATATCTATCAAATTAAATACAACCAATTAAAACAATTAATACAAATCACAAACCGGGTTGACCCGGGACGCTTCAACCCGACGGGTTGAACCGGTTTAATTTGACCCATTTTCGACCCAACCTAGCAAGTTGACCCGGTTTAAATCGATCAATTTTTCGACCGGAATGGTTCAACCGGTTGAACCACCCGGGTCGAACCGGGTTTCAAAACATTATGTTTAATTCCCAAATCTTCAAATTTTTATTATTTTTCATTTATAACATATAAACTTTTTTTATCAATAAACTATCTGTCGCTATAAAATCCCGTTGCTATGCACGGGTAAT
The DNA here is from genome assembly GCA_030686995.1 of Artemisia argyi. Lineage (NCBI taxonomy): Eukaryota > Viridiplantae > Streptophyta > Magnoliopsida > Asterales > Asteraceae > Artemisia > Artemisia argyi. The sequence goes on from CM060690.1 coordinate 125,723,445, forward strand.
CGTCTAGTGTACTTAATCAGAATAAGCCATTGCTTTCTTGCACCAAATGCACGATAATCTTGTGAATATTTGAGGTTGCATGTTCTACTTAAATACGAAAGATCTATCAGAGACTTTTGTACTTTCGAAAGCATCGATAAAACTAGTTTGTTGCTGTTTTTAGAAACTAGTGGCCAAAGTAGCAATTTCTAAACTTCTTCTTTATCAAAATGAGGCCAAAATAAGAGATTCCAAACTCTCTCTATAATAGTGAGAGGCCATAAATTAGCTAGGAGTGATACATCCACTCAAATTCATTCACAAAAGAATCCCACACGCTGAGGTGGCGCCGGATGATTGGTTTTTTGTGAGAGCGGCGCCGGATGATTGGTTTTTTGTGGATGAATTTGAGTGGATGTAGCAAAATTCAATTAGCTATACCAAACTTGGCAAAAGAATATAACGTGAAAAGTGGTCATTTCCTCCTACTTAACCCAATCACTAGACCTGATCCGAGCCATTACCATTATGATTTATGAGCACTCCCTAGCTTCAGTTATGCTTGTATTTTAAGAAAACGCGACAAAATTATTCACATGCAAGGATATTTAACATCTATTTATTATTTTATTATTTTTTTTTTACGCTATCATTTTGGCTACAAAGAGATTCCATTTGAGTCCGCATTGTATCCAATATTAGAGTTTATAAAAATCTTTCATATTTCAGCTTCTAGAAAAGACAATTTTGGAGATTACTAGATGCATTGCCGCTCAAAAGTAAAATTTCAGACTTCACCTACTATAGAAATCATGATAAAAGTATTATGGGTGCGTTTAGTTGACGGAAAACACCTTTGTTTTTCACAAAATGTTTTGTGGAAAACAAGGAAAACAGAGATCGCGTTTAAATTAGTGTTTTCCAATAAAATTCTCTACAAAACACAAAATTCCTATTTCCAACTTTAATACACAAAACTACAAAACACAAAATTCATATTTCCAACTTTAATACACAAAACTACAAAACAATTTTTTTTTTGTTTTCCCCTATTTTCCATTAAAATACCCCAATTCCGTTTTCGTCAGTTGTTTTACATTTTCGGCTGATTTTTTACGTTTTCGTCCATTTTTTTATGTTTTTGTCAGATTTTTTTCGTTTTCGTCCGTTTTTTTACGTCTTCCTTCATTTTTTTACGTTTTCGTCACGTTTTTACGTTTTCGACAGATTTTTTTCGTTTTTGTCCGTTTTTTTATGTTTTCGTCAGATTTACTACCTCCGTCCCATAAAAACTGTCCAGTTTGACTTTTCAGAGTCAAACTGATTCAACTTTGACCTTATCTATTTTTGTGAGTATTATATAATACTTTATGAAAAATATATGAATGGATTGAGTTTTAAGTGTGTTTTTCATTGATATATTTTTTCATCAAGTATTATATAACACATAAAAAATATTTAAGGTCAAATTTGAACCAGTTTGACTTTGAAAAGTCAAATTGGACAGTTTTTATGGGACGGAGGGAGTAATAAGTTTTCGTCCGTTTTTTTACGTTTTCGTAAGATATTTTACGTTTATGTCCGATTTTTTACGTTTGCGCCCGATCTTTACATTTTCGTCCATTTTTTTCTGTTTGGGTCAGATTTTTTACGTTTTCGTCCGTTTTTTTTACGTTTTCGTCAGATTTAATAAGTTTTCGTCTGATTTTTTACGTTTTCGTCCATTTTTTTACGTTTTCGTCAGATTTTTTACGTTTATGTCCGATTTTTTACGTTTGCGCACGATTTTTTACGTTTCTGTCCGTTTTTTTTTTCTGTTTTGGTCAGATTTTTTACGTTTTCGTCAAATATTTTACATTTTCGTCTGATTCTTTACGTTTTCGTCTGATTTTTCAAGTTTTCGTCCGTTTTAATCAGATTTTTTATGTTTTCGTCCATTTTTTTACGTTTTCGTCAGATATTTTAAGTTTTCGTTCGTTATTTTACGTTTTCATCAGATTTTTTACATTTTCGCCAGACTTTTTTCGTTATCGTCCGGTTTTTAACGTTTTTGATATTTTTTACGTTTTCGTCAGATTTTTTACGTTATCGTCCGTTTTTTTACGTTTTCGTCAGATTTTTTATTTTTTTTTCAGACTTTTTACGTTTTTGTCAGATTTTTTGCGTTTTCGTCCGTTTTTTTTAAGTTTTCGTCTGATTTTTTACGTTTTCGTCAGATTTTTTACGTTTTCGTCAGGTTTTTTTCTTCATTTTTGTATGATTTTTTTACGTTTTCGTCCATTTTTTACTTTTTCATCTATTTTTTTCGTTTGCGCAAGATTTTTATGTTATTTTTATTATTTTTACGTTTTCGCATGATTTTTTTACGTTTTTGTGCTTTTTTAACGTTTTCGTACGTTTCCTTACTTTGTCATCCATTTTCGTTTTTTTACGTTTTCGTGGGGTGTTTTACATATTCATCCGTTATCGCTCGTTTTTTTATGCTTTCTTACGTTTTCGTCCATTTTTTGCGTTTACTTATGTTTATTTACACTTACGTCTACTTTTTTACGTTTTCGTTAGACGAAACCAAAAATAACATTAATCATAAATGTAAACGTAAATGAAAGATGAAAACATAAAAATCAGACGAAGGCTGATGTAAACGTAAAAAATCGGAAGAAAACGTAAAAAATCGAAAGAAAATGTAAAAATTGGAAGAAATCATAAAAAATGAAAATATTAAAAAATGGGCAAATGCATAAAAAATCTGACAAAAACGTAAAAAAAACAGATGAAAACATACAAATTCAAGCAAAAAAAGTAAAAAAAAAATGGACGAAAACGTAAGAAAATGGACAAAAACGTAAAAAATCTAATGAAAACGTATAAAAACGGATGTAAACATAATCAGATGAAAACGTAAAAAATCTGACGAAAAGATACAAAAACGGACGAAAACATAAAAAATCTGACGAAAATGTAAAAAATCTGATGAAAACGTAAAACATCTGACGAAAATGTAAAAAATCTGACAAAACATAAAGAAACGGACGAAAACATAAAAAATCGTATGAAAACGTAAAAAAATAGACGAAAACGTAAAGAGACTGAAGAAAATGTAAAATAAACTGACGAAACTGTAAAAATATAACGTAAACGTAAAAAAACAGACAGAAAACGTAAAAAGACCGAAGAAAATGTAAAATAAACTGACGAAACTATAAAAAATCTAACGAAAACGTAAAAAAACAGACGAAAACGTAAAAAAACAAATGAAAACCTAAAAAATTGGACGAAAACGTAAAAAAGCTGACGAAAATGTAAAAAAACGGATGAAAATGTCAAAAATCTGACGAAAACGTAAAAAATTAGACGAAAACGTAAAAAAAACAAAAACGTAAAATATCGGACGAAAACGTAAAAAAACAAACGAAAACGTTATTTGATATTATATTTTACTATTTTAATTTCTTTATTTTCTCGTATTGGATTTTTTTAGTTATTTTATAATTTAGTTGGTTAGTTTATAATTTTTGTTTTTGTGTTTTGAAGATGTATTTTATAATATTACTAAGGTGAATAGTGAATTGAGATATAAAACAGCAACGCTTAAACATGTTTTCTAGTTTTGAAAAATGGAAAACACAAACACATGTTTCTAAAACTAAACGCGTTTTCTAAATTTTCTATTGTTTTGTGGAAATCAAACTCCCCTCCCTTTTCCTACAAAACAAGAAATAGGAAATAAAAGAAAATGTTTTCCAACTAAACGCCACCTAAGGTTCCGTTTAGTTGGGGAAAACACCCTTGTTTTTCATAAATGAAAACAAGGAAAATAGAGAACGTGTTCAAATAAGCGTTTTCAAACAAAATATTTTGCAAAACACAAAATCCCTTATTTCCTAACTTAACAAGAAAAATTACAAAACAAATTTAAGTTGTTTTTCATGTTTTCCTTTGTAACCCACAACCCTCCCTCCCCTTCTTCAAAATAGAAAATACAAACATTTACTAAACGCGTTTTCTATATTTTCAAGTGTTTTGTGGAGATTAATTTCCCTTCTAAATTTTTACAAAGCTAGAAATAAAAAACAAGAGAATTTTTCTCCAACTAAACAATAAAAAACAAGTGAATTTTTTCTCCAACTAAACGCACCATAAGAGTCTACGGAGTTATAAGTGGCCGGTTCAAATTTTACAATGTACTAGTGTCACACGAGTTGAACATATATATAAAAGCAATTTTAGCTATTTTTAACAAATGACAAGGATCTTAGTATCTTAGCTTCAACTGTGGCCAATTAAAACTCGAATCAAGTCTTAATTAAGTACCATCCCCAGATTTGCGCTTTAATTAGACACCGCAATTCCTGAAACTTTCTGGACTTTTAATAGAGTTTTTACTCGTTATTGCATGTTTGATCTATATATAGAAATATAAAAACGGATAACCATCGCCATTATAACTAAAAAATGAGCCACCTAGAACCAGCATTACTATCCCTCTCACTAGCCACGTAGAATTACCAGCAAATTCATCAATGTCTTTAAATCTTGACAACATTAAAAGAGAGCTAGTTAGTTGTTCGTGTAAATTCAACTTTCAAGCATTGTTTTATTAAACACGACAGTAATTTATTGCATAAGCTAGAAGAGCCAGCTGAAAGAAAAGAAAAATGGCACACGCGCACAAAGTATACCATATATACATTTATTGCATCAATAACAACAATACCCAATCCATGCCAGTCGGAACGAGGTATGAGGATATGAAATGTAGACAGTTAGGGACAGATTTTTTAAGGGTCAAGAGGGGGTTGTGGCCCCCAAATTTAGAACCACTATATATAATTGTGTGTATTGTACATGTAAAAATAATGTAAATAAAAGACAAGTAAAAGTTTGACCCCCTCAAAATTAAATTATTGTATTTCGGCCCTTTCAAAATATTATTCAAGCTCCGTCCCTATAGACAACTATACCCTACTCGACGGTAAAGAGACAAGTAAGGGATGAAGAGGGGAGGCTTTCGAAACCAAACTACAAGATATTTACGTTGATCCATAATGCCAATGGAGAGAAAATGCACATGACCTAGGTACTATCTAGGATGGATTAAGCATATTTGCAAATAGATATTTCAGATAAAAAAATGTTACATAATGATTTATTTTTTCTTCTACGACGAGCGACGCGATTACCAAGCGAGACCCAAGCGGTGGCGCAGCTTTTAAGGGGCCGGGGGGGGGGGGGGGCGCCCGACCCCCCGAAATTTTTTTTGCGATGTAGGGAGTATATAGTTTTCGTGTAGAAAAATTTCGGTATATTCGGTTTCGACCCCCCAAAAATTTCGGTATACCTGAAATATAGCCTTAGGAAAAAAAAAATTTAGATCCCGACCCCCCACTTAAAAATTCCAAGCTTCGCCACTGGACCCAAGTACGACATCGTCAAGAGGTAGTATTTGCCAAAGGATACCGACTACTGAGCATGTCCGGGCTCTGACATCCCCCATGCAACATTCATTCCGGATGCTCTAGTTGAGATTGTTTCATGTTTGACTTTGGCAGTCAACTTCATAGTTTTGACTATATTTTTTTTTTGACAAATGATTGATTATCCATTTCATTGAATTTAAAAGTGCATAACAGGTAAACGGGCAACAAATTGCGCCGCAACCCCAAGAAGGTTAAAAGAGTGAAAACCCGAAATGGAAAGTGAAGCAAAAGCAAAAGCCCAACCTAAAGCGGAAAACCGATAACAAATGAGTTCGTTGAAATAGGTTAAAAACCAAAGAACCGAGATTTTTAATTTACATTGCTTAAGGGGTCGTTTAGTTGGTGAAATTTTTTCTTATTTTTCCATTTCTAAATTTCTAGAGAATGAAAAAAGTAAGAAGAGCAGAATAGGCTTTTTAAACCTTTAGTTAAAATTTAAAAAATGAAAATTTCACATTTTTTGAAAATTGTTAGAAAAATGTTTAACTAAACGGATTTTCAATTTTTCTCTTTTCATATGAAAAATTTCCTAGGAAAATAGGAAATTTTCCATTAACTAAACGCCCCTTACGTTCGTAGAAAACCATATATACGTACCATTTTAAACTCACAACTTTTAAATTATACTATAATACTCGTATGTTTTATGGTATCGCTAAGCTAAAAGTATGTCAAATGACCGAGAAACCAAATGAAGGTAATCGTAAATTCAAGCTTTTGGTCTTAACAAATAAACAAACAAAATCAACATGAGTTAAGTAAATACACAATCAGTTACTGGAAAACAATGATTTTTCAAATAATAATGCCTAAGATTTAACTTTGATCATCCTTAATGGTTTCATCTCTAACACTACCTGTGGAACTTGCTCCATCTCGACCCTTGTAACGTCGAGCAACCCACATGTAAATCACCAGATTGAGAGCATTAATCGCCATCAAAATCCAGTACATATAGTCCAACTTGCTCACGTTCAAGTCGTTCCTCAACCACCCTTTGTCCTCCTTTCCGGTTGCCTTTTCAATTATCTTCACGATCGCAGTACTTAACCAGCTCCCTATACCAATCTCACTCAAGAATATAGCACTACTTAAACTCCTTGTTCCATCCGTAGCTTCATCATAAAAGAACTCTAGTTGTCCCACATATGTGAAAACCTCAGCAGTACCCATGAGGAAAAACTGAGGAAACAACCAGAAAACACTTAGGGTTTTCGGGTCAGAGTGAGTTCTTCGTTTGTGTTCCACCACTGCAGCTGAAGCCATAGCGAAAATGGAAACGAATAGACCTACACCCATTCGTTGCAAGGAAGTTAGACCACGACGGTGGCCAGTTTTGCTGCGGAGGACAGGGACGATGATCTTTTCATATATGGGGACAAGGATGAGAGCATTGATGGCGGAGAAGACTGGGACTGAGCCAGATGGGATGACAAAGCTTGACCCGAGTTTCCTGTCCATCAAACTGGCTTGGCTGATAAAGAAGGTAGAGAGTTGTGCGAAAGAGATTGAAAGAGCAATGGTTGTGGCCCAGATAGGTAAAACCCTAATGAAGCATTTGAATTCTTCGACTTGTGTAACCGTGCATAAGTTCCATCGGTTTTGAGTGGTGGACGATCCTGATTCGTGATGCTTGACAGCTGCTTTGTCTAAGAATCGGTATTGTGGTGTGTGAGTGAGTTTTCTTGCACCGAAGATGTCAGATTCTTGGGTTTGGACTTCATAGAGTTGTTTGTCCGAGACAACTTGGACTCCTCGGAAATGGTTCTTGACTGCAACAACCAATACCTGCAGTGACGGATCCACAAAATAGAAATTAGAACACCAAGATCGAATTACGATACTACAAAAATAGAATATCTTTCTGAAGCAAAATCTTAATGAGAAGCTGAAACACAATCGTCTTTACAAAAATAAATGTAATGATGTACGCAAAAGTTTGTACATTCTAAAATGCCAAAAAGATATTCTATATAAATACGCATTTCAGTAACAAAATTACCTGTACAAACCGCGTAAAAGCACTTCCCATCGGTTTCTTGTATCGATAGCTTGAAAATCCGGCTAGCAAGATTATGATCGACATAAACATGGTTATGGTGGGAACACCAAAACCCCAAGCAAACCCTTTTTCTTGTTGTACATACACCATAAGTGTAATTCCAAGCAATGCCCCCATGTTAATAGCAAAGAAAAACCAATTGAAGAATGCGTATTTCTTCACAACTTCTCGATCATCTTCTTCATCGAATTGATCCGCTCCAAAGGATGAGACACAAGGCTTAATTCCTCCCGTCCCAATGGCAATAAGGCCAAGTGCAGTGTAAAGGAACGCCGTTTGACTAGTGGATGCTTGAGGACATGGTCTTTTGAGGCAAATTGGGGGACGTAAGCTGTCGAGTTTTGCTGAAAGTGTGAGCATTACCATTCCAGCAAAGTAGATGAAGGAGAAGACGATGATAGTCAAGAATCGGCCCAAATAAGCATCAGCTATGAATGCTCCAAGGAGAGTGAGAACATAGGCAGCTCCAATCCAGTCGGTGACATGGGTGGCAGCATTTGGTAGCGATTGGTGCATCTGCGTCACTAAGTATAATACCATGCTCACTGCTACCGCAAAAAAGGCCAGCCTCTCCGCTACCTCATTCACTATAAATAAATATCGGAGTTAAAACGGGTTCATATGAACATGTTAATTAGGGGAGTGCATTTTTTTAGTAACATTTTTATGACACACGTGAGATAAAATATGAACAACCTGTTGATACAAAAATAGATAGAAGTATTTAAACGCTAGTTATTTCATACCAATAATGAATGGAGAGGCTTTCCATCCTCCAGTTTTTCGCTTATCCGCAATATTTCCTCTAAAATCAACACAGCCATTGCTCACCAAAGTCATTGTTGACATATCTATCGCGTCTAATTCCTGTATATATAGTTCAACATATAAAAAATGTCACAACTATGATAAAAGCTGAAAACAAGACATGGTATAGTGTTAGCACACACTTCATTACCTTAAACGATTTTTGTTCAAGAATAGGACCCATAACAATCGAGGGTTCTACATATGACGATTTCTCGGATCTTTCACTGATAGTATCCATAACACTTTTTTCTGTGTTTCAAGTTTTGTTTTTGAATATCTTGTCTTGTTTTTGGATACGTCTCATATAATATATTTCATGAGCTTGTACGAGTTTAGCTCGTTATGAGGATATAATTTATATTGCAAGTGTGTAGGGGTGTTTGAGTAGTAGGAGGACGGCAGAGTTTATTGACTTGCATGACCCAACACATTTTTGAAAAAATATTATTTAGATTCTTTTGTCATTTTCCACGATTGATGCCATTTCAATCAAGAGCATTATGCTTTCTGTTAAAATAATAACAATACGTACTTTTATAGCTTTTGTCTTGAAGAAAAAAACTTGATACTCACTTTAATATTTACGCACATACAACAGTCTAAAAGGCGATTACCTTACTTTAATTATGATTCATTTCTGTAAGTACTTATACAACTAGTCCTATAACGGAAACATAACAAAAGAATAATGTTATGAATGGTAATGTAGAAGTAAAAGTAACGAGATGCTAATCTAACGTAAGTGATAGACAATGTTAGTTAGTCATACATATGTAGTGCTCTCATGAATCAACCTATGATTCTATGAAAATCATAACATTTGCATTGGTGATACGGCCAATACTAGAACCATTTAGTTTGGCAAGAGACTTGTCAAGGGAGATGTGGTCAAAATGCCGCTCAAAATGTGTTTCATAAACCAAGTCAAACTTAATTACTAATTGACAGAAAACCCACAACAGAATATTATTAACAGAGTTATGAGGCTTCGGCATTTGGAACCCAGCCTAATCACTTCTTCTAGATAAGGTATCTGTCACTTAACTTGCAATTTCATTACCGACATGTATTAATTAAGACTTAAACACACAATAATTCCTTTCGGGGTTATCAATATTTTTTTCACATAATTTACCTTTGTTATTTTAGTCTGTTTTAAAATAAGTATCAACCATCTAAGTGCATGTCAACTAATGTGTTTCACCAAAAAGAAAAGAAAGAGTTTATTTTTTTGAAAATAAGTCGAGCCCAACTATTGATGCTTGAGAAAATAATAGTTAGAAAATATTTTACACATGTTTTATTGTAAGAAAAATTATGTTTTGCTTTTACCACAAATATTTAACACCATGTGGAAAACAAGAAACTAAAAATACGGCTAAAAAATCAATCTAATCTTTGACTAGGGCTGAGCAAACGGACCGGATGGACCGGACCGACTGACAAAACCGACCGGACCGAGACCGACCGGACCGGACCGACCACATTCGGTCCGGTCCTCGGTCTAAGCTTTTTGCCAAATTCGGTCCTCGGTCCGGCCGGTCGGGTCCGGTCCGGTCCGGACCGACCAAAAACCCGAAAAAACTTGCCTAATTGGACCGGACCGACCGAAGACCGACCGGACCGAGACCGGACCGACCATATTCGGTCCGGTCTCGGTCTATGGTTTTTCCGGTTCTCGGTCCTCGGTCCGGTCCGGTCTTGGTCGGTCCGGTCCGGTTTTCGCCCGATGCTCATGGACAAAGCTACGTAACTTTCAGAGGTCGAGGAAACTTTGACAAAATATCATTTGGCGATGGAAACTCTTACAGGTATTCCATTTGCAAGAAATACAATCATGAAGAAAAAGATTGTTGGGACAAAGGAATGTTTAAATGTACTCAGTGTGATCAATTTGGTCATTTAGAAAAAATTTTGTCGACAAAAGAACTAACAACAAGCAAATTTTTTAGAAGAAAAAAAAAGAAGATGGAAATGTTTTCTTTTGTCACTTAGCTAACGTTGAAAGAAGTGACACATGGTTTCTTAACAATGGTTGTAGTAATCATATGACCGGTGATAAAAGTATTTTGGTCGATATTGACACTCCAGGAAATTCTCAAGTAAAAATGGGAAATGGATCAGTAGTACAAGTGAAGGGAAAAGGCAAGATCCCGGTCAAGACAAAAACATGCATCAATATATTGATGATGTTTTACTAGTTCCCGACCTTACACAAAATCTGCTTAGTGTCGGACAACTTGTAAAGCACGAATACTTTGTTATTTTAGAAGGAAAAGGTTTTAGTATTTATAACAAAGGAAGAAATAGTGAGTTGATGTAGAAGATAATAATGGGGCGGAGCAAAAGTTTTCCTATCACATTCAGATATTATCACACCCCACGATTTCAGGTCATTTTTTCAAACCTCAACATTTTACTATTCACCAATTACTATTCATCATTTTACTATTCATCATTTTTGAGGTCAATTTGATATTCCGAGAAACATTCAAAAATTTCACTATTCGCATGACACTATTCATTTCCGAGAGAAAACCACTATTCATGTGCATTACTCATTTCATCGTAAACTTAGTTTACGGGTATTCAAATTCGCTTAACCGAATTGGTTCATGAGCGAATTCATGCATTATCATTGGGACATTTCATACGGACTAGAAATAGTCTGCATATCATCATTATGGCACTTGCATACTATTCCACTCGTAGGATATTTAAATTAGTACTTTTGGTATAATTAACTTTTACGTTTAATTATTTCTAAATAAACATTAACACGCGACCAATAATGTGACTAACACGTCCGACACTCCCGACTATGATCCTAATATATTTTTATATTCATTTTAATGATATAAAAATTATACTATTAGTTTACCCAGTGTCGTGAGACCCGTTGCTACATTTTACGATATACGTTAATAATTTCGTCAGATTACGATATTCCAACACGACAATTATTTTAACACCCGATTCTCATCAGGAATGTAATTTTATAATTTTTACAACGTCGTTATATTTCATTTGGTTCCGTTAAAATTTATTTCTAGCTAACTTAATACCCAAAACAATTATATAATACACATTTCATACACTATACTAGATATTTTTAGACAATTTACTTACACCACCATATTCTCCTTCCCCTCATTTCTTGGCCGAACACCCCCTCCCATGCCCTCTTTAATTGTCTTGACAATATTTTCAAAGTATGTACTAGATCTCATATCCTATGTTTAATAAAACTATATATTTTTATTTTATATACTAAATAAACACATACCTTCATTTACACTAAAAAGAAAAAGTCATCACAAACTCTCTCTAGCTTATGTACGTTTCAGCCTAGGAGGAGAAGCAAGCAGAAAGTTGGTTTTGATCATTTCAAGGGCTATAAATATTTACTACAAGATTATTATTCACCATATTTTAATTTGGAGTGGTTCTTGAGGTTTATGTGTTCTTGACCATCCTAAATATATCATACTTTCAAGTTAGTATACAAAACTTCTTTTTATAATTTTATCAAGTTCTTATTATGTTCATATTATTTTTATATAAGATCTACATGCATATGTTAGTTTATACCACTCTATTTAAACTTTTATATCTTTTAAGCCTTAGAAATTGATTATAGTTAGATCCTTGTTAGATCAACTTGATTTATGATGTTTAGGAACCCATGAAACCCTAAGAAGGTGTATGGTAGGATTAGACTAGTTTTGTGGTGATTGAAAGTGGTTTGGTTGAAGTTAGAACTAGATTGGAACCCTAGAAGTAGTTTTTGAAACAAAACAAATACCTACTGTCACCATTTTTAAAACGTGGGAAACTCAGTAAGTGATGGGTAATTTTTGACCAAAGATTTAGAAAATACTTTCAAAAACGAAGCCGTGGGCGAAAGAACGGATTAAAACGAGCTTATAACCAAGAAGTTATGATTTTTGCAAGTTAAGTGACGAAAACTATTTTTCTGAAAAACTGCATGCTGTTTGACAATTTTCGACGGACAAATAGAGGTGTTAGATGTAACCTAGTGGAGCCGAGCTATCGAAAATATATTAATACATACTAAGACGAATCCGTGAATATAAAGAACGAGGAAAATGAACTTAAAACGACCAAGTTATACACGTTTTAAAATCGTCAAAACTATATATATATATATATATATATATATATATATATATATATATATATATATATATATATATATATATATATATATATATATATATATATATATATATATATAGTCACTACTAGAAAATAATATAACTACGTACTAAATGATTTATTTTCTAGATTTCTCATTCAAGGAGTTTGTTTTTAACTAACGAAGTACGTACGACCCAAGGTTTATTTATGCGATTACTAGACGTTATTTTAAGGTTTTCAAGACGAGGAAAAAAACGCTAACATTTTATATACGATGTACTACGACAAGTTTCTATACTCCTAATTGGACTTATTTTTCCTAAGTATATAAATTTCCTACTTTGAAGATAATAAGTATTTTCAAGTTACAAATGGTATAGGTATCATGTGCATGATTATTCATTACAACATTTCATGATCTAAATTTGATCATATTCATTCATTTAGGTTGCGGCTAGTGTACGTGCCTTGTTGTCCCGATCATATCATCTCATCGTACTATCACTTAAGGAGAGTTTTCATAGCTCCGTTTTCAATTACATATTTGATTTCAAATCCCACGGGGGAGAATACATTGCATACTTATTTTTCTGTACATGCCAAAGTATTAAATTCCTTGCATTGCTTAAGTTGCCTTATTACCACGTCACGACAAGTCCCCTTTATTATCATGGACCGTTAATTAATCTACAAGCGAGAGTGAGTGAATAGATCTATTGAGGGTGACTCCTCCATTCGTGTTTGGGTTGCTCCAACGGGTACGAATGCATTTCATGTCTAATATATTAGAGTGTCTGGTAAACACTCATTTGGGGCCAAGTAACGTCTAGCTTCGGGGTCATGAGCTTAAGAGCCAATGTAGCATTTTGACATTTTTGTCGGTTTACTTTATACTTGTGGCTTATGTACATACGATTTAATTTACAAACCTATGATTATTCACCAACATTATTGTTGACCGTTTTCGCAATGTATTTTCAGGTAACTAAGACATATTCCTCATGACATGCATGGAGTCATTTCATTAAGTATCAAGGATGACGCGTCTCATTTTGGATTTCATGCACTTATGAACTATCGTTTGATTGTACTAAACTTATTTACTTAAACTTTCCAACTCTTTTGGGACCTATGTTTTATAACTCTGAATATTTTGGAATGAATCAAACGATGTATTTTCAAAACGACACTTTAGGTCGTTCAATATAACTGTAACTGTGGTGCTATGACAGTCACCCCCAAGTATTCCATTCCGCTGCCTTACAGGTATTTTGGGGGTGTGACAGATATGAATAACACACCTCATTTGAAGCAACAACCGAAGATGAGGCGTTGTTATGGCACAGGAGACTTGGACATCTTAACTTCCAAAGTCTAAATTTACTCCACCAGAAAAATATGGTTGGATGTCTGCCACAAATTCACGAGATTGAAGGAGTTTGTGAAAGGTGTGCGCTCGGAATGCATCATCGGAAACCATTTTCGAAAGGAGTCGCTTAGAGAGCCAAGGAAATTCTCGAACTAGTGCACAACGATATTTTTGGTATGACGAAGAATCCATTTCATGGTAATAATATCTATTTTATTCCATTTATTGATTATTTTAGTAGAATGACATGAGTTTATTTCATGAAAGAAAATTCGCAAGTTTTTGGAATTTTCAAAAAGTTTAAAATTTTTGTCAAATAAAAAACAAACGAGGAGTTTTATCAAAATTTTGAGAAGTGATCAAAGGAAAAGAATCCAACTCAAAAGAGTTTGACAAGTTTTGTGAGCATGCACAGACAGTTCACAACTCGATACACACCTCAACAAAATGGTGCAGTCGAGAGAAAGAATCACACCTTTGTAGAGATGCCGAAATCAATGATGCACTAGAAATGATTATCAAAAAGTTTTTTTTTGGCAGAAGCAGTTTACACGGCAATATAGTTGTTGAATAGAAGTCCAACAAAATCCCTTGATAACAAGACTCCACTTGAAGCGTGGAATGGAAGAAAACCTTCGGTAAGACATCTTAAAGTTTTTGGGTGTGGTTGTTATTCTCAAATACCAAAGCAAAAAAGATACAAGTTAGATGAGACAAGTGAAAAGTGTATTTTCGTAGGCTGTAGTAGCAAGTCAAAAGCTTATAGATTGTATAGCCTAAAAGCAAAAAATATAATGGTTAGTAGAGATGTAATTTTTGATAAAAATTCTTCCTCGAATTGGGAAGAAGACAAAAAAGGAAGGAACAAGTTTTCCTACTAACAATACGCAAGATGAAGCACATGTGGAAAGTGATGAAAATCAATCATTACATGACGAATTACCCAGCGAAGAACCTGATGAAGAATCTCAAAGTCCACCAAAAAGAAAATTTTGTTCGTTGAAAGAAATATACAATGTTAATTTTTGTCATGTAGGGCCATAAAATTTTGAAGAAGCGATAAGAGATGAATCATGGAAGAAAGCGATGGAGGATGAAATACAAGTTATCAAAAAGAACAACACATGTGAGCTTACCGATAGGCCATTAGACAAAGACATTATTGGTGTCAAATGGGTCTACAAAGTCAAGTACAACGCAAATGGTTTCGTGTAAAGGAACAAGGTAAGACTAGTCGCAAAAGGTTACTCACAACATAACGGAATTGACTATGATGAGACATTTGTTCCAATTGCTTGAATAGATACAGTCTGAGCAATCATCTCACTAGCATGCCAGATAGGTTGGTTACTATACCAACTCGACATTAAGTCATCATTTCTCAATGCAAGCAGAACTTAATGAAGAATTTTATATGAATCAACCTTAAGGATTCGAGGTTGAAGGAAAAGAAGAAAAAGTTTACAAATTGAAGAAAGCTCTTTACGGACTCAAGCAAGCACCGCGAGCGTGGCATGGCCAGATCGATGGTTGTTTTAAAGAAAAAAATTTTGATCAAAGTAAGAGGGAGCCAACATTGTATGTTATAAATCAAGGTACAAATGGCATTTTCGTAGCGTTCTATGTCGATGATCTTGTGTTCACAGGAAATAACAAGAAAATGATGGAAGATTTCAAGAACGAGATGATGCAAAAATGCGAGATGAGTGATTTAGGTCTTCTAAATCATTTCCTCGGAATGGAAATACATTAAGACAAAGGCGGCGTATTTATTTGTCAAGAAAAGTATGTCGAGAAGATTTTGAAGATTTTTGATATGTCGGAATGCAAACCAAATGGGACACTCCTTTGGTTGTCAATGAAAAGATCATGAAAGAAGACGTCAAGTAAAGTGGATGCTACCCTTAACCAAATGGGACACTCCTTTGATATGTCGGAATGCAAACCAAATGGGACACATCTGAATATATATTTTCACTTTGTTCAGGTGTGTTTAGTTAGTGCTCCAAGAAGAAACAATCACTCGCACAATCATTAGCAAAGACAAAGTACGTAGCAGCTCCTCTAGCTACGTCACAAGCAATTTTGATACAAAGAATTTTTGAAGATATTGGAAAAAAGCAATTGAAGCAAGCAAAAATTTTTTGCGATAGTATGTTAGCAATAGCAATCGCAAAGAATCCGGTTCATCATAGCCGCACAAAGCATATATCTTATAAACATCATTTTATCAAATAAGCAATTGAAGACGGAGAGGTGCAACTTGAATTTTGTGGAACGAATGATCAGGTAGCAGCATACATTTTCACAAAAGCACTTCTACGAGAAAAGTTTCAAGAGCTCAGATAAAAGTTGGAGTTCAGCCAAAACACATTATTTGGAGAATGTGAACTAATGTGTTTCACCAAGAAAAAAAGAAAGAGTTTAATTTTTGAAAAGTAAGTCAAGCCCATATATTGATGCTTGAAAAAATAATAGTTGAAAATATTTTACACATGTTTTACTGTAAGAAAACTAATGTTTTGCTTTTACTACAACTAGACGAGTACCCGTGTATAGCAACGGGATATTATAGCGACAAATAGTTTATTGATAAAAAAAAGTTTATAGGTTGTAAATGAAAAATAATAAAAGTTTGAAGATTTGGGAATTAAACATAATGTTTTGAAACCCGGTTCGACCCGGGTGGTTCAACCGGTTGAACCGTTCCGGTCGAAAAATTGGTCGATTTAAACCGGGTCAACTTGCTAGGTTGGGTCGAAAACGGGTCAAATTAAACCGGTTCAACCCTTCGGGTTTGAAGCGTCCCGGGTCAACCCGGTTTGTGATATGTATTAATTGTTTTAATTTGTTATATTTAATTTGGTAGATATGTTTTGAAACCCGGTTCGACCCGGGTGGTTCAACCGGTTGAACCGTTCCGGTCGAAAAATTGGTTGATTTAAACCGGGTCAATTTGCTAGGTTGGGTCAAAAATGGGTCAAATTAAACCAATCCAACCCGTCGGGTTTGAAGCGTCCCGGGTCAACCCTGTTTGTGATTTGTATTAATTGTTTTAATTGGTTGTATTTAATTTGCTAGATATGTTTTTAAACCCGGTTCGACCCGGGTGGTTCAACCGGTTAAACCGTTCCGGTCAAAAATTTGGTCGATTTAAACCGGGTCAACTTGCTAGGTTGGGTCGAAAACGGGTCAAATTAAACCGGTTCAACCCGTTGGGTTTGAAGCGTCCCGGTTTGTGATTTGTATTAATTGTTTTAATTGGTTGTACAATATGTATAAATCATTGTACTTTTAAGTAATGGGGTGTTTTAATAAGAGTATTAATTACATTTCATAATTTCCTTATATACATTTTCCAATATTTCACATTTCACTTCTTGACTTTTCCACTTTCACCTTTGACCATTTTTGTTTTATAGATAGTATAGATGAATCAACACCATGTAGAAAACAAGAAACTAGATATACGGCCGAAAGATCAATTTGATCTTTGACCAACTATTTCGTAATAGTTGTATAATGTTTGATCTATAAAAGATTGTTGTATCAGTATCAATGTTTTGAAAACTGAGTTTTTAATCGATCCGGTCGAGTCACCGGGTTATCGATTCAACCACAGGGTCGACCCGGTTTTCTATTTAACAATTTTTTTCAACCGGTTCGACCATCAGGTCAACCCGGTTTAACCGGTTAGACCACTGGGTCAACCCGGTTTTCTATTAAAAAAAAGGAAAGAAAAAGAAAACTCCGCTGGGTTTCGAGAACCGGGTTGACCCGGGTCACTCAAAACCCGGGGGTCTAATTGGTTAACCCGTTTTTTAAATCCGGTCTTTTTACCATTTTTTTTTGCTGTACTAGTTTTACCGTTTAACCCGGCCGGGTCAACCTGTGTTTCTTAGTTAATTTTGTACCAGTTGCCTA
Organism: Artemisia argyi; assembly: GCA_030686995.1. Classification (NCBI taxonomy): domain Eukaryota; kingdom Viridiplantae; phylum Streptophyta; class Magnoliopsida; order Asterales; family Asteraceae; genus Artemisia; species Artemisia argyi. The sequence continues at coordinate 125,741,230 of CM060690.1, forward strand.
CAAAACAAAAATATTGTTTGAAGGTTTTTAAGAAATATTTTTGAGTGTATTGTTTCCTATACAAAAGAATCATTTTATACTTTGTTGTAATATTTTTTGTGAGAGTAACGTATTATACATGTCCAACAGCGCATCCCAAATTAAGTGTACTGCACTTGCAAATTACAGTGAATCAAATTGTAAAAGAAAAAGAAAATGATATTTGATTAAGAACAACATAATACCTGAATTTTCTTGAAACACAACGTTAATGGTGGACACTTAATTTGAGGCGAGAATGGTATAGTATATACTAATCTTTGTATTTTACTAGCTAACTTTAGTACATGATTCAAACTTAGAATATCTGAGGGAGTATAGCAACTAATTCGTATGTGCATTTTAGGTTAATAAAACTCAATATGATAAATTTAATGAAATACGAATATGACAAAAGTCCTCAATTTCTTGCTCAGAGTATCGTTTGTGTTGAGAGAACGGGTCACTGAATGGCTGGTGACCTATTAATGAGTTATATACATAGCAACACACATCTCGTATTCTGTTCATTTATTTTCGAAGACTGCTTGTTCTAAACGCTAACGTATTCATTACTATAAGTCATATAGTAATGATTTTTTTTTGAAAATAATATAGTAATGAATTACAAGTTGCAAAAGTCATCCATTATAAATTATTATATAAATTCAAAGGAGTTTAATTGGATGTGTATAAGAGGAGTGGGTATGACAACGAGCTATTTTTACTCATTTGGGTTCACGGGTGCCACATTATCACAACACCTCTTCACAACTAACCCTCTTTTTACTCATAATTAACTTCAACTTACTTATTTGAGGCTCACTACTTACAATTTTTTTTTATTTCATTTTTCAAACAAATTAAATTTATTTCATCAAAACAAATAACTAAACATAAAAATGTTATTTACTTAAAAAAAAAAAAAAAAAAATCAAGGACCAAAAATGTAAATAAGAAAAACCACCATTGCAAGCCACAAATATAAATTATACAAGGACCAAAAAATACAAGGACCAAACTTTGGTCTTCTTCTTCCTCCCAAGATCTGAGAAAAAAACCCAACACAAACACCACAATTACAAGGCGAGAAAAAAAAAAAAAAAAAGCACCAAAAACACAAACCCAACAATGAAAAACAGAAAAAGTGGATGGTGTGTCAGTGGAAACGGCTCGTCGTCTGCACGAGGAACTCTTCCACGGCGAGCTACAACGAGGCTCACCTGGTGTCGTAGCGAGGCATAACGAGCAAAAGCAGCACCCACGTAGGAACGGCGAGCTGGGATGAGGATAGACACCCACTGCTCTAATGAAACTATTTGTTGTATCATTAATATGAACCTCGAATGAGTATCAGTAATAAAAAATAAACACAGATTTCGAATATTTGGTAAACGATTTTGGTTTGGATTGTATAATTAGTATATGTAGTTGACTAAATAATTTCAGGTAATTGTAACAGAAGTTGAATTATCATAAAATGGTAAAATCTTAATCTTTTAACATGTTTGTGAAACAAGTATTAGCAGTAGTTAGTCATGTCTTCCTATGATGTCTAGCTAGGGACAAACCTCTAAGTTTAACAAGTTTCATAATACAATTTTGTTTATGCATACAGGAAACACACAAACCTCAGAATATAAATTACGAGCTACATCAAAACAATAAACATCCTGAAATCTGGTTGATTTCAAAATCCAAAATTTATTTATTAGTAAACGAATGTGAGCACAAGCTCAACAATCGACACTTTGATGCTAAGCTCCTTTCTCACTTATAGATCTTATATTGTAGTAACTTAAAACCATGTTTGTTGTAACACATAGTAAATTCTTATTTTGCTTAGCTTTGTAAGTTTTAATAAATCGCTACTATAGAAAAAGAAAAACATATACTATTACTATTATACCTTCGAAGGTAAAATCTGATGTTCAGATATTGACCAATATAATTACTAGGAATGTAAAACGAGAAAGTGACAAGATATTTCATCAACTAAAGTCGTTTTTAACCTAGCTTTTTATACAAAAGTAAAAAAGATTAGTTAAACGGAAAACCAACCTTAAAAGAAGCGAACCCAATTATCACACACAATCTTCAGTCTTCATACGTTAATGATTTTCATGGTATGATGTTGCAAACTTGTTTTATGTGTTTTGTGAAAAGTTTTGATGTCATATTGGTGAATATAGTAGGTTTATACATAAATGAGAGTGTATATAAGCAGATGGAGAGTAAGAGCGTATAGTAAGAGTAAGTTTAAATGAATGGTGTTTGTTGGTGAGAAATTAATACAACGTCTACTGAATTAATTTGTAAACACGTGCTTTTGGCAGTGTTTCAACGGTTTTGGTTGGTAGTTGCATTTATGTTACATTAGTCTACGCTACTACTTTTTGGTTTATTTTGCCCTAGCTTTGTTCATGGCATAGGATTTTTTTTTTTTTTTTTTTGTTAAACAAATTGTTAGTTACAGTTAAAGATAGAAATAATTGGTAGTCAAGAAAGTTTTATATTAAGGCATCCACGAACAACCGAAGATTACAGAAAAAACGTAGGATAACCACACCCTCCTAGGGAGGGTGTGTTGATTTTGACCAGCTGCCGCCGCCTGTACTGTCTGCATTAAAACTTGTACATTTTAACTAAAGTAGGTGAACCCTCCCTAATAAAAAGGGTTAGTATAACACAACTAGGGGTGTTCACGGTTCGGTTAATTAACCGAATAAACCGAAAACCGAACCGAACCGAACCGAAATAAAACCGAACCGAACATATAACCGAACCGAACTTGTTAAAACCGAACCGAACCGAATTAAAAATTCGGTTTTCGGTTTGGATATGGGTTTAGCTATCTGAACCGAAAACCGAACCGAAAACCGAATTTATATAAATATATATATTTTTTTATATATTTATATTATTTTAAATATAAAAAATATCCATTAAAATTTTATACTAATATAAAAAAACACTTTTTTATGCTTGAAATATTTTTTTTGCCAAAAATATATATAATTAAATTCAAAAAAAAATATAAATAGTGTAATTTAAGTAAAAAATTCGGTTTTCGGTTTTGACCCATAACCGAACCGAACTTCGGTTCGGTTCTCGGTTCGGTTCGGTTATAGATATTTTCGGTTCGGTTCGGTTTTCGGTTATGACCCAAAAAAATTTTTTAACCGAACAACCCGAACCGAATAAACCGATTAACCGATAACCGAACCGATGAACACCCCTAAACACAACCCTACAGAAAATAGCGATTAAAACCTCAAAAGTCAAAACTATGGTGTCAAAGAAACTGTGCTGTTAAAGGAGCAGTCATATTGGAAAAGAGTATGAGCAGCCGTCATTGTCGAAGACATAACATGACATGAGATTGTGATTATACTGTCAGTTAGCGAATTGATTGTAGGACTAAATAAGATCTTGAAATTGGGGAACCGTCATATTGGAAAAGGGTTTATTATTATTATTATTATTATTATTGTTATTGTTATCGTTATCGTTATCGTTATTATTTTATTTATTTATTTTTAATAAATCAAATTTTATTATCAAAACACAATAAAATTTATATAGATGAGAGTCTAGACACAAGCTATGCTCTCACCATTTTCTTAATACAAAAGATAACTTTATGAAAGATAAAAACACAACTTTTAGCGTTATTTGAGTAACTAATGGCAATAGACTTAATACGAGAAAGTGTATCCAGAGCCTCCGTATCAAATTCGCCGAATGTAGAAAAGGCAAAAGATATGAACTTGTACCTTGTCCTTACATTTGGTCGCATACTTCTTCTCTTTCTTCTCTACAGCATTGTGCAAGGCTACCCTAGGAGCCCCTATACCAGCAAATGGAGAGATACCAGCCACATCCATGCATGCATCCTTACCTTGAAGCCAATTAAATAATAACAAGTCTGCATGTCGTAGCTCCTTCACATCCTCCGAAAGAAACCCCATAGGAGCCTCCTTACGCACCATAATCTGAACCTTAGAACATATGTCAACAAGAATATCACGCACCAGATTATGCCTGAACTTCACACCCACTTCACTAGAGCAGTGGACTGCATGATCTCCCCATTTGTCCATACGATGTATATTACAACTCGGGCAAAGGCTACCTTCAGAAAACATAGGTACAGTAAGCCTATAACACAATACAGAACGGAATTGGCGATGGTTCATCCTCTGTTCCAAGCCATCAATAGGGATGGTGAAAAGAAAATCATGTGTATGTGGGGCGCGTATACAACTGAGAATAGCCACCTGTCTTGGACTCGGCGAGTACTTAGAAATAAGGTCTTTCTCAATGACACCAAAATAACACTTTGCCAAAGTTTTCATCATTTGGGGGGCAGAAGCGCCATTGGAGATAGAGAGAGCGTCCATGTTGCAAATAATGTTAAAAGTATCAAGAGCATGCTGAAAAGAAGGGCCATAGGAGACATTACCAGGTTTAGTCAGTATCTTGTCCTATAGATCGCTCGTTTGAATACGAGAGGCGAGAAAAGCATACTGGATAATATCACCCGCTGAAAGGATACCAAGACCACCCAACTCGATCGGAAGAGTGGCAAGTCGCCACTGCCAATCACCAAACCCCGACCCAGAGGCGGTAAAAATCTTCTCCAAGGAAGTACGTAACGACATATCAAGCTAGACCTGGGGCCTCCTGTAAATACAAAGGGGAGCTTGTCCTTAAAGCATAAGATAATTTTGCAACCCCGGCACAACTGCGAAGAAAAAGGAGCTCACATAGGGGATCATGAAGTTTGTGGATTGCCTCTGTGGAAAACTAGAAGGGGGTTGAATAGTTTACCTCAATTTAAGTTAATAACCTTTTGAAACTTTACGTTTAATCAAAGATCTAAACTACAAGACAATATATAACATGCAAGTATAATGAAAGAAACGATCAAACCACCACACGATTTTTTATCGTGGTTTGGCTACAGGGACTCTTTTTCCTTGCCCTACTCCACGCCTCGAGTTTCCAACTCGAGAGTTTCAAGCACTAGTCAACAAGCTCCTTTCATGGGTGGAGAAACTTCTACAATCGTCGCTTACACTTTATCCGGTACAAAGCTAAATACCGGGTCCTAGTTCAAGGTAGAACTAACCTAACGTCGCCTATCCACTATTTTCGACACTAAGCTAGATGTCGAGTTCTTTTACATGGGTACAACCACTCCCATCACACTATGTATTTTAAGGCCTAAAATACTAACCGATCACTTCAGTACAAGATACACATGAAGTATAAACTATAAGAGTTTACACAATGCAAAGCTAACAAGTCTTGCAACTTCGTGTTGAATACTTGTAACTTCTCGGATGAACTTGTGAACTTCTTTTCTACATAAGAGAATCACACAAGTGAGCTGCTATTGAGTTAGACAAGATAAAATGAGAGTATATGTGTAAATTATGACTCTTAGTGATGATCGATTTCTTGCAAGTGGCTTGGTATAAATAGCCAAACAAACCAAACCACTGGTGGATCCGGTGGAACCTAAACAAGGGTTCCGCCCTTGTAACCCCAGGGTTCCGCCAGTGTCTGACAGTCAAAGCTTTCAAGAAATCTTTCCATATCTAGCAATGTCACATCAAGTTACTTCTAGTCAAACACACAATAGATAGAGTAAGAGACCTTCTATAATGTGTAAGAAGTCTTTTGGAAAGTCAAACACTCAACCTTTCCATAAATGCACAAGTTACATTTTCTATATTAGGAAATATAACAATGTTTATGTTTAATATGAAATGTAAAGTCTAGTTTATACAAGACCAAAACTAGAATCATGTTTTACTAAAAACTAAAGTTTACACTTTGTCGTTAACAAAACTTAGCAAAGATCGTAAAATATAAATAACGTTTTTAGGCGATATTTGTATAACAATCTCCCCCTTTTTGTTGATGACAAAACATAAACTTTATTTTTAAGTAAATCACTAATTCTAGTGTTAAGTCTTTAAAAGTTTAATTTTAAACTTGTTTTACTCAATATCATGAATGATGTGATATGATATGCGAGAGTTAAGGATGAGAACAAGTTTAATATAAATTCTCCCCCTTTTTGTCGAAACAAAAAGAAGAGTTGCGAAGCGGAAATATGCAAGTGCTCCCCCTTGGACAATACTCCCCCTAAATGGAGTGCCAAGTAAGGATACATGGATTTTGAACCTACAAAAGAAAGTTAGTGTCTAAAACACAAGATATATGTTACCATAACAAGGTAAAGTACACCCATAAAACCTAAATGATCAACCAACAATATACACACCTTATAGTAGAATGAAATTCAATTCATGTAAATTTTGACTTATAGAAAGTCAAAGACAAGAAATGAGGAGGATAACATCCTACTTTTAAAAATGAAACAAAAAAGAAAAAAAGAAACAAAGAACATAAAGTCCTACTTCTTATAAAAAGGAACCCATCATATTTCTTAATGAGAAACATCCTCTAAACATGGTCTAAGGGTGTTGAGGTAGATGAGAAAGTTATTCAGACGCTCCAAGATGTGGTTTAGGATGAATCTCATTTCATATGTTAGCTGACGAATGTCCTTTTGGCATTGTTCACTTATATGAGCGGTTCTCTCACAATGTCCGCAATTATGGCGGGGAAAGTTAGGTGGAAGGGGAATTTCATTTGTTGTTGGTGAATCATGGATGGTTAATGGAGCAAATGTGGATGATTGTAAGGAATCAAAGTGTTGGGAATGCTCATGTGGTTTTTGTTGTTGAGCATAATGGCGGAAGCTTGGTTCTCCGTAAATAGGATCATGAATGTCATTGTAAGTGGGGTGGAACAACAATGATTGTGGTTGTGTTTGAGTTTGATCTTGTGGAAAAATTGAGGGTCTAGCATATCGGTAAGCCAAGCGCTCTACCAATGATGGTTGATGCGGTTCATGATCAAATTGCTCTCTTGGTTGTTGTTGGGTTTCCATTTGAGAAATGGTGTCAAAAAGTGACGAAGGTGGTGGGTTTGATGATCTTGGTGGTAGGTTTTCTAAGGTTTCCAAAAATGAATTTGGTGATGTTGGTGGTGTTTGTAAAAGTTCCATTGGTGTTAGTTTTGGTTATTGAGGTGATGAATGTTTTGATTGTTGATTTGGTGCCGAATGTGGTGTTGGATAACTTGGTTTTTTGGTTGGTGGCGGAGTAGTGATTATGTTAGTATTACACGGTTTTGGAGTAGCAAGGTTGAGGAAGTTTGAATCTTGGATGGGTGAGGAAATGTCGAGTGATGAATCACTTGATGATGATGAGCTTGGTTGGATGGTTTTGTTGAAGCAACATGGTTTTACACTAATCCTAGTGGTTTTCCTAATAGATCTTGATGATTCGGATGATGTGTTGGATTTAGTCATTTCAAGACTTTGGTTAGCTAGAATTATAATATTAATTGATGGTGATGGTGTGAAGTTGACGTATGAGTGTTGGTCAATTTATAGTAATAACATGTTGTGGAAAGGAGTGTTTAGATTTGATGTTGTTCCATACAAATTTGGAGGCTTCAAATCATTTGGAAGAGTTGCAAGAGCTTGTCAAGTAATTGGAAGTCAGTCTAATGGAGTTGGGTGGAGTGAAAGACTAGCTTTTGTACTAAATGCTATGTGATCATGGAAGGTGGTTTTGTTAGTAAGCTCCATGGATTACAAGGAACCTTATGGAGGGTTCCTTGCTTTATGAAGAAAGGTTCCTTGGTTTTATATTGTTTGAATTTGAATTTTGACGGGAAATGGCTTCCTAATTGTTCTAGTGAGTAAGGATGGTCCTAATGTGTTTATTGGAAGTTAGGGAAGATGTTTCTCACTAAAGAAAAGGATTTGGTGTTTTACAAATTGTGAAATTTAGGAAAATGAAAAATTTTCCGCAGGTGCATGGCGGAACCCAACAACATCAAGGGCGGAACCCCTATTTGGGTTCCGTCTGATCCGTTGGGCCAAACTGGGTTTACCCAGAATTTCATTGGCGAAACCCAATATTTGGTTCCGCCAGATCCGTCAGACTAGTAAATTTGGACAGACCTGGTTTTTCGGGGTCGAGACGAAATCTAAATTTTCTGAAAACTCTTGGAACATAAAATTTAAGCAATAACTGATTAGGAAATGCAAAGGATGAATGTAGAAACACTCTTACCGTTAGACTTTGACCGGGGGCTAGCGAATTTCGCTATACTTAGTAAAAATTTCATAAACTCGAAAATTTAACAACATTTCAAATGTCGTCTACCTTCATAAATAGTTAAACTAATACATTGTCTAACAATAATAGTAGAGCATAGAAGTACATAAAAACATAAAACACATAGTTTTATGACTACAAAGTTCTAACAACTTCATTATGCCAAACGCTCATTAAATAAGATTTTTACATGCGATCAATCTTTTTCTTGAGCTTTCCAAGATACCTTCCAAAGCACTTGAATATTCCCTTTGTTTGTTTGAATTCTTCTAACTCATTCTTGATGGTGGGAAGTATTTGAAGGTATTCGAGAGGAGCTAGCTTAGAGTTAGGAAGACCATCGTCATCACTCATTGATGAAGATGAAGATGAAGGTGAAGGAGAACGAAGGCATTTCCCTTGAGTCTTAAAGACTCTCTTATTGCTAAGAGGAACAAAGGTGTAAGGAATGAGTGGATAATCAAGGCAAACACCCTAGATATTTGGTGGAATACATGATATGGATCTAAAGAGACGGGTGAGGAGCATCCCATATAGGAGAGCGGTTTTTCCGTTAAGAGGTATATCGACCATTCCTTTAGCCATGTAGTAAGCTAAATTAAAGGGTTGTCTAGTGGAGATACTAAATAGCATATAACTTAGACATGTGTTCACATGATCTCTATTTCCTATGGAACTTATGACATTAGCCCTAAGAACCTCTTCCCATTTCCTAAATTGAGGTTTAAGCTCATTGAGTTCCATTCCAAACGGGTCTTTGTTCACTTCACTTCCTGACCGATTTTTCCTAGTGATGGAGGTTCTTATGAAGAGATGGTCACGAAGCACTTCTTTGCTAACAAGAGGAGTGACATAGAAGGGATCTTGTTCAATGGTGTCTTGAGTAGAGATTGGCCATTTGTCCGTGTAGAGGCAAGTGCCATTGTTTGGAATACCAAGGATTTTAGCAAATTTATCTAGAGACAAAACCGTTTTGTGTTCACTGATGTGCTAGATGTGTGTACAAGTTTTAAAATTTATAAACACGCTTATCAGATTAACTATTTAACACATACGAGCAAGTATACTCGTCCGTTTTAGTAAAGGTGGGTAAGTCGAGATCGTCCCAAGGGATTTATGTATCAAAGTATTATAAAAATAAGTTTGTAAACAAGGGTTGTCAATCCTTATTATCGAAAATTTAAATATTCAAGAAACGATATAACTAAAACATATACTTGTGTGAAATGCCACAATCAATCAATTGGAGTATTCATGTTAAGCTTGGTGTAAACTTGTTATGATGCACAACTTTTATATGAATCACTAACAATCAATGGTGTTTATGATGTTAAACCATTACTAGAATTCAATCATCTAGTTACTTCCTTTCGGCCTAAGATAACTAGAATAATAATTCCATTAACACAATGTTGTTTAAAAGCAATTCTTTACTTATGAATTCCTACGAATCCTTTCGGCCTAATTTCGTGATGAAATCTTCTCAAATCCATTTTAAAGAGTAAACGTGATGCTCGTTACACACCATATTCAATACTAATTCGTGCACTAACTTTTTGGAATAAAAACATTTAGAAAACCCTTTCGGCCAATATTCCCCAAAGATTGTTTTTATCAACAAATTAAGCAAGATTAGATATTATCTCAACAAACTCAGAAATTAAGAAGAGTTTTCATGCATCACCTTTTTAAAATAAAGAATACTGCATGACTAACTACATCATTCACACAAGTATAAACCAAATCACTCTATATCAATTATATTAAAACACAAGTAGTAAACAAAACATTCATTAAATTCAAAGTAACAAGTGTTCATTGTAAGTAACAAGGTGTACCTTGCTTGAGAATTACAAGAACTAAAACCGTGGAACTATAGCAACCACACGCCTCCAATCGACTACCAAATACAATAAACAACTCCACACACTTAACCAAACTATTGAGACTTTAACTCAAAGTTTCCCTGGACGTTTTTACTGCTGTAGCAACCTTTTGGGTGAGAAATATTAAGATAGTAATAACTTGGTGTAAGTTATTACTAAAGATTTTGAAGTACACTTTTGTTGTAGGATTAGATATGCTTATATAGCCTCCAAACACTTAATCTCCAAGCTAAAAACATCCCCTAAGAAGTTATTAGTGAGAAATGATCAGCCATCCATGATAATGAGGAGTAAAAACGTCATTAAATGCAATCTTGTAAAAACAGTCATCATCCAACCGATCGGTATTTGTTCCAACCGATCGGTTGGTTCTTCAGGTTCATTCCAACCGAATCGGTTGCGGGCTCCAACCGATCGGTTGGATTGAACTTGTAACCAACTTTTGTTTTTTTTTTTCTTTATCGTTCTTAGTTGCATGCATTCTCCTCCACTTTGGCGCTAATTCCTTTCATAGAACTTGATATTATCTTGACATATGAATGTAGAAATCTTGAATCTATCAAATCCTTGAGTCCTTGTGTGATTCTTCACTCGTTTCCTTCTCGAAAATCTCCAATTATGCATCTTCACTTCATTTCTTCATCTTTTCATCACTTTTTCCTGTTTTTGGATACATTTGCTTGTACAAACACTTTTCCATAATTAAGTAACAAATACATACAAATATGGCCAAATGTGATGCATAAAACACACCTAAAAACATGTATAATTTATGTGTTATCATTCACTGATGAAAAATTCCACGGATATCTCACCATCTTCATTACTCGAGAGATCTACGGTAGCATAAAATTTTAGAATGAACCTAGGACAAATTGGCTCATCAATATCTAGGAGACAATCAAAGTTGATGCTAGCTAATTGATGAGGCGAAAAATGAACCACTTTTAGGGGGTCATTTAAGCCCGAAATTGAATTCATTTGATCAAATATTGCCCTTAATCGTTCCTTTTGTGATTTTAGGTACTTTGGGAGAGAAATCTGGAAAAGGAAGCAATTCGGACGTTTTTAGAGCATAAAAGTGAAGAAAACGCCAAAGTCATAATTTTCCTTGCTGGGAACAGTAGGTGACGGCGTCAAGAAGAAAATCTTGACGAAGTCAACAGTAATTTCCATGACGATCCAGTACAGATTTGACGGCGTCACGAAGTAGGGCGTCAAGAGTAAAATTCATGACGGCCTGGAAATGCATAACACATGACGGCGTCAAAAGTAGATCAAGGCAGTCCAAGAAGTGTTTTGGCGGCGAGGTGACGGCGTCACAAAATTTGTCTTGACGCCGTCAGACCCTATTTCCTATATATAGTTTTCTAATTTTCACATTAAAAAAAGGAGAAGTTTTGGAGAAACCCTAAGTACGAACTTGGTGCGAATTTTACAGGTTTTTCAAGGGTTCTAAGCCCTTGATACCTTTCATGTGTAATTGAGATAAGTATTCTTTTAATTCAATCAATATGTTTATGTGTTGGTTGTCTATATCTTGTTCTTGTCTTAATTCCATCATGCTAGGCTAGATCTATCTTGTGTTTGCTTGGATCTAATGAAACCTAGATGTTAATTATGTGTTGATTACTTGTTTATAGTTGTTTTGGATGAATGAATTCGATGTTAGGCTTAAGAAAACTGGCAGATCTCCAAATGGTAACATGCTTGAACGTCTTAGGAAACATGAACTGATGTGAACTAGGTTTTTATTGGTTGTATTTAACGCATGAGCCACTGTTTATAAGCATTATATCTTATTTTGTTTTCTAGGATTTAGTAACTTATATAGGATGCCGCCGATTTTACGCGAGGTTGTTTTTGTCTATTTTCTCAGGATTTACAGGTTATGTATGACAAGAAGATGATTTATATTCTGGAAGGGAAGCTTTGATTGTTCATTTTCTTGGAGGAAGATTTAACCTGACCACCTTATTATCCATACCGAGCGAATCAGGGGAGTATTTGATTTCATTCTTTTTACTTTTTCACTTTTACATTCTTTACTTGAACATTGGGGACAAAGTTCGTCTTAAGTGTAAGGGGAGGGTAAAATGATGATACCTTACATAAGCACTTTCGCTTGAGTTTGTTTTGTTTAATAGTGGATGTGTAATAAAACTATGAGAAATACTTGTTAGTGCAATTTTAGTGCCAAATTTAAATTTTTTTACAACATTTAGGAGTGAAACTTTAGCCATAGCAAGCGTCTCATGGATAGGAGATTGTATGACTAGCACATAACCGTATATTCAGAAAAATTTTCCACCTAAATGTGTGAGGTTCGCCTTTAGATTTGATAGGAAAAGCATTTACTATTAGTGCTTATGAGTGTACCGGTAGCATTTAGATTCTAGAACTTGCGTTAGTGATGCATCCCGAGACCGCTAGTGAGACTACATTCGTGTAGTAGGATTTAGTACATGATAAGAGGCATTAGGATCACCCTTGTGTTAAACCCGTATTATAATTACTTGACCGTTTAAGTCATATTAATTGGCTAGTTAAGTCAACTAATTTTTCCCACACCTTAAGCGTTGTACTCATTTTTAGTACACGAAACCCCTAGTACACCCCTCCGAGCCTATCTTTTCGTTTCTAACTTTAAGCATTTTACTTAAAGGAAGAATTTGTTACACCCCACTTAAATGTACACCCAAATCGCCTTAGCCTTCCGTGTATGCGCTCATTTTTAGTGCATTATTGTTATTTGTTAAACCCTAAGTTAACTATCTAATTGATTACATGGTTGCTAAGTCGAGTCATATCCTTGTACATATTGTTTTGGGACGATTGGGACTCATGGGTAAAGTACTTATTTATGGAGTAATGGGGAAGAACATCATTTATTACCCCCGTATGTACGTTAATCTTAAAAGTGCTCCAAGTGTTTTGATTTTTCTTAATTCGAGTCGTTAGATTAGTTTATTGTAAAGTATGTAAAAATTCAAGTGTAAGGGAGATGTTCATTCCCTATGATGTATTATTTTGGATGGTAGGGTAAGAGTGTATGCAAAAAAAAAAAAAAAAAAAAAAAAAAAAAAAAAAAAAAAAAAAATTGAAAAGAAAGATATAGAAAAATCTAGAAAAAGAAAAAGAGAAAAAGCATACGGACTACCATCCATTTTTATTCTATGTTCATTTTTATGTTTTTGTTATTTTTCATTTATTAGCTTAAGTCAAGTCTAGTCTTGGCTTAGCAACGCCATCTTGTACATGTAATTAACCAAGATTGTTAACTCGCCATCAGTAAAACTTCCTTTATCCAACAAAACCGTGTATTTCATATCCCTACACCTAACGTTACAACCCTTTAAAAGACCTCTTTGATAGTTTATCCTAGGTGCTTACGCCATGTGGTGGAGGTTTGATCCTTTCCCAAGCATTTGGCAATCTATTTTGCTATGACAGGTAGTGAGAGATATCTTTTGTTTCCATATTGTAATTTATACTTTATTACACCCGAGAGATGTGAGTATCTAAACACTATTTGTGAGGTGCAAGTGTATGACCTCCGTGCTTGTCTATTGGTCTTTGGTGGAACGATTATTTGTTGTAATTACTTTTATATTAGTGTTAAATGACCCCTAACTTGTATTTTGATTAGAATAAAAGCGCATTTGCTTGAGGACAAGCAAATCTCAAGTGTAAGGGTATATGATGAGGCGAAAAATGAACCACTTTTAGGAGGTCATTTAAGCCCGAAATTGAATTTATTTGATCAAATATTGGCCTAAATCGTTCCTTTTGTGATTTTAGGTACTTTGGGAGAGAAATCTGGAAAAGGAAGCAATTCGGACGTTTTTAGAGCATAAAAGTGAAGAAAACGCCAAAGTCTTAATTTTCCTTGCTGGGAACAGTAGGTGACGGCGTCAAGAGTAATTTCCATGACGATCCAGTACAGATTTGACGGCGTCACGAAGTAGGGCGTCAAGAGTAAAATTCATGACGGCCTGGAAATGCATAACACATGACGGCGTCAAAAGTAGATCAAAGCAGTCCGAGAAGTGTTTTGGCGGCGAGGTGACGGCGTCACAAAATTTGTCTTGACGCCGTCAGACCCTATTTCCTATATATAGTTTTCTAATTTTCACATTAAAAAAAGGAGAAGTTTTGGAGAAACCCTAAGTACGAACTTGGTGCGAATTTTACAGGTTTTTCAAGGGTTCTAAGCCCTTGATACCTTTCATGTGTAATTGAGATAAGTATTCTTTTAATTCAATCAATATGTCTATGTGTTGGTTGTCTATATCTTGTTCTTGTCTTAATTCCATCATGCTAGGCTAGATCTATCTTGTGTTTGCTTGGATCTAATGAAACCTAGATGTTAATTATGTGTTGATTACTTGTTTATAGTTGTTTTGGATGAATGAATTCGATGTTAGGCTTAAGAAAACTGGCAGATCTCCAAATGGTAACATGCTTGAACGTCTTAGGAAACATGAACTGATGTGCACTAGGTTTTTATTGGTTGTATTTAATGCATGAGCCACTGTTTATAACCCTATGGTTGTGCTGGGCATGGCATAGGAGGAGATAAGAGCTCATAGGATTGGGGAGTTAAGTGCGCCACCCCATGAATGGTATTAAGGAATACAATCAGTCATCCACGCAACTATAACAAGTAATTAACGTGTAAAAGATATCTAGGGAGTAGTGAAATCTAAGTAAACACATTTTCTCCACTTATTGCTCACAACCTTAGTATAATTTAGTTTATTTTCATTTTTAGTATTTTATTTTGATTGCATCTTTAGTATTGGGTTAGTTGACTAGCAACTAATTCCGCCCAAATCCTTCAAACCCGAGATTTTTACTTGCTTTCTAAAAAATATAAAAATACAAAAAGAATCATCCCTCACCTTTAGAACTAGTATTTGGGTTTTCTAATCCTAGCGACACTATTCCTAGCTGAACGATCAATCCCCCGGTACTTGTCACTATACTATACTACAACGATCAGGTACACTGCCTGGTGGGGGTTGTAAGCTTCTCAAGATCCCTTGAGAGGTAAAGCCTGGTGCGATTCCCACGTATCACTAATACTTGGCGAATTGAGTTTCCTTCTAGGAAGGAACGATCAGTGGTTCTTCCCTCGTGGACATAACGCTTTTCTAAATAGTTATTATAAGTAGTTTAGAATAATTTTTAACTATCGTTAAGTAATGATATAGGATATGCATCAATAGTTTAAATTGTGAAAGTTGAATCAGTTAATGTAGAGTGTTATTGAGTAATCTAGCTTAGGTCCCTCTTTAGTTGTAGTTATTGGTTTATTTAAGTCACAATTAGGATATTTCAAGTATTAGGCATTTGGTAGTAGACTTTTATGGGTCAAAAGACCCATTTTGTACCATTTTTTTACCATTTTGCTGTCAAAAAAAGTCCCCAACAGCCCTTAGTGTAGGAATTTCAATTCACTCATTTTTAGGAGTTAGGACCTGAAATTTGGTTTACAATTAGTCTACCAGCTTGTTCACAAGCTATTATTTTTTTTAGGATTTTTTTTAGATTGCTTTTTAGGCCACCAAAGTAGCCCCCTCAGCCCTTTTTCCAATTGCAGCCTTAGGTAGTATTGCTTATTAGAACTTATTAGGATCCCATTAAATTGCTTATATCTTGTTCCTGTAGCTTATTTAGGTATTCCATAGTTAGCTTTAGTTAGCCTTTTGCTTATTTCCCTAGGACTAGCTTACTTTAGCTTATTAGTTAGCTTGTAGAGATTACTCTTTCCTTTACAACTTTTTCCCAACCTGTTGCTTGTTTTTACTCTTGTTATCTACGTATCCTTTGGGTTTTATAAAAAGTTGTAGTGTTAAAATTTGTTTATTATTATGTGATTAAAATTTGTTTATTATCGACCCCTGGTCTCTTGGTTCCCACAAAACACTCCCACAAACCATCTGCTCTATCTATATTTGTTGTTAGCATTTCTTTACTTATTTATTTATTATAGCCTTGTTTACTAGCTTAATTAATTTCAGTTTTTAGGATGGCTTATTGTCTGCTTATTTGAACTGCTTATTCCTTCTTTTTATTTTTTCTAGGTTAGTATTACTGTTATTTACTTTCCAAAAAAATTTCAGAATTTTCAAATTTGTTTTAGTATTTTTTATCTTTTTATTTAGTTTATTCAGTAATTAATTCGTAATAAAAAAAATATAAAAGTTCAAAAAAATATTTTTCTTTTATTATTAGAATCGTAGAAAAGTAATTTTTACACCCGTAGGATTAGTGTAGCATTAAATTCACGTTTTCTTTTGCGCACTCGCGTTTTATTACTTTTACGTTTTTAGCTTAGCTTACGTTTTAAGGTTCCCTAATTCCCTAACATGTTTCCCGTAGTATTTTAAGTAGTTTTTAAGATTTCCTTAGCGTTCCATTGTTTATTCTCCCATTTAGGTTGCGTTTATTTCATTTTAGTTCGTTAATTCTTAATTTTTGTTAATTTAACGTACCATAACACCAAACAATCTTTCACAACCAAACATACAAGATTTTAATCTCGATCTTTTCACGAAGCTTTCCATTCACACATCGTTGGGACACGACCCGGAAAATCACTTTCCGGTCTTAAAATATCACTTTCACGAGCTTACGGGGTAATCTTTTTCCTAAAAGGTTTACTTGTAATCTTCCACGTCTTGTTGTCTCACGATAACATTGACATCACGTTTGTTGATATTTTGATAAATTGTTTTGCACAAAAACACAACGAATCAATAAGAAGAGAAGTCTTCTTTATATCACGAATACTTTTCCTTCAATGATTCTTCGGTAAAGTATTTGTTCTAAACTTGGTGGTACCATGATTTTTGAAATTCAATCAAAATTAAAATTTTATACAAAATTTGCCACTCAATCGATGCTAAATGATTATTATTTTGAGTAAAATGATATTTTGAAAATGGGTCATCGATTGAGGGGGAGAACGATTTCAAAAATCATATATCATCGAAACAAGATCTTTGTACATGAAAGGCAGTGAATAATATGTGATTGTTATGTGTTAGAATGTGAATTTTTTCATGAGTTTTTTGTTAAACTCTAAATCATTTATAAACTCATTATTTCTGACACATAACATGCTCCCTCAAGGATTGAGGGGGAGCAAATGTATCGTCTCATAATCAGTCATCTGATAAGGCGAAAAGTGTACCATTTTTAGGAGGTCATTTAAGCCCTAAATCGTGATTATTTGATCAAATATTGTCCTAAATCGTTCATTTTGGTACTTTTGATAGGAAATTTACAAAAGGAAGCATTTTGGACATTTTTAGAGCGAAAAAGTGAAGAAAACGACAAAGTCTCAAATTCTTGCTGAAAATAGAACCTGACGTCGTCAAGGGTTTACTAGTGACGACGTCAAGCTTGGCAAAAGAGGTGGATATGGCAAATACACATGACGGCCCAGAACTATTTCAAGGCAATTTGGCCTGACGGCGTCACCAAGGTCGTTAGGGTCAGATTACACGTGACGGCCCAAAGTAAGTTTACACATGACGGCGTTAGGATTCAACCTGACGACGTCAGATGATATAGAGTGACGACGTCAGGAAGAAGGCTTACACAAGAAGAAACCTTAGTAAAACCGTCACATGTTGGTCAAGACAATCATAACTTACGCGCGGAGTAGCTGACATTGTTTTGGCCATAACTTTTGCATACGAACTCGGATTTGAGCGATTCAAAAAAGGAAACGATCAGGACGAAAAAATCTTTGATTTGGTGAAAAAATGGTTGTGATGCCTGATCGATGCTAAACCGTCAATTTATATTGACCAAATAATGGTCAACAAAGTCAAAGAGCCTAGACCAATGCTTCCGGGTAATAAAGGGTATCACCAGGTCGTTATGTCCTGACGAGGTGTGATGGTTATAAAACGGTTTCGTGATCGGGTTAATCTGGATGAAAATGGGTTTGAGATTGATTACACTAAGGAATCTACACGGAAATAGCTTAAATAAGCTATATGAATAAGATTGGAAAGTTTGAAAACCCAGAAACGTTTAAAACTTAAAACGCGTACGTTATATTTAAATTTACCTTAACGTACGAGATAAAACGTGAAATTTGAAATCTGAAAACACCCAGGGGGTGAAAATGACTTTTTTACAAACCTAAGGGTAAAAGAAAATTTTTAGAAAAAGAAAATAAATTTTAACACTAATTAATTATTTAATATTAATTAATTACTAATTATTACTAATTATTAATATTTAAAATAATTAAATACAATATAATATTAATTAAATACTAAAAAAGTGAAAATAAAATTTCTAAAATTATAAAATAACTAAAAACAAGTTTTAAAATTAAAAATAAGTATTTTTGTCTTTTTATGAATTTTCTATTAATTAATTACTAATTAATTATTAATTATCTAATTAAACTATTTTAAATTAAGAAAAATAGAAAATGAACAGTAAAAATTACAAGAAAATTTATAAAATTATTTTACATTATATAAAAGCTAGGAAAAATATAAAAACTAGGTTTTACTTAATAAAAAACTAATTATGCTATTTAAAACTAATTATTAATTAATAATTAATAAAACTAAGATTAATTCTAATAAATACTAAATGATAAAATAAAAATCTGAGAAAATTATTATAAATACTTTAATATAAGAGGAATTTAATAAAAATATAAAATAGCTAAGTACTTAATAAAAATTTAAAAATGAAAATGAAAATTAAATTATATTAAATAGAAACTATCACTTAATATTAAATTGTTTTTTCTTGATTTTTCTTTTACCAACCTATTTTATAACTAAAAACTAACAACTTTTGTAAAAACAAAATTTTTGTAACTTAAAAATAAGCAGAATAAAAACTAAAAAGGGTGACAGTTGACTTTAGTTGACCACAAAGGAAAATAAGCTAAAATGGGTGTAAGTGGGACCCACAATGGTTAAAACTGATTCCAATAAGTTAAGGAAACATGAATAAGCTGGAAAAAGCACAAATTGACCACAGAATAAGCAATAAGCCAACAAATAAGCACTTGAATTACTTAGCTTATCTCAGAAAAAGGGACAAAGATTAGGCCCTGATTCAGGTGGGGTCCACAGGTCTAGGGGTCAAATCAATAGTCAAACTTGAAAGCCTACCATGAGGGGGGTTCAAAGAAGCCAATTGAGGGGCTTGTGGACCAATGAGATGGCCAGAAAACCACCACCAAGTGGTGGTGGTGGGGGTGTCTGCTGGTGCAGCAGGGAAGGGCTCAGCCCTGCAGCTGAGTTTGGGGCAAGCTGGGGGCCCACAGAAAAATCCTAAAAATAAGATAGGGGGGGGGATTTGTAGTTGAGCTAGGGGAAAATACACGCAATAAATTTCAAATCTTGAAACTAAACAGAAAATTCATTAAAATTCTTGCCATTTTGATGAAATCTGAGAAAGTAAACTTTTGACTTTTCATAAAAACTTACAAATTGACTTTGGTGACTTTCTGAATGATCCTACTGATTCAATATGTTAAAATAAGCTATAAGTAAACTAAATTAGACTACAATATCTGATTATGGATTTAAATGGTGAGATTACATATCCTAAGACCCAACAGTTAACTAAACATGAACCTAGAAACTTGATTTTGACTATTTGCTAAACAATGGCTGAGTTTTATGACTAATCTGAACTAAGTGGACCTAATGAGAGTTACCACAACTAAATACACTACAAGGAACATGGTACACCTCAGTGCAAACACCTAATCTAAACACCCCTAAAACTGATTGTTTCACTAAGCTACTAAGCTAAAATGCGCACAGGCCAACAAATGGTACTCAGTTAACTTACAATAGGCAGGGTAGGATCAAATAAACTACAAGATGCAACTAGAAAGCTCACACAAAAAGAGGTTCAGAAAAAGTAAATGGATACTTAATTGAAACAAAGGGCTCATGCACAGGAATGGAACTATGAAGTGAGATAAGCTCAGGGAAACTATCAAGGAGTATCCTGAGCTTATCAGGAGGTATTTGTAGCATATTAAAGCTTATTTCCTCAGCTTATTTCTATTTTTATTTTTATTTCTGATTTTTAGTATTTTTTTTTTCTTTTTATGATTAGCAATCCACTAGATTACCTACAAACTTCTAAATGCTTAAAAGTAATCTATTGTGAGCTTATTGCTTCCTAAACAACAACTGTTACCAACATTCAAGATTTAATAAGGTTTTGAGAAAGAAAAGCATAAACTGAACTTGAAAATGAGACTTGTATTAAGACTTATAAAAGGACTCAGTTATACTGATGATACTGCTACATTAATTTTAAGCTAAGAAAAACAATGAAAAGGGACAATTACATTAAATTGACCATCTACACTACACTATAACTACTACTACTCTAATCTCCCCATCTTCTGGCTTCTTTCTTGACTTTTATAGAACCTGCAGCCTCTCTCTATCTTTCCCACAACTCTTTAGAGCCCTTGGATGAGCCAATTTGATCATGGCCGTTTGATTTGGTTTTGGCGGGAAAAAGAGTTTAGGCAGTTTTAGTGGTTTAGGTAAGGGCTTTTAATGCTGAGGAGGGGGGTTGGTTTGGTTGGTGAAGAGTTATTAATGAGGGTGGTTTGGTTTGGTGAAAAGTTGAGAGGAGGGGGGAGACCAGGGAGCGGGAAAGGTGGGAGGTTGAAGATGGTGGGGTGTTTGACTGGGTCAACGCCCAAGGAAAGTATTAAAAAGGGTTGGTGGGCTTTGGGGTAATGGGCTTGGGGTTTATGTGTTGGACCAGGCCATGTGTTTGGTTTGTTTGTTTATTTTGTTTAAGTAATAAAACCATAA
The DNA here is from genome assembly GCA_030686995.1 of Artemisia argyi. Classification (NCBI taxonomy): domain Eukaryota; kingdom Viridiplantae; phylum Streptophyta; class Magnoliopsida; order Asterales; family Asteraceae; genus Artemisia; species Artemisia argyi. The sequence goes on from CM060690.1 coordinate 125,762,185, forward strand.
GGACTAAATTTGTAAAGTACCAAAAATCCAAGGGCTGCAAATGAAACTTTCCAACATATATTATAAGGACCAATATTGACAAGTTTGAAAATCATAAGGACCAAATTTACAATTTTCCAAAATTTGAACCCCGAGGACCAAAATTGACATTTTTCAAAAGTCCAGGGACCAAACATGTAATTTCCTCAAAATTTTCATCCAAGGGCATTTCTTGCCAAGTTTTCATTTTCCAAAGGATCCTGAATGATTTTTCTTTCAAAAATATCCCACAAGGGACCAATTCTGCCAATTTCCAAAACTCCAGGGACTAAACTTGTAATTTTCCAAAACTTTTGAGATTTTTCACCAAAGGACTAAATATGATAACTTATGATTTCAAAAGGACCTTTGGTGACTTTTTCCATATTTTGAATATCCAGGGACTAGTTTTGTAATTTTATGAAAGTTGGGGGACTGAAACTGCCAATTTTGCAAACTTTGTACGTTTTTCATTTGTTTTTACTCGTTTTGCATCTGAAACATATAAAACACAATTTTGAAATATTTTTAGTATTTTGATGCATTTCTGAGTGTTTTTGTATGTTTTGCAGTTTAGATTTGACCAAAAATGATGAGTGTTTGAGCACTCATCAATCCCCCACACTAAACTATTGCTAGTCCCTAGCAATAACTGTTTTGAAAACTTGATGGATTTTAAACTCTTTACCAAAAGCCATCACTTCTGGAGTAGCCAGGTGTGAGAACTGTGGTACACCTGATAACCGTGTGATTTTGAGCAAACCACCAGCTGTCAACAGATTTGATTAGTCTTTACCAAAAGCCGTTTGCTTCTGGACTAGCCAACTCTTGATGGACCTAGTCAACATCTTGGTGAGCTGATTACCAATTATGGATTTTCCACTGCCTTTACCACAAGCCATAATCTTGCGGGCTAGCCAACTCATTCGCTTTATGGGATATGGCGAGTTGAGGTTCCATACAATTTTGGGCAAATTGCAAGCCATAAACGGATTTGATATATCTTTACCAAGAGCCGTTTGCTCCTGGATTAGCCAATCCCTTTTTTCGGTTAGACAAGGCGGACTGATTACCACAAAAATTTTGAAGCACCAGTGAAAATTTTTTAAAATTTTTTGAAATTTTGGCCAAAAACGGGGGTATTATATAGTAAAATGTGATAAAATTCCCTAGAATAGCGAATACCCCCCACACTTAGCATGAATATTGTCCTCAATATTCAAAGTCCCGGCTATTATGCCGACTCTTTGAACGTAAAAGGGCAACATTACAAGCTAAGCGTAGAAAACACCATTTTGTTTTTCACTTTTGTAATCATAGCATGGGGGACTCCCCCACACTTAGGGTGAAAACCCTATAAGCATGCTACTATTTTTGTTTACCGAGTCGCTAGCTTGACTCGACCCCAAATTCAGTTGTCCTTGGGGAAGCATGATGTGGAAAAAACAATCTCAATCGGACTTTCATTCAAGATGTTTGGACAAACATTTGAAGCACGTGAAAGTTCCACACCGATGAGATAAGTATCCGGCTCAAGATAATGATACATGAAAATGCCGGGATCAAATATAGTATCTTCATTCCCGAAGGAGTGAAGAAGAGAAGAAGTCACCTTATAGGTGAAGAAAAGGAAGAAAACCATGATGTAAATCATGATTTGATTTTCTTCCTTGAGATCAGGCTCCGTAGCCTGAGTTTGGATTTCAAAGGTTAAGCTCGTAAACAACCCGGGAGGGTGGGTGGGAATTTGCAAATTCTCATGATTAAGTGCATCTCCCCCCGGGCTATCAAACTCTGAAGGAGTCATGACATGATGAGTGAGTTCACCGGAGAACTCCTCATGAAGAGAATTATTCACCTGATGTGAATCTATGAACTCATGTTCCGGAATAGACTCATCACAATCCTCATTCTGAATATCAAAGATTGGATTATCAGAAATCAAAGTGAATTCAGATTTGAATTCAAATAGAGGATTAGTGAGAGTAGTATTGAATGCTTCAGGAACAAAGTGATTATTATTCTCTATTGGACTGTTAGGATCAGAAGTGAGTGGTGGATCATGATATTAGAGACTTTCAATTTCTCCCAGATCGGCTTCAAAGTCGAGGAGACCATCATCACTTTCCAATGAAAGTGGATTGATGTGAGTAAGTTCATCGGCGAACTCCTCAAGAAGATGATCAGCATCAGTTTGTGGAACTGATGCCTCAACATACTCAATGTCTCCATGAGATGTACAATCATCATTAAAATCTGAGAAAGTCTCAAAATGATCGTTTGAACACTCAAGAGGGGAAGGAATATCACACATATGCTCAAAAGTTCCCTGTGACTCTCTCGGGATTGGGACAAGGATCTCAACACTAGACTTTATGAATTCGTCCGATTCCTTTATAGGAACAATGTCAAGATGCTCGTCCCCCATGCTCAGAGAGTGAGTGGGAACCTCGGGTGTGATAGCAGTTGTTTGAGATGGAATCTCAACTGCTGGGATATCCACTGATGAACTTGATGAAGATTTGTAAAATTGAAGGATATCAAGTGTATCTTCATCATCACTGTCATCAAGGATGAAACAGAACTGAGAGCTAGATCTGGCTGCTTTTTCTTTTGCAATTGATTCCCTCACAGATTTCTCATAGGCATCTTGGGAATTTATTCTAGCAGCCTGCTCTTCAGCTAGTAATTCTTCCATGGACTTTTGATGAGTATGTCTTTGGGCAAAGTCTTTAACTAAACCCTTAAGCTCATCAACGATTTTCATCATATTTTGCATTTCTGGAAGAAGTGCTTGATTCATATCATACTGTGGAGGTTGGTCGTAATAAGGTGTGTCAAAATTGTCACAAGGATATGGATTCCCCGATTGACAATCTGAGCTGAAGTGTAGACCTCCACAGTAATCACAACAGTAAAACTGTTGAGGCTGTGAGTCGTATGTGCTAGAGTCATAATTGTTATCGGGAAACTGCTCATAGACAAGCGTGTTTCCCGATTGACAATCAGAACTGTAGTGTGAACCACCACAGTACTCACAACAGTAAAACTGCTGAGACTGATGGTTTGGTAGCTGGTGGAATGAATCAGTGGTGTCATGATAGGAATAGGGATCTTGGTTATAGACAGACCCGTTTCCTGAGTCTACCATGCCACAACCGGGGCAATTAACACCATTATAAGAACTACCACACCACTGGCAAACCAGAAAGTGTGGATGAGACATAGAAATAATCAAATGGTTTGGGAGGGGTAGGGATGAAGAATCAAAGATGTGAGAGGGAAAAGGTGAATATTTTTGGATTTTTGGATAAACATTTTGTACAAATGATAAAGAAAATGTTTTTGTGTTTTCGTGTTCGTTGAAAACTGATTTTAAAATGTTTTCGTGAATGGTTTTATTTTTATATGAAAATAAGGAGATAATATGAACAAGGATGGGTAAATGTACAATGGAACGAATTCCAAAATCACTAATCAGAAAAAACCGTTTTAGAATAACGCGCACGACCTTCCCGGCAGCGGCGCCAAAATTTGATTCAGGCAAAAGCGGTCAACCTAAATTGACCAGGTGATGGTCAACAAGGTCAAACAGCCTAGACCAATGCTTCCGGGTAATAAAGGGTATCACCAGGTCGTTATGTCCCGACGAGGTGTGATGGTTATAAAACGATTTCGTGATCGGGTGAGTCTGGATGGAAATGGGTTTGAGATTGATTACACTAAGGAATCTACACGGAAATAGCTTAAATAAGCTATATGAATAAGATTGGAAAGTTTGAAAACCCAGAAACGTTTAAAACTTAAAACGCGTACGTTATATTTAAATTTACGTTAACGTACGAGATAAAACGTGAAAACTGAAATATGAAAACAGCCAGGGGTGAAAATAAATTTTTTACAAACCTAAGGGTAAAAGAAAATTTTTAGAAAAAGAAAGTAAATTTTTACACTAATTAATTATTTAATATTAATTAATTACTAATTATTACTAATTATTAATATTTAAAATACTTAAATACAATATAATATTAATTAAATACTAAAAAAGTGAAAATAAAATTTATAAAATTATAAAATAACTAAAAACAAGTTTTAAAATTAAAAATAAGTATTTTTGTCTTTTTATGAATTTTCTATTAATTAATTACTAATTAAATGTTAATTATCTAATTAAACTATTTTAAATTAAGAAAAATAGAAAATGAACAGTAAAAATTACAAGAAAATTTTTAAAGTTATTTTACATTATATAAAAGCTAGAAAAAATATAAAAACTAGGTTTTACTTAATAAAAAACTAATTATGCTATTTAAAACTAATTATTAATTAATAATTAATAAAACTAAGATTAATTCTAATAAATACTAAATGATAAAATAAAAATTTGAGAAAATTAATATAAATACTTTAATATAAGAGGAATTTAATAAAAATATAAAATAGCTAAGTACTTAATAAAAATTTAAAAATGAAAATTAAAATTAAATTACATTAAATAGAAACTATCACTTAATATTAAATTGTTTTTTCTTGATTTTTCTTTTACCAACCTATTTTATAACTAAAAACTAACAACTTTTGTAAAAACAAAATTTTTGTAACTTAAAAATAAGCAGAATACAAACTAAAAAGGGTGACAGTTGACTTTAGTTGACCACAAAGGAAAATAAGTTAAAATGGGTGTAAGTGGGACCCACAATGGTTAAAACTGATTCCAATAAGTTAAGGAAACATGAATAAGCTGGAAAAAGCACAAATTGACCACAGAATAAGCAATAAGCCAACAAATAAGCACTTGAATTACTTGGCTTATCTCAAAAAAAGGGACAAAGATTAGGCCCTGATTCAGGTGGGGTCCACAGGTCTAGGGGTCAAACCAATAGTCAAACTTGAAAGCCTACCATGAGGGGGGTTCAAAGAAGCCAATTGAGGGGCTTGTGGACCAATGAGATGGCCAGAAAACCACCACCAAGTGGTGGTGGTGGGGGTGTCTGCTGGTGCAGCAGGGGAGGGCTCAGCCCTGCAGCTGAGTTTGGGGCAAGCTGGGGGCCCACAGAAAAATCCTTAAAATAAGATTGGGGGAGGGGGGGGGGTGGGATTTGTAGTTGAGCTAGGGGAAAATACACGCAATAAATTTCAAATCTTGAAACTAAACAGAAAATTCATTAAAATTCTTGCCATTTTGATGAAATCTGAGAAAGTAAACTTTTGACTTTTCATAAAAACTTACAAATTGACTTTGGTGACTTTCTGAATGATCCTACTGATTCAATATGTTAAAATAAGCTATAAGTAAACTAAATTAGACTACAATATCTGATTATGGATTTAAATGGTGAGATTAGATATCCTAAGACCCAACAGTTAACTAAACATGAACCTAGAAACTTGATTTTGACTATTTGCTACACAATGGCTGAGTTTTATGACTAATCTGAACTAAGTGGACCTAATGAGAGTTACCACAACTAAATACACTACAAGGAACAGGGTACACCTCAGTGCATACACCTAATCCAAACACCCCTAAAACTGATTGTTTCACTAAGCTACTAAGCTAAAATGCACACAGGCCAACAAATGGTACTCAGTTAACTTACAATAGGCAGGGTAGGATCAAATAAACTACAAGTTGCAACTAGAAAGCTCACACAAAAAGAGGTTCAGAAAAAGTAAATGGATACTTCTTGAAACAAAGGGCTCATGCACAGGAATGGAACTAGGAATTGAGATAAGCTCAGGGAAACTATCAAGGAGTATCCTGAGCTTATCAGGAGGTATTTGTAGCTTATTAAAGCTTATTTCCTCAGCTTATTTCTATTTTTATTTTTATTTCTGATTTTTAGTATTTTTTTTCTTTTTATGATTAGCAATCCACTAGATTACCTACAAACTTCTAAATGCTTAAAAGTAGTCTATTGTGAGCTTATTGCTTCCTAAACAACAACTGTTACCAACATTCAAGATTTAATAAGGTTTTGAGAAAGAAAAGCATAAACTGAACTTGAAAATGAGACTTGTATTAAGACTTGTAAAAGGACTCAGTTATACTGATGATACTGCTACACTAATTTTAAGCTAAGAAAAACAATGAAAAGGGACAATTACATTAAATTGACAATCTACACTACACTATAACTACTACAACTATAATCTCCCCATCTTCTGGCTTCTTTCTTGACTTTTATAGAACCTGCAGCCTCTCTCTATCTTTCCCACAACTCTTTAGAGCCCTTGGATGAGCCAATTTGATCATGGCCGTTTGATTTGGTTTTGGCGGGAAAAAGAGTTTAGGCAGTTTTAGTGGTTTAGGTAAGGGCTTTTAATGCTGAGGAGGGGGGTTGGTTTGGTTGGTGAAGAGTTATTAATGAGGGTGTTTGGTTTGGTGAAAAGTTGAGAGGAGGAGGGAGACCAAGGAGCGGGAAAGGTGGGAGGTTGAAGATGGAGGGGTGTTTGACTAGGTCAACGCCCAGGGAAAGTATTAAAAAGGGTTGGTGGGCTTTGGGGTAATGGGCTTGGGGTTTATGTGTTGGACCAGGCCATGTGTTTGGTTTGTTTGTATATTTAGTTTAAGTAATAAAACCATAAGGACTAAATTTGTAAAGTACCAAAAATCCAAGGGCTGCAAATGAAACTTTCCAACATATATTATAAGGACCAATATTGACAAGTTTGAAAATCATAAGGACCAAATTTACAATTTTCCAAAATTTGAACCCCGAGGACCAAAATTGACATTTTTCAAAAGTCCAGGGACCAAACATGTAATTTCCTCAAAATTTTCATCCAAGGGCATTTCTTGCCAAGTTTTCATTTTCCAAAGGACCCTGAATGATTTTTCTTTCAAAAATATCCCACTAGGGACCAATTTTGCCAATTTCCAAAACTCTAGGGACTAAACTTGTAATTTTCCAAAACTTTTGAGATTTTTCACCAAAGGACTAAATATGATAACTTATGATTTCAAAAGGACCTTTGGTGACTTTTTCCATATTTTGAATATCCAGGGACTAGTTTTGTAATTTTATGAAAGTTGGGGGACTGAAACTGCCAATTTTGCAAACTTTGTACGTTTTTCATTTGTTTTTACTCGTTTTGCATCTGAAACATATAAAAAACAATTTTGAAATATTTTTAGTATTTTGATGCATTTCTGAGTGTTTTTGTATGTTTTGCAGTTCAGATTTGACCAAAAATGATGAGTGTTTGAGCACTCATCAATGCCATCAATCCTTAGGGATGACGCCGTCAGATCGAGCCGGGCAGAATAGAGCCTAAAAATACAACATCATAACTTCATTATTTTTAAGCCTCCAACCCTAGGTCCGATTTTAGGGTTAGGGTAGGTGTTTTTCCAGCAACTTAGAGGGTTTCAATCACTCCATAAAAATCATATATTGGTTTGTTGATTCTATCTTAATTATGTTTTCCATTATCATTGTTGCTTGCTCTTCTTTGAGGATGTTTCGCTAATTCACCTTCTGTCTACTTATGATTATGTGAAACTTGTATATAATTGACTAGATCTTATTGATTCCTTGTTGATGTTTGTGTCTATCTTCATCAATTAGGGTGTGATACTTCGATAGGTCTAGTTGATTTAGCTTATAGTTCTTGATTCCTATTGTCTCTTGTTTGGTTGATTGAATTCGATGTTAGGCTTAAGAAAACTGGTAGACTTCCAATTGGTAACTTGCCTGAACGTCTTAAGAAACATGATCGGAGGTGTACCACGATTACATGGTTGTATTTAATGCATAAACGAATTCTAGTGATCCCATGTTAGGAGCTTTTAGTCGGCTCGACATAGGAGTGAAGTAGGAGCTTATAGAGTTGGGGAAGATCGTACACGGCCCTACGAATGGTATTAAGGAATATAACCCGTCAATTGAAACAAGGTGTGACAATTCAATAGGTAGAATTGGATAGCTAGCAAGGAGTAATACATCATAGGTAGACATGCTTCACTTCCCTTGTAGAACCTTAGTTTATTTTTCTTGCACATTAGTTTAACTAGTAGCTTTTGGGTTAGTTGACTAGCAACTAATTCCGCCCACTCTTCCAATACCCGAGATTTTTACCTGCTTTTCATAAAAATATGAAAACACAAAAAGAATCATCATTCACCTTTAGACCTAGTTAGATTAATTTTAATCCTAACGACACTATTCCTGAGTTGAACGATCAACCCCCGGTACTTGTCACTATACTATACTACAAGGATCAGGTACACTGCCAGGCGGGGATTGCAAGCTTCACAAGATCCCTTGAGAGGTAAAACCTGTTGCGAGGGCGCAATCCCAAGTATCAAGTTTTTGGCGCCGCAGCCCAGGGAATAGTTATTGTTTAGGTTGAAATTTATTTTGATTAGGTCTACTCATTAGATTCCTTTTTATTTTCATTTTATTAGCTTTCTTGTAGTCTATCTTTTTCTTTGTGCCCTTTGTTTGTAAAACCATTTTCACTTGTCACTATGGTGGATGAAATTCCGTTTAGATCATTGACAATAGAGGAACAATTATATTTCACTAATAGATTTGCTTCCTATCATTCTAATGAATTTTTGTGTGATCTTAGTGACATCCAAGAGGATTTGGGGGTAAAGTTAGATGGGTTTGATGAATTCTATTGGTAGCGTAGGGATTGCACCAGGCTTTACCTCTCGAGGGATCTCGAGAAGCTTACAACCCCCACCAGGCAGTGTACCTGATCGATGTAGTATAGTATAATGACAAGTACCGGGGGATTGATCGTTCAGCTAGGAATAGTGTCGCTAGGATTAGAAAACCTAAAGACTAGGTCTAGAGATGAGGGATGATTCTTTTTGTATTTTTATATTTTTATGAAAGGAAGTAAAAATCTCGGGTTTGAAGGAGTTGGGCAGAATTAGTTGCTAGTCAACTAACCCAATACTAAAGATGCAATCAAAATAAAATACTGAAAATGAAAATAAACTAAATTATACTAGAGTTGTGAGCAATATATGGGAGAATTTTGTTTACTTAGATTTCACTACTCCCTAGATATCTTTTATAGGTTAATTACTTGTTATAGTTGCGTGGATGACGGATTGTATTCCTTAATACCATTCATGGGGTGACGTACTTACTTCCCCAATCCTATAAGCGCCTACTTCACTCCTATGTCGAGCCGACTAAGAAGCTCCTAACATGGGATCACTAGAATTTGCTCATGCATTAAATACAACCAATAAAACCTAGTACACATCGGTTCATGTTTCTTAAGACGTTCAAGCATGTTACACAATAGAGATCTGCCAGTTTTCTTAAGCCTAACATTGAAATCATTCATCCATTACAACCATAAATAAGTAATCAACATATAATTAACATCTAGGTTTCATTACATCTAAGCAAACACAAGATAGATCTAGCCTAGCATGTTGAAATTAAGACAAGCATAAGATATATTCAAACAACACATAGACATATTGAATGAATTAAGAGAAGACTTATTTCAATTGAACATGAAAGGATTCAAGGGGTGAAAACCCTTGAAAATACTGTCAAATACAACCTAGGGTTTACAAAGTTCCTCTTATAATGAATGAAAAATAGAAAACTATATATAGATTCTGATAGGTGACGGCGTCAAGAACAAACTTCTGACGCTGTCATCTCGCCGCCAAATAATTTCTCAGACTGCCTAGATCTGGGTCTGACGCCGTCATGTGTACTCCTTATGCAGGCCGTCACCAAAAATAGTCTTGACGCCCTTGTTGTGACGCCTTCAGGTTTTGACTGGGTCGTCATGGATTTTACTCCTGACGCCGTCATGATTTTCTTTTTGACGCCGTCAGGTACTGTTCTCAGCATGGAAAATTAAGTCTTTGCCGTTTTCTTCACTTTTATGCTCCAAAAACGTCCGAATTGCTTCCTTTTCCAGAATTCACTCCCAAAGTACCTAGAATCACAAAAGGAACGATTTAGGGCAATATTTGATCAAATAAATTCAATTCCGGGCTTAAATGACCCCCTAAAAGTGGTTCATTTTTCGCCTCATCATATACCCTTACACTTGAGATTTGCTTGTCCTCAAGCAAATGCGCTTTTATTCTAGTCAAAATACAAGTTAGGGGTCATTTAACACTAATATAAAAGTAATTACAACAAATAATCGTTCCACTAAAGACCAAAGACAAGCACGGAGGTCATACACTAGCACCTCACAAATAATGTTTAGATACTCACATCTCTCGGGTGTAATAAAGTAATATCACGATATGGAAATGGAAAATATCTCTCACTACCTGTCATAGCAAAATAGATTACCATAGGCTTGGGAAAGGATCAAACCTGCACCACATGGCGTAAGCACCTAGGATAAACTATCAAAGAGGTCTTTTAAAGGGTTGTAACGTTAGGTGTATGGATATGGAATACACGGTTTTGTTGGATATAGGCAGTCTTTACTGGTGGCGAGTTAACAATCTTGGTTAATTACATGTACAATATGGCATTGCTAAGCCAAGACTAGACTCGACTTAAGCTAATAAATCAAAAAGAACAAAAAACATAAAATGAACATAGAATGAAAAGGGATGGTAGTCCGTATGTTTTTCTCTTTTTCTTTTTCTTTTTCTATTTATTTATTTATTTATTTATTTTTTTGCATACACTCTTACCCTACCATCCAAAATAATACATCATAGGGAATGAATATTCCCCTTACACTTGAATTTTTACATACTTTACAATAAACTAATCTAATGACTCAAATTAAGAAAATCAAAACACTTGGAGTACTTTTAAGATTAACGCACATACGGGGGATGATGTTCTTCCCCATTACTCCATAAAATAAGTACTTTACCCATGAGTCCCAATCGTCCCAAAACAATATGTACGAGGATATGACTCGACTTAGCAACCATGTAATCAATTAGATAATTAACTTAGGGTTTAACACATAACAATAATGCACTAAAAATGAGTGCATACACGGAAGGCTAAGGCGATTTGGGTGTACATTTAAGTGGGGTGTAACAAATTCTTTCTTTAAGTAAAATGCTTAAAGTTAGAAACGAAAAGATAGGCTCGGAGGGGTGTACTAGGGGTTTCGTGTACTAAAAATGAGTACAACGCTAAGGGTGTGGGAAAAATTAATTGACTTAACTAGCCAAGTAATATGACTTAAATGGTCAAGTAATTATAATACGGGTTTAACACAAGGGTGATCCTAATGCCTCTTATCATGTAGTAAATCCAACTACACGAATGTAGTCTCACTAGCGGTCTCGGGATGCATCACTAACGCAAGTTCTAGAATCTAAATGCTACCGGTACACTCATAAGCACTAATAGTAAATGCTTTTCCTATCAAATCTAAGGGCGAACCTCACATATTTGGGTGGAAAATTTTTCTGAATGATACGGTTTTGTGCTAGTCATATGACTCCTATCCATGAGACGCTTGCTATGGCTAAAGTTTCACTCCTAAATGTTGTAAAAAATTTTAAATTTGGCGCTAAAATTGCACTAACAAGTATTTCTCATAGTTTTATTACACATCTACTATCAAACAAACAAACTCAAGCGAAAGTGTATCTGTAAGGTATCATCATTTTACCCTCCCCTTACACTTAGGATGAACATTGTCCCCAATGTTCAAGTAAAGAATGTAAAAGTGAAATAAGTAAAACAAATGAAATCAAATACTCCCCTGATTCGCTCAGTATGGATAATAAGGTGGTCAGGTTAGTTCTTCCTCCAAGAGAATGAACAATCAAAGCTTCCCTTACAGAATAATAATCATCTTCTTGTCATACATAACCTGTAAATCCTGAGAAAACAGACAAGGCAACCTCACATGAAATTGGTGGCAATCTACATATGCTAATAAATCCTAGAAAACAAAATAAGATATAATGCTTGTAGAATGATGTTTGCAGATTTCCTGGAGATTATAAAACTGATAATTCAACATAAACTTTAAGACTCCGTTAGAAAAACAAAACTGGTAAAATTTCCAGAATTTTACACGTGACGCCGTCAGAAGTGACCTGCAGAAATTCTTATGTTAAGTTTCCGGAAAATTTCTGAAAGAACTTCTTCCTACTTCCTGGAAAATCCTGCAAAACATCATTATGACTCGATACAAGCATTTGACTCTAACAAATACGAATATACATGTTCACTTAATATTGTGGAGAATCATGATCGGTTTTATTTATTAAAAACATATTTGGGGTTTCCCCTTACACTTATCTTTTGCAAAAATACCTTTGGATGAAGTTAAGACTAAGCCAAACAACAAAGTAAAGTATTTTCACTATTTTAGTTTTGAAACATGATCTACAACCAATAAAAATAAAGCATGCATACGGAAGCAAATAACAAACAAACAAAATTAAATCACACAAGACATGGGTTGCCTCCCAAGAAGCGCTTTTCTTTATTTACGAGTCTTGTAGCTAGACTCAAGGTCATGGGTTACCGTGTGTCGCTTATGCTCACATAACCAAGCGTGAGCCATCTAATAGTCGCCCCATCTTTCTTATAATCATCTCCTAACTCTAAACATCCGCGATAGTATGTTTTATTCTTTTCATGAGTATATTTAAGCCCTTTTCTCTTATCATTCTCACTTAGCATTTCTATAGGCGGATACCTACTACACTTCTCCATGGAAAAATCCTTGAACCTAGGGTGTGTACGGGGCATTTGGTAGACAAAATCTTCATCCCCATCCAAGAATGTAATTAACCCTTCCATAAGTTTTTCATCGAGGTTGGTCAACCTTTTGAAAGGTTTTCCAAACACAACTTGGGTTAACTTACTATCAATAAATTCTCCTAGATTCTCCATAACCATGAACTCAACAAGATAAGCAAAGCTTCCTACAAACACATGCAATGATATTGCCCTAGAAATAATATTACCTCCTTTGTATTCTAACTCATCTACCATGATTTTATTATATTCATTACGCGAGATTATGTTCATTGGGAGAGATGAGTTAAGGTAGGCATTAAAGCTCCTAAATCCGATCTTACAAGGAAATTGCATGTTGAATGAACTATCACTCTCAATCCTCGTTCTAGGGTCGACATACCTAAGAGGGTTCGCTTCATCTTCCATTCTATCCTCATTAATCACATCACCATCACCAAGATCCTCATCGGAGTCTGAATAGTAAAAAGGACTAGCCCTACGGTCATTATTGTGGTCAGACTCCTCCATTTCAAAATTATTGTCAAAGTGGTGGTTAGGCGATAGGTTAGGTGGGTTCTCATTTTCCACTAAAGGGATTGGGACGGGCATTTGGAAAATCCTACGACGAAAAACACGAATAACAGGAATCAAACGATCAATATTGTTATCCATCGAGTTAGTTTACAAACAAAGGAAACAAAGAAATAAGATAGACTAAAGAGAACCTAAAAATAAAAATAAAATCTTACTAGAAAGGAATCTAGCAAGTAGACCTGATAAAAAGAGACTCTAACCTAGACAATAACTATTCCCCGGGCTGCGGCGCCAAAAACTTGATGCGTAGGGATTGCACCAGGCTTTACCCCTCGAGGGATATCGAGAAGCTTACAGCCCCCACCAGGCAGTGTACCTGATCGATGTAGTATAGTATAATGACAAGTACCGGGGGATTGATCATTCAGCTAGGAATAGTGTCGCTAGGATTAGAAAACCTAAAGACTAGGTCTAGAGATGAGGGATGATTCTTTTTGTATTTTTATATTTTTATGAAAGCAAGTAAAAATCTCGGGTTTGAAGGAGTTGGGCGGAATTAGTTGCTAGTCAACTAACCCAATACTAAAGATGCAATCAAAATAAAATACTGAAAATGAAAATAAACTAAATTATACTAGAGTTGTGAGCAATATATGGGAGAATTGTGTTTACTTAGATTTCACTACTCCCTAGATATCTTTTACAGGTTAATTACTTGTTATGGTTGCATGGATGACGGATTGTATTCCTTAATACCATTCATGGGGTGGCGTACTTACTTCCCCAATCCTATAAGCGCCTACTTCACTCCTATGTCGAGCCGGCTAAGAAGCTCCTAACATGGGATCACTAGAATTTGCTCATGCATTAAATACAACTAATAAAACCTAGTACACATCGGTTCATATTTCTTAAGACGTTCAAGCATATTACACAATGGAGATCTGCCAGTTTTCTTAAGCCTAACATTGAAATCATTCATCCATTACAACCATAAACAAGTAATCAACATATAATTAACATCTAGGTTTCATTACATCTAAGCAAACACAAGATAGATCTAGCCTAGCATGTTGAAATTAAGACAAGCATAAGATATATTCAAACAACACATAGACATATTGAATGAATTAAGAGAAGACTTATCTCAATTGAACATGAAAGGATTCAAGGGGTGAAAACCCTTGAAAATACTGTAAAGTACGACCTAGAGTTTACAAAGTTCGGCCCTAGTATTCTCCACACAAGTTCCTCTTTTAATGAATGAGAAATAGAAAACTATATATAGATTCTGATAGGTGACGGCGTCAAGAACAAACTTCTGACGCCGTCATCTCGCCGCCAAATAATTTCTCGGACTGCCTAGATCTGGGTCTGACGCCGTCATGTGTACTCCTTATGTAGGCCGTCACCAAAAATAGTCTTGTCGACCTTGTTGTGACGCCTTCAGGTTTTCACTGGGTCGTCATGGATTTTACTCCTGTCGCCGTCATGATTTTCTTCTTGACGCCGTCAGGTACTGTTCTCAGCATGGAAAATTAAATCTTTGCCGTTTTCTTCACTTTTATGCTCCAAAAACGTCCGAATTGCTTCCTTTTCTAGAATTCACTCCCAAAGTACCTAAAATCACAAAAGGAACGATTTAGGGCAATATTTGATCAAATAAATTCAATTCCGGGCTTAAATAACCCCCTAAAAGTGGTTCATTTTTCGCCTCATCATCTATGCATGTGTGATTTCTATTAGACGATCATTATCAGGATCAATTCCTTTTAGTGAGACCCATTGGATGAATTTTGAGAAAAGCTTCCTAACCATGACCCATAAGTTCAACGAATTGGTGGATTCGTATGAGCAAGATGACCTAGTTTCTAAGAACATGAACTTAGAATCAAACCAAGATTATGAGATGGTTAGTGTTGAACTACCTAGTTGCATGAGCGGGATAGATTTCACCAAAACATATGACACACGTGAGGTTAGAGTTGAGCCACCTAGTTGCATGTCCTGGTTAGGCACTACCATAATACAAGATGAACACATAGGTGATATTGATGTGATGGAAGAGATAGTAGAAAACCCAAGCCCACTAAGTACCCCGCAAGTACTACAATCATTTGAGGCATACACACCGCCCGTGACTTACTCGGAAGAAGTAGAAGAGACTTTAGAAATCCCAATAGAGGTAGAGCCCTTAGACCAAGCACCACTTGAGGATATAGGTTTGAATACTTGTAATGATAACCTTACACCTAGTTCTAGGGAATTTCCTAGTGTTGATGAACCGGAACCTCAATCTTTACAAGACTTTCCATCCTTAGATTTACATCTAGGAGACAAAAGAGGAACCGACCCACCCATCAACCAATATTATCCAGGTAGTTTTAGGATGAAGGAAGTCATTCACTCACCCCCTTCACCTCACGTGGCATATTTCCACCCTAAGGGTGTGTATCGCTACTTCCACCCGTATTTAATCCAAAGTGTAGGGAAAACCTCCTCTATTTTCGTTAAATGAGGGTAGAGTCAGGCTCATGACTCGAACAAATTGTTGGGAGGCAACCCAACCCATGTTTTTAATTGTTTGATGTTTGATAACGCTCAAAGTTAACATGTTTTTATAAGCGTTATTAGTGTTTTTGTGTATGATATTTGGTTGTTTTTATATGCTTTTGCCACTAAATCGTATCAAAGTATGTTTTTGTAGCATATGTAGCCAAATGCAGGAAAAATGGAGAAAAAGTGAAGGAAATGAAGTATACGCGATTACACGAAGATTCCCAAGCTCAAAAGTTCAATCTATGAAGTAGTCATATGAGAACCTAAGTTTTGTCATCTCAAAGTTCCAAGTTCAGAAGTTAATCAAGTTTGGATAGTACATAAAGAGCTACACAAGTCAAAGTCAAAGTCCAAAGCTGCCAGAAATTACCATCCGATCGGTTGGTGTGAAACCGATCGGATGGCCATAATTACCTTTCACCAACCGATCGGTACCAACCCGCAACCGATCGGATGGTCAATTCTGCATGTTTTTGCCAACTTTGTGCACGAATCTTGGTCTTTTGTCCCATGATTCTAGGCCCTTTTTAGTGTCTTATTGTCCAAGTTCAAGCATTTAAGTTCTTATTTATGACCAAGAGTGTTGGACAAGCCTATAAGGGACCTCAAAAGTGCATAACTCAACACCATTCAACACACAATTGAAGATACCATTTACTCTCATTAATACACACAATTATTATCATCTTCTAGCTCTCTGAGGAGGAAAATTCGTGCAAAAAGAACCAGGAACTTTGGAGGACCAAGGAAGCAACATTTGGAATCCAGAAATCTCAAGAAATCATCACCAACTCTTAGGTTATCAATACCTTGTCATTTGTTATCAATTTCAAAGCATTGTAAGACTTATAACCATGGATTCTTATGTTAAATATTCTGAGTTTATTTGCATGTTTGCCATGAGTGGCTAGTAATCTTTTTACACTTGTTTTGATGATGTTTTATACTTAGTGATAGTAATGATTGTGATAACATGTTTTAATTCAATTTCAAGTCAATCCTAAGAACCAATTGTACCTTAAGTTTCATAGTGACATTTGTTTAGCCAAGGTTAACTAATTGATAATAGTTTCAAATGTCGAAAGATTTGTTATTACTCAACTAGTTATAATCATTTGTCTATGAATGATTGTTTTTCACCATAATTATTCTTGACTAAACAAAGAAACAAGAAGTATGATTGTAATAAGAATTCTTTTATAATGTCAAATCGGATTGTTTGTAAACCTTTAGTAGGACGAAAGTTTAAATGTTTATAAACGATTGTGACCTTTTTGTCTATGAAGAGGTTACCTTTTGTATTGACCATTTCCTAAGAGTATTTGATTGGTAATAAAAGTTTTTCTTGTGTTTAAGATATCCACCAAACCTTATGAACCTTGGATAGATCTTGAATTGATTGGTTTACACCTAAAGCTTGTTTTTATGAACTAAAATCTTGACGAAGGTTTAACTTATAGAAACAATAGATTAGATCAACATCTAATTATCTCAACCAACATGTTATCAAAAGTTATCACAATCATGTGTGTCATTAAGTAGAAAACTAGTCTAAACAAGTGTAGTTTTTAATTTATTGAATTTGCTTATTATCATATTTGCGTACAATAGAGATTTACTTTTAGACTTATATTTCGATTCACTCACAAATCCCTGCGAACGATCCCGACTTACCATCATATCTTGCTATAACGGACGAGTACACTTGCTCGTATGTGTTGTTTTGAGATTTGGTAATTCACTCTTATAAATTTAAAACTTGCACTAACAAATAGCACATCAATGTTTTTTATTTTATTTGTTTTTTTGTGTCATATATGCTTAATCATAGTTGTTTAATTTTCATGTTTAGAATAATTTGTGAAAATGCTTTATTTTGTTTTTAACCTCGTCTTAATTGCATATAAAGGTATTTTAAAAAAAAGACAAGTGTAGGGAAGTCTATATTTTGTTAAAAAGAATGGATTTCGAACATGAAAAATTCACAATTCATGATTAGCATATATTCTATCTTGTTTGTGTGACATTACTTGTGGATATGTTTTATGAGTTCCTATTTGTAATTCATTCCACAAGTATCCTATCCTTTTATTGCTTTGTTTTGTTTTTATTTCTAAGTCTGGAATTACATCTAGTTGTGGTTTTTCTTTGTTCGATTTGATGCTTTGGTTTTTGTGTTTGTTGATTACAGGTTATATTGGACAAGAAGATGATTACATTTCTGGAGTGGAGCTTATCATGTTCATTCTCTTCGAGGAAGATTTAACCATGTTATCACATCGTCCATACCGAGCGAATCAGGGGAGTATTAGTTTCTTTCATTCTTATTTATTTTTACTTTTACATTTTTATCTAGAACATTAGGGACACTGTTCGGTTTAAGTGTAGGGAGGGTATATTAGAAACTATAACTCCGCTTGATTTTTGTTTTGTTTGATAGTGAATGTGTAATAAAACTGAGAGAAATATTTGTTAGGGCAATTTTAGCACCAAATTTAAAATTTTTTGTAACATATAGGAGTGAAACTTTAGGCTTAATAAGTGTCTCATGGATAGGAATTTTATGACTAGCACAAAAAACCATACTACTCAAAAATTTCCACCCAAAAAAAATGTGAGGTTCGCCTTTAGATCTTCAGGAAAAAGCATTCATTCTTAATGCTTGTGAGTATACCGGTAGTATTTAGATTCTAGAACTTGTGATAGCGATGCATCCCGAGACTGCTAGTGAGACTACATTCGTGTAGTTAGGATTTACTACATGATAAGAGGCATTAGGATAACCCATGTTTTTGCACATGTGTTTTATATAATTACATTGACTTCATTAGTCAAGTAATTCTCCCACACCTTTGCGTTGTACTCATTTTTAGTACACGATACCCCTAGTACACCCCTCCGAGCCTATCTTTTTCATTTCTAACTTTAAGCATCTTACTTAAAGATATAATTTGTTTACAATCCACCCCAATTGTGCAACCAAATCGCCTTAGCCTTCCGTGTATGCACTCATCTTTAGTGTATTATTGTTATTTGTTTAAACCCTTAGTTAGTTGTCTAATTGATTACATGGTTTTTAAGTCGAGTCATATCTTGTACATATTGTTTTGGGACGATTGGGACTCATGGGTAAAGTACTTGTGTTATGGAGTAATGGGGGAGAACATCAATTTATTACCCCCATATGTGCGTTAATATTTAAAAAGTACTCCAAGTGTTTTGATTATCTTGATCCGAGTCATTAGAATAGTTTATTGTAAAGTATGTAAAAGCTCAAGTGTAGGGAGGAAATGAGCTCCCTTTGATGTATTATTTTGGATGGTAGAGTAAGAGTGTATGCAAAAATAATATAAAAAAAAAAAAAAAAAAAATCGGAAAAAAATAAAAAAAGAAAAAAAGAGAGAAAAAGAAAAGAGAAAAACATACGGGCTGCCATCCTTTTCTTTTGTTTCTGTTTAAGTCAAATAGTGTCTTGAAAAAAAATCCAAAAAGAGTCGTAGTTAGTTCAAGTAGAGTCGAGTCTTGGCTTAGCAACGCCTCATTATACATGTAGTTAACTAAGACAATTGACTTGCCACCAGTAAAATACCCGTTTATCCACAAAACCGTGTTTTCCATATCCCCTACACCTAACGTTATAACCCTTTAAAAAGACCTCTTTGATAGTTTTCCTAGGTGCTTACGCCAAGTGGTGGAGGTTTTGATCCTTTCCCAAGCCTATGGTAATCTATTTGGTATGACAGGTAATGAGTGATATTTCTCCATTTCCAATTATAATATATAAATTTACAACACCCGAGAGATGAGAGTATCCAAATACTTAATGTGAGGTGCTAGTGTATAATTTCCGTGTTTGTTTCGACTAAGGTAAAACGATAATTTGTTGTAATTACTTTTATATTAGTGTTAAATGACCCCTAACTTGTATTTTTATTGGTGGAAAAACTCATTTTGTTTGAGGACAAGCAAATCCCAAGTGTAGGGATATTTGATAAGGCGGAAAGTGTACCGTTTTTATGGGGTCATTTAAGCCCTAAACCGTGATTTTTTGATCAAATATTGCCCTAAATCGTTTCTTTTGTCATTTTAGGTACTTTTGAGAGGAAATTTACAAAAGGAAGCATTTTGGACTTTTTTGAAGCAAAAAAGTGAAGAAAACGACAAAGTCTCAAATTCTTGCTGAAAATAGTACCTGACGGCGTCAAGGGTTTACTAGTGACAGCGTCAAGCTTGGCAAAAGAGGTGGAGCCAAAAGTTCTTTATAGATCCAAATTTTACCATAGAACCCATCAAGCAATCTTATCCACTAATTTTTTTTTATCAAAATAAAAAAATAAACTTCCACCATTTTTTAAAACTTAAATATTTCGCAAACCGTAAATCGTCAAGCTACAAAAAAAAAAAACCATCGCGAAGAGAATTAAAATATCTTTCTATAGATATGCATTATTATATACTTTCGACGAACTTTTTTTTCGCCCAGAAAAATCATATATGATTCGTAAGAATCATATATGATTCGTAAGAATCGAATCATATATAATTTTTTACGAATCATATATGATTTTTACGAATCATATATGATTCTTTCTGGGCGGAAATTAAAAAAAAATCGTTGAAAGTATATAACAATGCATATCTATAAAAAGATCATTTAATTCTCGTCGCGATGGTATTTTTTTTGTAGCTTGAAGATTTACCGTTTGCAAGATATGTTGTTTTGAAAAAAAAGGTGGACAATATAAATGGGTGGCTATGATTGGTTGATAGGTTCTATGACATGTATGGGTTCTTCATGTATCTTAACTCAAGAGGTGGATATAGCAAATACACATGATGGCCCAGAACTATTTCAAGGCAATTTGGCCTGACGGCGTCACTGATGAGGCGAAAAATGAACCACTTTTAGGGGGTCATTTAAGCCCGGAATTGAATTTATTTGATAAAATATTGCCCTAAATCGTTCCTTTTGTGATTTTAGGTACTTTGGGAGTGAATTCTGGAAAAGGAAGCAATTCGGACGTTTTTGGAGCATAAAAGTGAAGAAAACGGCAAAGACTTGATTTTCCATGCTGAGAACAGTACCTGACGGCGTTAAGAGGAAGATCATGACGGTGTCAAGAGTAAAAACCATGACGACCCAGTGCAAACCTGAAGGCGTCACAACAAGGGCGTCAAGAGTTAATTTGGTGGTGGCCTGCACAAGGGGTATACATGACGGCGTCAGACCCAGATCTAGGCAGTCCGAGAAACTATTTGGCGGCGAGATGACGGCGTCAGACATTTGTTCTTGACGCCGTCACCTATCAAAATCTATATATAGTTTTCTATTTTTCATTCATAAAGAGAGGAACTTGTGTGGTGTAGGACCGTATAACAACCTAAATCACTATTGAATCAAGCTTAAACCTAGAGAGAGAAAGTAAGTAGAGAGAGAGAGTGAGTGGGAACTCTAGTGTGTGAAATAATGACCTTGTTATTACTAAGAGAAGCAACCTCTCAAATGAGGTTTACAAGAGTATTTATACTAATAGTCTAGGGCATCTCTAATCTTTTACTTTATTACATTAATGGCCCTTAGACTTTTACAAAACATGAGTACTAAGCATAAACTTCATCATAATGATATTCTAAAGCAACCTATAACTACACATTAATGACCGACACTTTTTATAAATAAAAATACGATTCTAACAATCTCCCCCTAAGTGTTGGTCATTGAGGTTGCGCGACGTCATCATCTTTGTCTTTAAACTTTAACATTCATAGCTCTTGACGTCTTTAAGAATCACTAGATGAAACATAGTTCCAGTTTATCATGCTTCATTGTTGTTGAAGTGATCCGATGATGTCATCTGCCTTTCGTCACTTCTGTGTTTGTGGTGGTTATCTGCCATTCCAACATGCTCATACGTCTTAAGTCTTTGTGATATATGCATTTGTTGTTTCCGTTCTTTTACTTTGATCTTTGTCACTTTTCTTTGTAGATTCTTCTTCTTGGCGTAGAATCTTTCTTTGACTGTTGCTATCCTTTGATCTTTGTGAGAACTTTCCTTTGACTTTGTGATGCATGTATGAGCATGTGGAATCTTTCGCCATGGAGATGATGTATAGCTGCAGGTAAACAGTTAGCAATAAACAACCGGTACTTACAGATAAGGAATTAGAGATCGTCAACAGCATAGTGTGAAGACTCCTTCTAATCCTTACCAAGGCCGTTCCCATGTCAAATACTCCCGAAAGAGCTTACGAGACCTACTAAGTAGCTCAATGACTGGGTGAGTCGCTGGGGATCACTCCACGACTGTAGACCGTATGAAACCACCGCGAACACTAAGCGTAACCCATAAAGAATTACCGAAGTGACCTGCTGTCAGGGCTGCTTGATGTTGACCCTGGCAGGAATTTCCGTTCAATCATTGAGAAACTACATAAGTAAATTCTCTCATAAACGTTCTCGGCAGATTGCTAAGATCTGCGAAGGACTCTTAGGTTTACATCTGGTGTCCTTAATGATGAACAACCAGTGTAGAGATATCATGTGTTCCTATGAGATCTTTTGATGAATCTCGGGGCTCTAGACTCAATAAGTGCACATTAGGTTTCCTATGCGGAGATTAGGGAGAGGTATCCTGCTTCAATATCAACCATCTCTAAGAGACAGATTGATAGTTTACATCGGTTCCCCGTGAGAATGAAACAAGCTCTTTTAAGAGAACTTGAGTGGCTAGACGGTTTAGTGCAGTGCGTCACTGGGTCCATGACGTCTTTATCTTCAATACCGGTGTCACCTTAGTAACAACTAGTAGCATATGAATTGAACTCGGTGTCTGCCCTAAGGTTGAACATATGGAGGGCTATTTCTTTTCACCCTTTTTCATAACATTTCTTTTTAAATTCTTCAACCCCTTCTTTCTCCTTTCTCATTTACTCCTTTTTTTTAATCATACCTAAGGACTTCTAATTTTAATCTATTGGAATTGTCCTTGGGTAGATCCCTCTGGCTCTGGCGGATCATAGGACGGTTTTCCCTAACCTTAGTCACCTCATAACTCCATGACTATCCTATAATTGCCATGAAACCTTTGATTGAAAATCTCTCAAAGTGTTTATGAATATAAACACATTTTTGTTGACACTTTGAGAGTTTTTGTTTCTTTTGAAGGATTCCCCCTTCACATATGCTTATGAATTTTTTAAGAAATTTGCACATGCGTGAGGAGTTTGCACTTTTTGAATTGATCCACTTTCAGTGAACATGACCGATTCGAGACACGCTTACATCACTAGTTAGACTAGCTTGAAGTTATTACCCGTCCTGGTCAAGTCCAAAGAAAGTCTCTCGATACGGTACATTCTACTCAGACAAGTCCTATTCGAGACACGCTTACATCACTAGTTAGGCTAGCTTGAAATTATTACCCGTCCAGGACAAGTCTTTTCGATTACTGACATTTTAAGCTTCGTCAATTCATTGGTACATTCTGAGTCTAGCTCTTTTGAGATTCAGTCACAAGCTTTAAACATCTTTGATCACATTTTAATCATGTCTTCTCCCCCTCAAAAATAGCATATCGTGATATTTTTGATATCAACTGATTAAGAAAAAGCTTTTTGGAGAGATAGACAGATTTGTTGTTGCATGAATTCGGAACTATTTTTGTTTTAGAAATACTCCCCCTCAAAACTCGCATATGTTTTTGAGAAATGTTAAACTTTTTAAAGTTTAGAGGGAAGGAGTCGTCTTGAAGCAAAATTCTGAAAGAGAAAGAAGTTTCAGATTTGTTGAATTTTGCATCAAGGTTTTTTGAAAAACAAAGACTTCTCTTTGTTTGAATAGGAATGTCGCACTGAGGCGTACAACAGTGTCCATTTTTAGGATAAGTGCACTTTGTTGATGAAAATCATTTTTGCGTAACACTTTCCTTTCTTTGAAAACTAGATTTGTGCACTGTAAGGTGTACACAAGTCATTTTGATGATGAGCACCGATTTTGATAGATTTTGAAAAATCTTGAAAAGGTGGGGCTCAGAATGTAAGAGAATTTTGAAAATGTAATTTATCATTAGATCAACAATCATTGTCTTGAGCTTAAAGATTTTAAAAGTTTTTCTAAAAAACATATTAAAGAACTCCCGTTCAAGCATCTGTACATGTCCGTATCATTGTTGAATGACATTTCTAGAAACGTACAAAATATTGATTTATACGAGAGACATGTCGTGAGAAGAATATTTTTGGATTTTTTTGATTTTATATTGTTTTTGTATTTTTTGAAATTTTATATTTTTGAATTTTGTTTTTGTTTTTATAAAAGAAATGGAAAATCAAAAATAGAAGAGTGAAAGAATGATGTTATAGAATTTACTGAATTTGATCCCTTTGATGAACTGGGTTCTGAGATAGTTGAAGCACCTGCAACCAAGGACGAAGAGGTTTCACAAATAACAGTGTTAGAAGTACATGAATCATCACTCAACGGGTGTTGAATATCAATGGTTGTAATGGTTTCTACTTCCTTATCCTGATGATTATCACTATTATTTGTCTTGGTGCAACTATCAAAAATCTTTCCTGTGGGAATCCATCTAAGACCAACTGTTTTAAAAACTTTTCCCATGGGAATCCACCTAAGGTAAGATCTAGACGTAGTTTTCTTATCAGATGCAGCGGAAGTCTCAGTCTTGGAAAAACTACATCCTTTCGGTATCCACCTATTAGGTTTCTTAACCTCTTGTTTCATATCAACGGGTTTGTTTCTATTTGGTATCTTAGTGGATTGTGTCTTGACACTTGATTTTCCTTTCTTGAGAAATTGTGCAATACATGCATCGTGATTAGCTGAAAAAACACATTTTTGACATGTAGAACAGACAAATTCAACATCGTTGTTTAACATAGCAATTTTAACTTTGTCACTACAGTCTTTTGGAAATTGCTTTTTGTTGTTCGATGAGACCATGGAATTCTTTGTGTTACATTCTACGTTCCTATCATGCTCTTTTGTGCCACTACTCTTAGATGCAAGCCAATCCCTAGTATTTTATTGATTGTTCCTAGGTAATGGTTTACTACTACTAGCAGTGCTTTGAAATCTTGTAGAATTCATCACACTAGGTTTTACACCTAAAATTCCGTCTTTTCGAAGTTGTGTCTTTTTCCTAGCTTCCTCTAGATGGTGATTTTGGACCATGTCATTAGAACCGACAGACTCTTTAACAGTTTTTATGGTCACATTCGGTGTATTATTTCTAGAAGAGCCAGGTGAACAAACATTTGTGTCTCTTTCAACAACCAATTTTTGTTTATCAATAATCTTTTCATTTTCACTTTGTTGGGGCAAGGGTGTTGGAGTGACTGGTTTTGTCAAATCCTTATTCTCATCGACTCTTGGAGCAAACCGTGAAATTGACATTTTTGGTTTTTGAACCGTGTTTGAAACATTTGGTTTCTTTGAAGTCGATGGTTTTGCAAACTTAGTTTCCTCACCCTTCCCTTTTAGACTTTCAAGCTGAGCCCTCAAAAGATCATTTTGCTCTTTCATGTTCTTGAAGGCACGCTCATACGACAATTTGTCATACTTGCATTCTTCTTTTTTTCGATCAAGTTGTTTAAAACATGACACATTTTCTTTTTCAAGCTTTATAAGAGCATTTTCATATTTTGAAACAATTGCGGAGGTCTCAGCTCTTAGTCGTTCATCGTCTTGAACAGAATACGTTTGTAAAATGATGGACATAATGTCAGTGGTTATAACAGCTTCGAAGAGAGAATCATTTAGGTTTTCCAAAACATTCATGTTTTCATGAGTTTCATTAGTTTCGTTTACCAGGGATTTGTGGTCCTTGACAAAGTCGGCCGTTTCTTTTAAGAAAGCTTGTTCAAAACGGATTACCCTCGCACTGATGTTATTCAGTGGGATAGTAATTTCGTTTTCAAAAACTTTTTTCTGCTCAATATGAAAACTGGAATGCCAGTTGTTAATATTGATTGTAGTTTTAGAAGCAACAATATTTTGAAGTTCTTGAATTCTCTTTTTAACGTCAACCAGAATGTTTCTAGCCTCACTTGTATTAAAAGTGTTGTTAGAAGACATTTGTTCCATTTTTGAAAGGGATTTGGAAACAATTGCTTTCTTAGAAAACATTTTTGAGAATGGTCGTTTTATGGAAAACACAGATGGTTCTTTTTGTGGAACAAAAGTAATTCCCGAAAGTTTGTTCAATTTGTTGTAATCAATTGGTTTCAAATCCTTTTGTTTCATTTTATTTATGCTCTCTTCGACATGTTCTATCGTTTGCACAGAATCCCGAACGACGGGAGGATCATGTTTGGTGTAAATCACATTACCATTATACAAAACATTCTGTTCTTGCTGAGCTTTCTTGAGATTACTGGGGGTGTTGTTACCAAGAGCCACTTTATGTTTCGTATGGTAAATCGGATTAGTTTGATTTGAAATCATTTTCATTGTTTGACTTGACTGACCCGACTTAACCACTAATTCTTCTAGATGTGCAATCATGTGTTCTGACTCTACGATTTCTTCCAAAAGTTTATCTTCTTTCTTTGCAAATTCCTTTTTCAACTCATCCCTTTCTTTTTCAAGATTGGAATAAGCTGATTTTTGTTTAGAGAGTTGGTTTTGCAAATCAGTAATTTCCGCGTTTAAAGCTTTTATCTTTTAGAAAGAATTAACGTCAAGTGTATCAAACTTGATTTGCAAAAGTTTTTCCCTTGAAACGGAATTTTGATAACCAGTTTCTAATTCAGACAATCTTTTGTGATGAAACTCAAAAGCATTAACGTTTTTCTTGTAACTCTCAAGGTCAGCGGTCAATTTAACATTCGCGGCCTTAACATCGCGATTGACCTTTTGCACATTTTCAATTTCAATACGACAATTGCTCAATAATGATTCAAAGAAAGCATGGGTTTTCTCATCATTAGCACCATTTTGTGCAACTTGAACTCCATTAGGATCCATATGTGAAGTTTCATAGTTAACATTGCTATTAACTTGTTCCCCCACATATGTATCGTATTTAGATTCAGGTGGCACATAATGTGGCTTCTCATGAGCAAACGGATTAGCATCTTTACCATTATTTGGTACCTCATGGAATGGATCTGAATCGTAAGTAGGAGGAAGATCAAAATCACTGCTTGATGTTGTTGCCTGCTGATTTGCCATAAAGTTGTAGGTTTTGTTGAGATCTGCTGAATTGTCATTAACTCTTGTTGTAGCTATGAAGTTGTTTTCCTCAGCAGTCAACGGTATTCCCGAGTCTTCTTTATTGGCTAGCATCAACAAATACTGGATCTTTTCTACCTTCGTCATTGCATTGACATTGTTTCTACTGTGACTTGCTGATGTAGGTTTCTGAATCGAAGTCATTAAACAATCAATCCCATTTTGATTAAGCACATTCTGATTCGCAATCTAATCCATCTGATTTCCTACATACTACCCTGCATATTACATCTGATTCCCCATTTGTATACTCGAAGCACATCCTTGCGGATTGTTGTTGTGTTGTTGGATGTTTAATTCCTTGAAGAGTGAAGCAAAACCATTGGACAAAGTACTTGTGAAATGATCATGGTGAGTTGCCATTGATTCAATTTAAAGTGGAAAGTTGTTCTTAGGATCTTTTGAAAGATAACAAAGGTTGTTGTTGTAGATTAGATGTTTTGGTGAAGTTGAAAAGCGTTCTCGGTTGATATTTTGTGATTTCAAATTTTCCCTCCAAAAAATGAATACGAAAATTTTCTTTCTCAAAATTTGAAAATCACAAAGAAATACAATTCTAAGGTTACCAGAAAAATTTGAGTTTTCAAAATTTTGACGCCAAATTTTACCCAAAAAAAATTTTGAATTTTGGCCTAAAAGTTTGAATTTCGGGCCAAAATTTTCAACGTTATACCAAACTTTGAATCTCGCGTAAAAATTGAACGTTTAATCTCCTGTAATATATATATATATATATATATATATATATATATATATATATATATATATATATATATATATATATATATATATATATATTTGGTCTAACTCGATAAAGCTTGTCAAACTCTAACTCGGTATGATATCTTGAGAAAAATCCAAACTCGGTATGTATGGAGAGAAATCCAAACTCGGTATGTATTTGAAAGTTGTCTAACTCGGTATGTCCTTAAAAATCCAAACTCGGTATGTCCTTGAAAGTTGTCTAACTCGGTATAGCTTATAAACTTTCAAACTCGGTATGGCATATTAACTTTCAAACTCGGTAAGTTTAAAAATTTCAAACTCGGTATGGCTTATTAACTTTCAAACTCGGTAAGTTTAAAAAATTTGGGCAGAGTTTCGTCGAAGTTTAGAGTACAAAAATCCTTACTCGATAAACGATAAGGCAAAAGGCTAACTCGCCAAAGTAGATCCAAACTCGCTAGATAAAAATTACCTAACTCGCAAAATTAAAGTTTCTAACTCGATAAGATTTTTAACCCAAACTCGGTATTACTTAATATCCTAACTCGCTAAGATTAAAAAAATCCTAACTCGCAGAAATTAAAAGTCCTAACTCGCTAAGATTAAAGATCCTAACTCGAAAGAAACACCCAAACTCGATAATAAGACGATGAACAGTAACCTAGAATCACAAAAATCACTTTTATACCAAGTTTTTCTACCAAATCAAACCTAAAACAACCTATATTATCCCTAGGCGATTGATACCACTTGTAGGACCGTAGAACAACCTAAATCACTATTGATTCAAGCTTAAACCTAGAGAGAGAAAGTAAGTAGAGAGAGAGAGTGAGTGGGAACTCTAGTGTGTGAAATAATGACCTTGTTATTACTAAGAGAACCAACCTCTCAAATGAGGTTTACAAGAGTATTTATACTAATAGTCTAGGGCATCTCTAATCTTTTACTTTATTACATTAATGGCCCTTAGACTTTTACAAAATATGTGTACTAAGCATAAACTTCATCATAATGATATTCTAAAGCAACCTATAACTACACATTAATGACCGACACTTTTTATAAATAGAAATACAATTCTAACATGTGGAGAAAACTAGGGCCGAACTTTGTAATCCCTAGGTCATATTTTATAGTGTTTTCAAGGGTTTTCACCCCTTGAATCCTTTCATGTTCAATTGAGATAAGTCTTCTCTTAATTCAATCAATATGTCTATGTGTTGTTTTAATATATCTTATGCTTGTCTTGATTTCAACATGCTAGGCTAGATCTATCTTGTGTTTGCTTAGATGTAATGAAACCTAGATGTTGATTATGTGTTGATTACTTGTTTATGGTTGTATTGATGAATGATTTCAATGTTAGGCTTAAGAAAACTGGCAGATCTCCATTGTGTAACATGCTTGAACGTCTTAGGAAACATGAACCGATGTGTACTAGGTTTTATTGGTTGTATTTAATGCATGAGCAAATTCTAGTGATCCCATGTTAGGAGCTTCTTAGCCGGCTCGACATAGGAGTGAAGTAGGCGCTCATAGGATTGGGGAAGTAAGTACGCCACCCCATGAATGGTATTAAGGAATACAATCCGTCATCCACGCAACTATAACAAGTAATTAACGTGTAAAAGATATCTAGGGAGTAGTGAAATCAAAGTAAACCCAATTCTCCAACATATTGCTCACAACTTTAGTATAATTTTAGTTTAATTTCATTTCTAGTATTTGTTTTGATTACAGATTTAGTCATTGGGTTAGTTGACTAGCAACTAATTCCGCCCAACTCCTTCAAAACCGAGATTTTTAATTGCTTTATAAAAATATAAAAAATACAAAAAGAATCATCCCTCATCTCTAGACCTAGTCTTTAGGTTTTCTAATCCTAGCGACACTATTCCTAGCTGAACGATCAATTCCCCGGTACTTGTCATTATACTATACTACATCGATCAGGTACACTGCCTGGTGGGAGTTGTAAGCTTCTCGAGATCCCTCGAGAGGTAAAGCCTGGTGCAATCCCCACGCATTAAGTTTTTGGCGCCGCAGCCCGGGGAATAGTTATTGTCTAGGTTAGAATATCTTTTTATTAGGTCTACTTGCTAGATTCTTTTCTAGTAAGATTTGATTTTTATTTTCTAGGTTCTCTTTAGTCTATCTTATTTCTTCGTGTTTTTGTTCGTAACTTTCACCATCCGACATCATAGATAATGGTAACATCTTTGAACCCGTCATCCCACCACAACAAAACCCACCACTAGATAACCAACCTCTTAGGCCCCGAACCTTAGGAGAGTATTCCCGACCTGGCCACCAAGGCTACCGAAACACCGTTGAGCTCACCCAAGGAGCCAATGTGACTCCCTTGCGATCCGACACCATCCGGTTGGTGCAAAGCGGATGTGCATTCCATGGACTTCGTTCCGAAGATCCAAACCAACATCTCAAGGACATCCTTAAAATCGTAGATTCTATAGACCTTGATGTTACAACTAGAGAGTCAACGCGATTACGCCTATTCCAATTCTCTCTACGTGATCAAGCTAGTCAATGGCTTGAACGTTTACCCGCGGGATCCATCACCTCTTGGGATGATCTCACCACTCGTTTCCTTGCTCAATTTTTCCCACCGGGGAGAACTACCATGCTTAGAAATGATATCTTGATATTCCAACAACGTCAAGGTGAAACTCTATATGAAGCATGGACTAGATTCAAGGACTTACTCTAAAAAGTCCCCCATCATGGCATAGATCTTTGGCTCCAAATCCAAATCTTCTATGACCATATCGATCTCTCCACAAGGCGAGCCATTGACCAATCGGCCGGTGGAAAGCTACGTGATCTAAGTGCGAAACAATCATGGGAACTCATAGAAGATCTTGCTCTCTATGACAAAAAGTTGGAACGATCCCCGTGATTTGAACAAAACGGTCAAGGCAATATCTTTGCCTTCGAACAACTCTAGCACTCCCGACCGTAGGATCATGTAACTTGAGGACCAAGTCAAGTTTCTCATGAAATCTTACGAAGCTCCTAAGCCTTCACGCCAAATGAACAAAATCACTTCTTCATGCGAATTATGTAGTGGTCCCCATGACACTCGTGATTGTGTGGAGCTCCCTGGAACAGCTTTTGCGGACTACGCATCCTCGCGTACCGACGAAGCGGGAGATAAGTGGTACACTCTCAAACCCGAGCCAAACCCTTACGGTGATTCCTACAACCCCTGTTGGAAAAATCACCCAAACCTTAGGTGGAAACAAAACCAAGCCAATTCTTCCAATCCGCCTAATCGTTACCAACCAAACGGTCCACCCTCCAACCATACTTTCAACAACAATCCTTCTAACAACTATGGTAGTACCAACAATCTTGAAGGATTGATGTCTAAGTTCATGGCATCTCAAGAGGCTCGCATAGCTAGGTTTGAAACCGAATTCAACCAACAACAAACGGAGATGACCAACAAGATAGACAACTTGTTGAAAACCCTCAACAACCAAGCGTTAACTACACCTAGGAAGGACACTAGGGACGCCAATAACCGAATTCAAATTAAGGACCCCTCATCATCCAAACATGTCCACTTTGCCAATGTTGTCACCATTAAACCAAAAGATAAGGATATAGAAGAAAGTGACAAAGATGAAGTTGAAGTAGAAACCGAGACTAGGGATGAAATTAGGGAAGTTGAGGTTAGTAAGGGAGAAGAGTTAGAGGAAGTAGAGACTATAGAAATGCACTTTGATAAGTTGCCCAACAAGGAAGAACGGGAATACCATAAGGATTTATTCGATGGCCCCAAGACACCATATATCCTTGGCACACCCCTTATCAAAATGGGAGACCCCTCTAACATCAACATACCATGCAACATCGGGCACATGCATATATGGAAAGCTTATATCGATCCTAGATCTCCTATAAACATCATGACTAGGACTTATTATAATTGGGTGATGAAGAAACAACTTGGTTATAGGATGATGCCCAATAAGAATTTGATAAGTAATTTTGTAGGTAGAGTGAAGGGATTGTATGTGATTATAGGTAATTTCACCTATGAGTTCGATTTTATAATAGTAGAAGATACTCGCCCGGTGATAGATGATTGCCTAAGCCAAGTAGTGTTCGGAAAACCATTTGTTGAGGCCACTAAGATGAGTTATGATCCAACTTTAGGGATAGTTAGGTTCAAGGAAGATAATGATGAGATTGCCTACCAAATGCCCTACAAGATTAAGCAATACCGCCTCCTTTCTAATATAGAAAAGGAACAAAAACAAGCAGCTTACTATAGGAATGATGAGGATAGACGTAGAGGAGTAGAATATGTGATGAATAGGATGCTTGGTTTCTACAAAGAATGCTTGCAATTAGGTCCTGAATACAAAACTGGCTTAAAAGACGACCTAGAGAGTGAAACCAACAATGAGGTCACGTAGTAACCCATGACCTTGAGTCTAGCTACAAGACTCGTAAATAAAGAAAAGCGCTTCTTGGGAGGTAACCCATGTTTTGTGTGATTTTTATTTTGTTTTTTTTTGTTATTTGCTTCCGTATGCATGCTTTATTTTTATTGCTGATCATGTTTCAAAACTAAAATAGTGAAAATACTTTATCTTGTTGTTTGGCCTAGTCTTAACTTCATCCAAAGGTATTTTTGCAAAAGATAAGTGTAAGGGGAAACCCCAAATATGTTTTTAAAGAAACAAAACCGATCATGATTCTCCACAATATTAAGTGAACATGTATATTCGTATTTGTTAGAATCAAATGCTTGTATCGAGTCAGAGTGATGTTTTGCAGGATTTTCCAGGAAGTAGGACGAAGTTTTTCCAGAAATTTTCCAGAAACTTAACATAAGAATTTCTGCAGGTCACTTCTGACGGCGTCACGAGTTTACTCTTGACGGCGTCACGTGTAAAAATCTGGAAATTTTACCAGTTTTGTTTTTCTAACGGAGTCTTAAAGTTTTTGTTGAATTATCAGTTTTATAATCTCCAGGAAATCTGCAAACATCATTCCACAAGCATTATATCTTACTTTGTTTTCTAGGATTTATTAGCATATGTAGATTGCCGCCGATTTTATGCGAGGTTGCCTTGTCTGTTTTCTCAGGTTTTACAGGTTATGTATGACAAGAAGATGATTATTATTCTGGAAGGGAAGCTTTGATTGTTCATTTTCTTGGAGGAAGATCTAACCTAGCCACCTTATTATCCATACCGAGCGAATCAAGGGAGTATTTGATTTCATTCGTTTTACTTATCTCACTTTTACATTCTTTACTTGAACATTGGGGACAATGTTCATCCTAAGTGTAAGGAGAGGGTAAAATGATGATACCTTACAGATACACTTTCGCTTGAGTTTGTTTGTTTGATAGTAGATGTGTAATAAAACTATGAGAAATACATGTTAGTGTAATTTTAGCGCCAAATTTAAAATTTTTTACAACATTTAGGAGTGAAACTTTAGCCATAGCAAGCGTCTCATGGATACGAGATTGTATGATTAGCACAAAACCGTACTATTCAGAAAAATTTTCCACCCAAATACGTGAGGTTCGCCTTTAGATTTGATAGGAAAAGCATTTACTATTAGTGCTTATGAGTGTACCGGTAGCATTTAGATTCTAGAACTTGCGTTAGTGATGCATCCCGAGACCGCTAGTGAGACTACATCCGTGTAGTAGGATCTACTACATGATAAGAGGCATTAGGATCACCCTTGTGTTAAACCCGTATCATAATTACTTGACCATTTAAGTCATATTACTTGGCTTGTTAAGTCAACTAATTTTTCCCACACCTTAGCGTTGTACTCATTTTTAGTACACGAAACCCCTAGTACACCCCTCCGAGCCTATCTTTTCGTTTCTAACTTTAAGCATCTTACTTAAAGGAAGAATTTGTTACACCCCATTTAAATGTACACCCAAATCGCCTTAGCCTTCCGTGTATGCACTCATCTTTAGTGCATTCTTGTTATTTGTTAAGTCGAGTCATATCCTTGTACATATTGTTTTGGGACGATTGGGACTCATGGTTGCTAAGTCGAGTCATATCCTTGTACATATTGTTTTGGGACGATTGGGACTCATTGGTAAAGTACTTATTTTATGGAGTAATGGGGAAGAACATTATATATTACCCCCATATGTACGTTAATCTTAAAAGTACTCCAAGTGTTTTGATTTTTTTAATTCGAGTCATAATATTAGTTTATTGTAAAGCATGTAAAGATTCAAGTGTAAGAGGAATTTTCATTCCCTATGATGTATTATTTTGGATGGTAGGGTAAAAGTGTAAGCAAAAAAAAAAAAAAAAAAAAAAAATGGAAAAATTTAGAAAAATAAAAAAAAAAGATAAAAAACATACGGACTACCATCCCTTTTTATTCTATGTTCATTTTATATTTTTGTTATTTTTCATTTATTAGCTTAAGTCGAGTCTAGTCTTGGCTTAGCAATGCCATATTGTACATGTAATTAACCAAGATTGTTAACTCGCCACCAGTAAAGACTGCCTATATCCAACAAAACCGTGTATTTCATATCCCTACACCTAACGTTACAACCTTTTAAAAGAACTCTTTGATAGTTTATCCTAGGTGCTTACGCCATATGATGGAGGTTTGATCCTTTCCCAAGCCTATGGTAATCTATTTTGCTATGACAGGTAGTGAGAGATGTTTTCCATTTACATATTGTGAGGTGCTAGCGTATGACCTCCGTGCTTGTCTTTGGTCTTTAGTGGAACGATTATTTGTTGTAATTACTTTTATATTAGTGTTAAATGACCCCTAACTTGTATTTTGACTAGAATAAAGGCGCATTTGCTTGAGGACAAGCAAATTTCAAGTGTAAGGGTATATGATGAGGCGAAAAATGAACCACTTTTAGTGGGTCATTTAAGCCCGGAATTGAATTTATTTGATCAAATATTGCCCTAAATTGTTCCTTTTGTGATTTTAGGTACTTTGGGAGTGAATTCTGGAAAAGAAAGCAATTCGGACGTTTTTGGAGCATAAAAGTGAAGAAAACGGCAAAGACTTGATTTTCCATGCTGAGAAT
This sequence comes from Artemisia argyi, assembly GCA_030686995.1. Taxonomy (NCBI): domain Eukaryota; kingdom Viridiplantae; phylum Streptophyta; class Magnoliopsida; order Asterales; family Asteraceae; genus Artemisia; species Artemisia argyi. Next base: position 125,797,031 of record CM060690.1, read on the forward strand.
AGTACCTGACGGCGTCAAGAGGAAGATCATGACGACATTAAGAGTAAAAACCATGACGACCCAGTGCAAACCTGAAGGCGTCACAACAAGGGCGTCAAGAGTTAATTTGGTGACGGCCTGCACAAGGGGTATACATGACGGCGTCAGACACAGATCTAGGCAGTCCGAGAAACTATTTGGCGGCGAGATGACGGCGTCAGACATTTGTTCTTGACGCCGTCACATATCAAAATCTATATATAGTTTTCTATTTTTCATTCATAAAGAGAGGAACTTGTGTGGAGAAAACTAGGGCCGAACTTTGAAAACCCTAGGTCATATTTTACAGTATTTTCAAGGGTTTTCACCCTTTGAATCCTTTCATGTTCAATTGAGATAAGTCTTCTCTTAATTCAATCAATATGTCTATGTGTTGTTTGAATATATCTTATGCTTGTCTTGATTTCAACATGCTAGGCTAGATCTATCTTGTGTTTGCTTAGATGTAATGAAACCTAGATGTTGATTATGTGTTGATTACTTGTTTATGGTTGTATTGGATGAATGATTTCAATGTTAGGCTTAAGAAAACTGACAGATATCCATTGTGTAACATGCTTGAACGTCTTAGGAAACATGAACCGATGTGTACTAGGTTTTATTGGTTGTATTTAATGCATGAGCAAATTCTAGTGATCCCATGTTAGGAGCTTCTTAGCCGGCTCGACATAGGAGTGAAGTAGGTGGTCATAGGATTGGGGAAGTAAGTACGCCACCCCATGAATGGTATTAAGGAATACAATCCGTCATCCACGCAACTATAACAAGTAATTAGCGTGTAAAAGATATCTAGGGAGTAGTGAAATCTGAGTAAACACAATTCTCCCACATATTGCTCACAACTTTAGTCTAATTTTAGTTTAATTTCATTTCTAGTATTTTGTTTTGATTACAGATTTAGTCATTGGGTTAGTTGACTAGCAACTAATTCTGCCCAACTCCTTCAAAACCGAGATTTTTAATTGCTTTCATAAAAATATAAAAAATACAAAAAGAATCATCCCTCATCTCTAGACCTAGTCTTTAGGTTTTCTAATCCTAGCGACACTATTCCTAGCTGAACGATCAATCCCCCGGTACTTGTCATTATACTATACTACATCGATCAGGTACACTGCCTGGTGGGGGTTGTAAGCTTCTCGAGATCCCTCGAGAGGTAAAGCCTTGTGCAATCCCCATGCATCAGTCACCAAGGTCGTTAGGGTCAGATTACACGTGACGGCCCAGAGTAAGTTTACACATGACGGTGTCAGGATTCAACCTGACGACGTCAGATGATATAGAGTGACGACGTCTGGAAGAAGGCTTACACAAGAAGAAACCTTAGTAAAACCGTCACATGTTGGTCAAGACAATCATAACTTACGCGCGGAGTAGCTGACACTGTTTTGGCCATAACTTTTTCATACGAACTTGGATTTGAGCGATTCAAAAAAGGAAACGATTGGGACGAAAAAATATTAGATTTGGTGAAAAAATGGTCGTGATGCCATCAACCCTTAGGGCTGACGCCGTCAGATTGGGCCGGGCAGAAAAGAGCCTATAAATACAACATCATAACTTCATTATTTTTAAGCCCCCTACCCTAGGTCCGATTTTAGGGTTAGGGTTGGTGTTTTTCCAACAACTTAGAGGGTTTCAATCACTCCATAAACATCATATATTGGTTTGTTGATTCTTTCTTAATTATGTTTTCCATTATCATTGTTGCTTGCTCTTCTTTTTCAAGATTGGAATAAGCTGATTTTTGTTTAGAGAGTTGGTTTTGTAAATCAGTAATTTCCGCGTTTAAAGCTTTTATCTTTTAGAAAGAATTAACGTCAAGTGTAACAAACTTGATTTGCAAAAGTTTTTCCCTTGAAACGGAATTTTGATAAACAGTTTCTAATTCAGACAATCTTTTGTGATGAAACTCAAAAGCATTAACGTTTTTCTTGTAACTCTCAAGCTCAGCGGTCAATTTAACATTCGCGGCCTTAACATCGCGATTGACCTTTTGCACATTTTCAATTTCAATATGACAATTGCTCAATAATGATTCAAAGAAAGCATGGGTTTTCTCATCATTAGCACCATTTTGTGTAACTTGAACTCCATTAGGATCCATATGTGAAGTTTCATAGTTAACATTGCTATTAACTTGTTCCCCCACATATGTATCGTATTTAGATTCTGGTGGCACATAATGTGGCTTTTCATGAGCAAACGGATTAGCATCTTTACCATTATTTGGTACCTCATGGAATGGATCTGAATCGTAAGTAGGAGGAAGATCAGAATCACTGCTTGATGTTGTTGCCTGCTGATTTGCCATAAAGTTGTAGGTTTTGTTGAGATCTGCTGAATTGTCATTAACTCTTGTTGTAGCTATGAAGTTGTTTTCCTCAGCAGTCAACGGTATTCCCGAGTCTTCTTTATTGGCTAGCATCAACAAATACTGGATCTTTTCTACCTTCGTCATTGCATTGACATTGTTTCTACTGTGACTTGCTGATGTAGGTTTCTGAATCGAAGTCATTAAACAATCAATCCCATTTTGATTAAGCACATTCTGATTCGTAATCTAATCCATCTGATTTCCTACATACTACCCTGCATATTACATCTGATTCCCCATTTGTATACTCGAAGCACATCCTTGCGGATTGTTGTTGTGTTGTTGGATGTTTAATTCCTTGAAGAGTGAAGCAAAACCATTGGACAAAGTACTTGTGAAATGATCATGGTGAGTTGCCATTGATTCAATTTAAAGTGGAAAGTTGTTCTTAGGATCTTTTGAAAGATAACAAAGGTTGTTGTTGTAGATTAGATGTTTTGGTGAAGTTGAAAAGCGTTCTCGGTTGATATTTTGTGATTTCAAATTTTCCCTCCAAAAAATGAATACGAAAATTTTCTTTCTCAAAATTTGAAAATCACAAAGAAATACAATTCTAAGGTTACCAGAAAAATTTGAGTTTTCAAAATTTTGACGCCAAATTTTACCCAAAAAAAATTTTGAATTTTGGCCTAAAAGTTTGAATTTCGGGCCAAAATTTTCAACGTTATACCAAACTTTGAATCTCGCGTAAAAATTGAACGTTTAATCTCCTGTAATATATATATATATATATATATATATATATATATATATATATATATATATATATATATATATATATATATATATATTTTTTTTTTTTGGTCTAACTCGATAAAGCTTGTCAAACTCTAACTCGGTATGATATCTTGAGAAAAATCCAAACTCGGTATGTATGGAGAGAAATCCAAACTCGGTATGTATTTGAAAGTTGTCTAACTCGGTATGTCCTTAAAAATCCAAACTCGGTATGTCCTTGAAAGTTGTCTAACTCGGTATAGCTTATAAACTTTCAAACTCGGTATGGCATATTAACTTTCAAACTCGGTAAGTTTAAAAATTTCAAACTCGGTATGGCTTATTAACTTTCAAACTCGGTAAGTTTAAAAAATTTGGGCAGAGTTTCGTCGAAGTTTAGAGTACAAAAATCATTACTCGATAAACGATAAGGCAAAAGGCTAACTCGCCAAAGTAGATCAAAACTCGCTAGATAAAAATTACCTAACTCGCAAAATTAAAGTTTCTAACTCGATAAGATTTTTAACCCAAACTCGGTATTACTTAATATCCTAACTCGCTAAGATTAAAAAAATCCTAACTCGCAGAAATTAAAAGTCCTAACTCGCTAATATTAAAGATCCTAACTCGAAAGAAACACCCAAACTCGATAATAAGACGATGAACAGTAACCTAGAATCACAAAAATCACTTTTATACCAAGTTTTTCTACCAAATCAAACCTAAAACAACCTATATTATCCCTAGGCGATTGATACCACTTGTAGGACCGTAGAACAACCTAAATCACTATTGATTCAAGCTTAAACCTAGAGAGAGAAAGTAAGTAGAGAGAGAGAGTGAGTGGGAACTCTAGTGTGTGAAATAATGACCTTGTTATTACTAAGAGAACCAACCTCTCAAATGAGGTTTACAAGAGTATTTATACTAATAGTCTAGGGCATCTCTAATCTTTTACTTTATTACATTAATGGCCCTTAGACTTTTACAAAATATGTGTACTAAGCATAAACTTCATCATAATGATATTCTAAAGCAACCTATAACTACACATTAATGACCGACACTTTTTATAAATAGAAATACAATTCTAACATGTGGAGAAAACTAGGGCCGAACTTTGTAATCCCTAGGTCATATTTTATAGTGTTTTCAAGGGTTTTCACCCCTTGAATCCTTTCATGTTCAATTGAGATAAGTCTTCTCTTAATTCAATCAATATGTCTATGTGTTGTTTTAATATATCTTATGCTTGTCTTGATTTCAACATGCTAGGCTAGATCTATCTTGTGTTTGCTTAGATGTAATGAAACCTAGATGTTGATTATGTGTTGATTACTTGTTTATGGTTGTATTGATGAATGATTTCAATGTTAGGCTTAAGAAAACTGGCAGATCTCCATTGTGTAACATGCTTGAACGTCTTAGGAAACATGAACCGATGTGTACTAGGTTTTATTGGTTGTATTTAATGCATGAGCAAATTCTAGTGATCCCATGTTAGGAGCTTCTTAGCCGGCTCGACATAGGAGTGAAGTAGGCGCTCATAGGATTGGGGAAGTAAGTACGCCACCCCATGAATGGTATTAAGGAATACAATCCGTCATCCACGCAACTATAACAAGTAATTAACGTGTAAAAGATATCTAGGGAGTAGTGAAATCAAAGTAAACCCAATTCTCCAACATATTGCTCACAACTTTAGTATAATTTTAGTTTAATTTCATTTCTAGTATTTGTTTTGATTACAGATTTAGTCATTGGGTTAGTTGACTAGCAACTAATTCCGCCCAACTCCTTCAAAACCGAGATTTTTAATTGCTTTATAAAAATATAAAAAATACAAAAAGAATCATCCCTCATCTCTAGACCTAGTCTTTAGGTTTTCTAATCCTAGCGACACTATTCCTAGCTGAACGATCAATTCCCCGGTACTTGTCATTATACTATACTACATCGATCAGGTACACTGCCTGGTGGGAGTTGTAAGCTTCTCGAGATCCCTCGAGAGGTAAAGCCTGGTGCAATCCCCACGCATTAAGTTTTTGGCGCCGCAGCCCGGGGAATAGTTATTGTCTAGGTTAGAATATCTTTTTATTAGGTCTACTTGCTAGATTCTTTTCTAGTAAGATTTGATTTTTATTTTCTAGGTTCTCTTTAGTCTATCTTATTTCTTCGTGTTTTTGTTCGTAACTTTCACCATCCGACATCATAGATAATGGTAACATCTTTGAACCCGTCATCCCACCACAACAAAACCCACCACTAGATAACCAACCTCTTAGGCCCCGAACCTTAGGAGAGTATTCCCGACCTGGCCACCAAGGCTACCGAAACACCGTTGAGCTCACCCAAGGAGCCAATGTGACTCCCTTGCGATCCGACACCATCCGGTTGGTGCAAAGCGGATGTGCATTCCATGGACTTCGTTCCGAAGATCCAAACCAACATCTCAAGGACATCCTTAAAATCGTAGATTCTATAGACCTTGATGTTACAACTAGAGAGTCAACGCGATTACGCCTATTCCAATTCTCTCTACGTGATCAAGCTAGTCAATGGCTTGAACGTTTACCCGCGGGATCCATCACCTCTTGGGATGATCTCACCACTCGTTTCCTTGCTCAATTTTTCCCACCGGGGAGAACTACCATGCTTAGAAATGATATCTTGATATTCCAACAACGTCAAGGTGAAACTCTATATGAAGCATGGACTAGATTCAAGGACTTACTCTAAAAAGTCCCCCATCATGGCATAGATCTTTGGCTCCAAATCCAAATCTTCTATGACCATATCGATCTCTCCACAAGGCGAGCCATTGACCAATCGGCCGGTGGAAAGCTACGTGATCTAAGTGCGAAACAATCATGGGAACTCATAGAAGATCTTGCTCTCTATGACAAAAAGTTGGAACGATCCCCGTGATTTGAACAAAACGGTCAAGGCAATATCTTTGCCTTCGAACAACTCTAGCACTCCCGACCGTAGGATCATGTAACTTGAGGACCAAGTCAAGTTTCTCATGAAATCTTACGAAGCTCCTAAGCCTTCACGCCAAATGAACAAAATCACTTCTTCATGCGAATTATGTAGTGGTCCCCATGACACTCGTGATTGTGTGGAGCTCCCTGGAACAGCTTTTGCGGACTACGCATCCTCGCGTACCGACGAAGCGGGAGATAAGTGGTACACTCTCAAACCCGAGCCAAACCCTTACGGTGATTCCTACAACCCCTGTTGGAAAAATCACCCAAACCTTAGGTGGAAACAAAACCAAGCCAATTCTTCCAATCCGCCTAATCGTTACCAACCAAACGGTCCACCCTCCAACCATACTTTCAACAACAATCCTTCTAACAACTATGGTAGTACCAACAATCTTGAAGGATTGATGTCTAAGTTCATGGCATCTCAAGAGGCTCGCATAGCTAGGTTTGAAACCGAATTCAACCAACAACAAACGGAGATGACCAACAAGATAGACAACTTGTTGAAAACCCTCAACAACCAAGCGTTAACTACACCTAGGAAGGACACTAGGGACGCCAATAACCGAATTCAAATTAAGGACCCCTCATCATCCAAACATGTCCACTTTGCCAATGTTGTCACCATTAAACCAAAAGATAAGGATATAGAAGAAAGTGACAAAGATGAAGTTGAAGTAGAAACCGAGACTAGGGATGAAATTAGGGAAGTTGAGGTTAGTAAGGGAGAAGAGTTAGAGGAAGTAGAGACTATAGAAATGCACTTTGATAAGTTGCCCAACAAGGAAGAACGGGAATACCATAAGGATTTATTCGATGGCCCCAAGACACCATATATCCTTGGCACACCCCTTATCAAAATGGGAGACCCCTCTAACATCAACATACCATGCAACATCGGGCACATGCATATATGGAAAGCTTATATCGATCCTAGATCTCCTATAAACATCATGACTAGGACTTATTATAATTGGGTGATGAAGAAACAACTTGGTTATAGGATGATGCCCAATAAGAATTTGATAAGTAATTTTGTAGGTAGAGTGAAGGGATTGTATGTGATTATAGGTAATTTCACCTATGAGTTCGATTTTATAATAGTAGAAGATACTCGCCCGGTGATAGATGATTGCCTAAGCCAAGTAGTGTTCGGAAAACCATTTGTTGAGGCCACTAAGATGAGTTATGATCCAACTTTAGGGATAGTTAGGTTCAAGGAAGATAATGATGAGATTGCCTACCAAATGCCCTACAAGATTAAGCAATACCGCCTCCTTTCTAATATAGAAAAGGAACAAAAACAAGCAGCTTACTATAGGAATGATGAGGATAGACGTAGAGGAGTAGAATATGTGATGAATAGGATGCTTGGTTTCTACAAAGAATGCTTGCAATTAGGTCCTGAATACAAAACTGGCTTAAAAGACGACCTAGAGAGTGAAACCAACAATGAGGTCACGTAGTAACCCATGACCTTGAGTCTAGCTACAAGACTCGTAAATAAAGAAAAGCGCTTCTTGGGAGGTAACCCATGTTTTGTGTGATTTTTATTTTGTTTTTTTTTGTTATTTGCTTCCGTATGCATGCTTTATTTTTATTGCTGATCATGTTTCAAAACTAAAATAGTGAAAATACTTTATCTTGTTGTTTGGCCTAGTCTTAACTTCATCCAAAGGTATTTTTGCAAAAGATAAGTGTAAGGGGAAACCCCAAATATGTTTTTAAAGAAACAAAACCGATCATGATTCTCCACAATATTAAGTGAACATGTATATTCGTATTTGTTAGAATCAAATGCTTGTATCGAGTCAGAGTGATGTTTTGCAGGATTTTCCAGGAAGTAGGACGAAGTTTTTCCAGAAATTTTCCAGAAACTTAACATAAGAATTTCTGCAGGTCACTTCTGACGGCGTCACGAGTTTACTCTTGACGGCGTCACGTGTAAAAATCTGGAAATTTTACCAGTTTTGTTTTTCTAACGGAGTCTTAAAGTTTTTGTTGAATTATCAGTTTTATAATCTCCAGGAAATCTGCAAACATCATTCCACAAGCATTATATCTTACTTTGTTTTCTAGGATTTATTAGCATATGTAGATTGCCGCCGATTTTATGCGAGGTTGCCTTGTCTGTTTTCTCAGGTTTTACAGGTTATGTATGACAAGAAGATGATTATTATTCTGGAAGGGAAGCTTTGATTGTTCATTTTCTTGGAGGAAGATCTAACCTAGCCACCTTATTATCCATACCGAGCGAATCAAGGGAGTATTTGATTTCATTCGTTTTACTTATCTCACTTTTACATTCTTTACTTGAACATTGGGGACAATGTTCATCCTAAGTGTAAGGAGAGGGTAAAATGATGATACCTTACAGATACACTTTCGCTTGAGTTTGTTTGTTTGATAGTAGATGTGTAATAAAACTATGAGAAATACATGTTAGTGTAATTTTAGCGCCAAATTTAAAATTTTTTACAACATTTAGGAGTGAAACTTTAGCCATAGCAAGCGTCTCATGGATACGAGATTGTATGATTAGCACAAAACCGTACTATTCAGAAAAATTTTCCACCCAAATACGTGAGGTTCGCCTTTAGATTTGATAGGAAAAGCATTTACTATTAGTGCTTATGAGTGTACCGGTAGCATTTAGATTCTAGAACTTGCGTTAGTGATGCATCCCGAGACCGCTAGTGAGACTACATCCGTGTAGTAGGATCTACTACATGATAAGAGGCATTAGGATCACCCTTGTGTTAAACCCGTATCATAATTACTTGACCATTTAAGTCATATTACTTGGCTTGTTAAGTCAACTAATTTTTCCCACACCTTAGCGTTGTACTCATTTTTAGTACACGAAACCCCTAGTACACCCCTCCGAGCCTATCTTTTCGTTTCTAACTTTAAGCATCTTACTTAAAGGAAGAATTTGTTACACCCCATTTAAATGTACACCCAAATCGCCTTAGCCTTCCGTGTATGCACTCATCTTTAGTGCATTCTTGTTATTTGTTAAGTCGAGTCATATCCTTGTACATATTGTTTTGGGACGATTGGGACTCATGGTTGCTAAGTCGAGTCATATCCTTGTACATATTGTTTTGGGACGATTGGGACTCATTGGTAAAGTACTTATTTTATGGAGTAATGGGGAAGAACATTATATATTACCCCCATATGTACGTTAATCTTAAAAGTACTCCAAGTGTTTTGATTTTTTTAATTCGAGTCATAATATTAGTTTATTGTAAAGCATGTAAAGATTCAAGTGTAAGAGGAATTTTCATTCCCTATGATGTATTATTTTGGATGGTAGGGTAAAAGTGTAAGCAAAAAAAAAAAAAAAAAAAAAAATGGAAAAATTTAGAAAAATAAAAAAAAAAGATAAAAAACATACGGACTACCATCCCTTTTTATTCTATGTTCATTTTATATTTTTGTTATTTTTCATTTATTAGCTTAAGTCGAGTCTAGTCTTGGCTTAGCAATGCCATATTGTACATGTAATTAACCAAGATTGTTAACTCGCCACCAGTAAAGACTGCCTATATCCAACAAAACCGTGTATTTCATATCCCTACACCTAACGTTACAACCTTTTAAAAGAACTCTTTGATAGTTTATCCTAGGTGCTTACGCCATATGATGGAGGTTTGATCCTTTCCCAAGCCTATGGTAATCTATTTTGCTATGACAGGTAGTGAGAGATGTTTTCCATTTACATATTGTGAGGTGCTAGCGTATGACCTCCGTGCTTGTCTTTGGTCTTTAGTGGAACGATTATTTGTTGTAATTACTTTTATATTAGTGTTAAATGACCCCTAACTTGTATTTTGACTAGAATAAAGGCGCATTTGCTTGAGGACAAGCAAATTTCAAGTGTAAGGGTATATGATGAGGCGAAAAATGAACCACTTTTAGTGGGTCATTTAAGCCCGGAATTGAATTTATTTGATCAAATATTGCCCTAAATTGTTCCTTTTGTGATTTTAGGTACTTTGGGAGTGAATTCTGGAAAAGAAAGCAATTCGGACGTTTTTGGAGCATAAAAGTGAAGAAAACGGCAAAGACTTGATTTTCCATGCTGAGAATAGTACCTGACGGCGTCAAGAGGAAGATCATGACGACATTAAGAGTAAAAACCATGACGACCCAGTGCAAACCTGAAGGCGTCACAACAAGGGCGTCAAGAGTTAATTTGGTGACGGCCTGCACAAGGGGTATACATGACGGCGTCAGACACAGATCTAGGCAGTCCGAGAAACTATTTGGCGGCGAGATGACGGCGTCAGACATTTGTTCTTGACGCCGTCACATATCAAAATCTATATATAGTTTTCTATTTTTCATTCATAAAGAGAGGAACTTGTGTGGAGAAAACTAGGGCCGAACTTTGAAAACCCTAGGTCATATTTTACAGTATTTTCAAGGGTTTTCACCCTTTGAATCCTTTCATGTTCAATTGAGATAAGTCTTCTCTTAATTCAATCAATATGTCTATGTGTTGTTTGAATATATCTTATGCTTGTCTTGATTTCAACATGCTAGGCTAGATCTATCTTGTGTTTGCTTAGATGTAATGAAACCTAGATGTTGATTATGTGTTGATTACTTGTTTATGGTTGTATTGGATGAATGATTTCAATGTTAGGCTTAAGAAAACTGACAGATATCCATTGTGTAACATGCTTGAACGTCTTAGGAAACATGAACCGATGTGTACTAGGTTTTATTGGTTGTATTTAATGCATGAGCAAATTCTAGTGATCCCATGTTAGGAGCTTCTTAGCCGGCTCGACATAGGAGTGAAGTAGGTGGTCATAGGATTGGGGAAGTAAGTACGCCACCCCATGAATGGTATTAAGGAATACAATCCGTCATCCACGCAACTATAACAAGTAATTAGCGTGTAAAAGATATCTAGGGAGTAGTGAAATCTGAGTAAACACAATTCTCCCACATATTGCTCACAACTTTAGTCTAATTTTAGTTTAATTTCATTTCTAGTATTTTGTTTTGATTACAGATTTAGTCATTGGGTTAGTTGACTAGCAACTAATTCTGCCCAACTCCTTCAAAACCGAGATTTTTAATTGCTTTCATAAAAATATAAAAAATACAAAAAGAATCATCCCTCATCTCTAGACCTAGTCTTTAGGTTTTCTAATCCTAGCGACACTATTCCTAGCTGAACGATCAATCCCCCGGTACTTGTCATTATACTATACTACATCGATCAGGTACACTGCCTGGTGGGGGTTGTAAGCTTCTCGAGATCCCTCGAGAGGTAAAGCCTTGTGCAATCCCCATGCATCAGTCACCAAGGTCGTTAGGGTCAGATTACACGTGACGGCCCAGAGTAAGTTTACACATGACGGTGTCAGGATTCAACCTGACGACGTCAGATGATATAGAGTGACGACGTCTGGAAGAAGGCTTACACAAGAAGAAACCTTAGTAAAACCGTCACATGTTGGTCAAGACAATCATAACTTACGCGCGGAGTAGCTGACACTGTTTTGGCCATAACTTTTTCATACGAACTTGGATTTGAGCGATTCAAAAAAGGAAACGATTGGGACGAAAAAATATTAGATTTGGTGAAAAAATGGTCGTGATGCCATCAACCCTTAGGGCTGACGCCGTCAGATTGGGCCGGGCAGAAAAGAGCCTATAAATACAACATCATAACTTCATTATTTTTAAGCCCCCTACCCTAGGTCCGATTTTAGGGTTAGGGTTGGTGTTTTTCCAACAACTTAGAGGGTTTCAATCACTCCATAAACATCATATATTGGTTTGTTGATTCTTTCTTAATTATGTTTTCCATTATCATTGTTGCTTGCTCTTCTTTTTCAAGATTGGAATAAGCTGATTTTTGTTTAGAGAGTTGGTTTTGTAAATCAGTAATTTCCGCGTTTAAAGCTTTTATCTTTTAGAAAGAATTAACGTCAAGTGTAACAAACTTGATTTGCAAAAGTTTTTCCCTTGAAACGGAATTTTGATAAACAGTTTCTAATTCAGACAATCTTTTGTGATGAAACTCAAAAGCATTAACGTTTTTCTTGTAACTCTCAAGCTCAGCGGTCAATTTAACATTCGCGGCCTTAACATCGCGATTGACCTTTTGCACATTTTCAATTTCAATATGACAATTGCTCAATAATGATTCAAAGAAAGCATGGGTTTTCTCATCATTAGCACCATTTTGTGTAACTTGAACTCCATTAGGATCCATATGTGAAGTTTCATAGTTAACATTGCTATTAACTTGTTCCCCCACATATGTATCGTATTTAGATTCTGGTGGCACATAATGTGGCTTTTCATGAGCAAACGGATTAGCATCTTTACCATTATTTGGTACCTCATGGAATGGATCTGAATCGTAAGTAGGAGGAAGATCAGAATCACTGCTTGATGTTGTTGCCTGCTGATTTGCCATAAAGTTGTAGGTTTTGTTGAGATCTGCTGAATTGTCATTAACTCTTGTTGTAGCTATGAAGTTGTTTTCCTCAGCAGTCAACGGTATTCCCGAGTCTTCTTTATTGGCTAGCATCAACAAATACTGGATCTTTTCTACCTTCGTCATTGCATTGACATTGTTTCTACTGTGACTTGCTGATGTAGGTTTCTGAATCGAAGTCATTAAACAATCAATCCCATTTTGATTAAGCACATTCTGATTCGTAATCTAATCCATCTGATTTCCTACATACTACCCTGCATATTACATCTGATTCCCCATTTGTATACTCGAAGCACATCCTTGCGGATTGTTGTTGTGTTGTTGGATGTTTAATTCCTTGAAGAGTGAAGCAAAACCATTGGACAAAGTACTTGTGAAATGATCATGGTGAGTTGCCATTGATTCAATTTAAAGTGGAAAGTTGTTCTTAGGATCTTTTGAAAGATAACAAAGGTTGTTGTTGTAGATTAGATGTTTTGGTGAAGTTGAAAAGCGTTCTCGGTTGATATTTTGTGATTTCAAATTTTCCCTCCAAAAAATGAATACGAAAATTTTCTTTCTCAAAATTTGAAAATCACAAAGAAATACAATTCTAAGGTTACCAGAAAAATTTGAGTTTTCAAAATTTTGACGCCAAATTTTACCCAAAAAAAATTTTGAATTTTGGCCTAAAAGTTTGAATTTCGGGCCAAAATTTTCAACGTTATACCAAACTTTGAATCTCGCGTAAAAATTGAACGTTTAATCTCCTGTAATATATATATATATATATATATATATATATATATATATATATATATATATATATATATATATATATATATATATATATATATATATATATATATATTTTTTTTTTGGTCTAACTCGATAAAGCTTGTCAAACTCTAACTCGGTATGATATCTTGAGAAAAATCCAAACTCGGTATGTATGGAGAGAAATCCAAACTCGGTATGTATTTGAAAGTTGTCTAACTCGGTATGTCCTTAAAAATCCAAACTCGGTATGTCCTTGAAAGTTGTCTAACTCGGTATAGCTTATAAACTTTCAAACTCGGTATGGCATATTAACTTTCAAACTCGGTAAGTTTAAAAATTTCAAACTCGGTATGGCTTATTAACTTTCAAACTCGGTAAGTTTAAAAAATTTGGGCAGAGTTTCGTCGAAGTTTAGAGTACAAAAATCATTACTCGATAAACGATAAGGCAAAAGGCTAACTCGCCAAAGTAGATCAAAACTCGCTAGATAAAAATTACCTAACTCGCAAAATTAAAGTTTCTAACTCGATAAGATTTTTAACCCAAACTCGGTATTACTTAATATCCTAACTCGCTAAGATTAAAAAAATCCTAACTCGCAGAAATTAAAAGTCCTAACTCGCTAATATTAAAGATCCTAACTCGAAAGAAACACCCAAACTCGATAATAAGACGATGAACAGTAACCTAGAATCACAAAAATCACTTTTATACCAAGTTTTTCTACCAAATCAAACCTAAAACAACCTATATTATCCCTAGGCGATTGATACCACTTGTAGGACCGTAGAACAACCTAAATCACTATTGATTCAAGCTTAAACCTAGAGAGAGAAAGTAAGTAGAGAGAGAGAGTGAGTGGGAACTCTAGTGTGTGAAATAATGACCTTGTTATTACTAAGAGAACCAACCTCTCAAATGAGGTTTACAAGAGTATTTATACTAATAGTCTAGGGCATCTCTAATCTTTTACTTTATTACATTAATGGCCCTTAGACTTTTACAAAATATGTGTACTAAGCATAAACTTCATCATAATGATATTCTAAAGCAACCTATAACTACACATTAATGACCGACACTTTTTATAAATAAAAATACGATTCTAACATGTGGAGAAAACTAGGGCCGAACTTTGTAAACCCTAGGTCATATTTTATAGTGTTTTCAAGGGTTTTCACCCCTTGAATCCTTTCATGTTCAATTGAGATAAGTCTTCTCTTAATTCAATCAATATGTCTATGTGTTGTTTTAATATATCTTATGCTTGTCTTGATTTCAACATGCTAGGCTAGATCTATCTTGTGTTTGCTTAGATGTAATGAAACCTAGATGTTGATTATGTGTTGATTACTTGTTTATGGTTGTATTGATGAATGATTTCAATGTTAGGCTTAAGAAAACTGGCAGATCTCCATTGTGTAACATGCTTGAACGTCTTAGAAAACAAGAACCGATGTGTACTAGGTTTTATTGGTTGTATTTAATGCATGAGCAAATTCTAGTGATCCCATGTTAGGAGCTTCTTAGCCGGCTCGACATAGGAGTGAAGTAGGCGCTCATAGGATTGGGGAAGTAAGTACGCCACCCCATGAATGGTATTAAGGAATACAATCCGTCATCCACGCAACTATAACAAGTAATTAATGTGTAAAAGATATCTAGGGAGTAGTGAAATCAAAGTAAACCCAATTCTCCAACATATTGCTCACAACTTTAGTATAATTTTAGTTTAATTTCATTTCTAGTATTTGTTTTGATTACAGATTTAGTCATTGGGTTAGTTGACTAGCAACTAATTCCGCCCAACTCCTTCAAAACCGAGATTTTTAATTGCTTTCATAAAAATATAAAAAATACAAAAAGAATCATCCCTCATCTCTAGACCTAGTCTTTAGATTTTCTAATCCTAGCGACACTATTCCTAGCTGAACGATCAATCCCCCGGTACTTGTCATTATACTATACTACATCGATCAGGTACACTGCCTGGTGGGAGTTGTAAGCTTCTCGAAATCCCTCGAGAGGTAAAGCCTGGTGCAATCCCCACGCATTAAGTTTTTGGCGCCGCAGCCCGGGGAATAGTTATTGTCTAGGTTAGAATATCTTTTTATTAGGTCTACTTGATAGATTCTTTTCTAGTAAGATTTTATTTTTATTTTCTAGGTTCTCTTTAGTCTATCTTATTTCTTCGTGTTTTTGTTCGTAACTTTCACCATCCGACATCATAGATAATGGTAACATCTTTGAACCCGTCATCCTACCACAACAAAACCCACCACTAGATAACCAACCTCTTAGGCCCCGAACCATAGGAGAGTATTCCCGACCTGGCCACCAAGGCTACCGAAACACCGTTGAGCTCACCCAAGGAGCTAATGTGACTCCCTTGCGATCCGACACCATCCGGTTGGTGCAAAGCGGATGTGCATTCCATGGACTTCATTCCGAAGATCCAAACCAACATCTCAAGGACTTCCTTAAAATCGTAGATTCTATAGACCTTGATGTTACAACTAGAGAGTCAACGCGATTACGCCTATTCCAATTCTCTCTACGTGATCAAGCTAGTCAATGGCTTGAAGGTTTACCCGCGGGATCCATTACCTCTTGGGATGATCTCACCACTCGTTTCCTTGCTCAATTTTTCCCACCGGGGAGAACTACCATGCTTAGAAATGATATCTTGATGTTCCAACAACGTCAAGGTGAACTCTATATGAAGCATGGACTAGATTCAAGGACTTACTCTAAAAAGTCCCCCATCATGGCATAGATCTTTGGCTCCAAATCCAAATCTTCTATGACCATATCGATCTCTCCACAAGGCGAGCCATTGACCAATCGGCCGGTGGAAAGCTACGTGATCTAAGTGCGGAACAATCATGGGAACTCATAGAAGATCTTGCTCTCTATGACAAAAAGTTGGAACGATCCCCGTGATTTGAACAAAACGGTCAAGGCAATATCTTTGCCTTCGAACAACTCTAGCACTCCCGACCGTTGGATCATGTAACTTGAGGACCAAGTCAAGTTTCTCATGAAATCTTACGAAGCTCCTAAGCCTTCACGCCAAGTGAACAAAATCACTTCTTCATGCGAATTATGCAGTGGTCCCCATGACACTCGTGATTGTGTGGAGCTCCCCGGAACAGCTTTTGCGGACTACGCATCCTCGCGTACCGACGAAGCGGGAGATAAGTGGTACACTCTCAAACCCGAGCCAAACCCTTACGGTGATTCCTACAACCCCTCTTGGAAAAATCACCCAAACCTTAGGTGGAAACAAAACCAAGCCAATTCTTCCAATCCGCCTAATCGTTACCAACCAAACGGTCCACCCTCCAACCGTACTTTCAACAACAATCCTTCTAACAACTATGGTAGTACCAACAATCTTGAAGGATTGATGTCTAAGTTCATGGCATCTCAAGAGGCTCGCATAGCTAGGTTTGAAACCGAATTCAACCAACAATAAACGGAGATGACCAACAAGATAGACAACTTGTTGAAAGCCCTCAACAACCAAGCGTTAACTACACCTAGGAAGGACACTAGGGACGCCGATAACGGAATTCAAATTAAGGACCCCTCATCATCCAAACATGTCCACTTTGCCAATGTTGTCTCCATTAAACCAAAAGATAAGGATATAGAAGAAAGTGACAAAGATGAAGTTGAAGTAGAAACCGAGACTAGGGATGAAATTAGGGAAGTTGAGGTTAGTAAGGGAGAAGAGTTAGAGGAAGTAGAGACTATAGAAATGCACTTTGATAAGTTGCCCAGCAAGAAAGAACGGGAATACCATAAGGATTTATTTGATGGCCCCAAGACACCATATATCCTTGGCACACCCCTTATCAAAATGGGAGACCCCTCTAACATCAACATACCATGCAACATCGGGCACATGCATATATGGAAAGCTTATATCTATCCTAGATCTCCTATAAACATCATGACTAGGACTTATTATAATTGGGTGATGAAGAAACAACTTGGTTATAGGATGATGCCCAATAAGAATTTGATAAGTAATTTTGTAGGAAGAGTGAAGGGATTGTATGTGATTATAGGTAATTTCACCTATGAGTTCGATTTTATAATAGTAGAAGATACTCGCCCGGTGATAGATGATTGCCTAAGCCAAGTAGTGTTCGGAAAACCATTTGTTGAGGCCACTAAGATGAGTTATGATCCAACTTTAGGGATAGTTAGGTTCAAGGAAGATAATGATGAGATTGCCTACCAAATGCCCTACAAGATTAAGCAATACCGCCTCCTTTCTAATATAGAAAAGGAACAAAAACAAGCAGCTTACTATAGGAATGATGAGGATAGACGTAGAGGAGTAGAATATGTGATGAATAGGATGCTTGGTTTCTACAAAGAATGCTTGCAATTAGGTCCTGAATACAAAACTGGCTTAAAAGACGACCTAGAGAGTGAAACCAACAATGAGGTCACGTAGTAACCCATGACCTTGAGTCTAGCTACAAGACTCGTAAATAAAGAAAAGCGCTTTTTGGGTGGCAACCCATGTTTTGTGTGATTTTTATTTTGTTTTTTTTGTTATTTGCTTCCGTATGCATGCTTTATTTTTATTGCTGATCATGTTTCAAAACTAAAATAGTGAAAATACTTTATCTTGTTGTTTGGCCTAGTCTTAACTTCATCCAAAGGTATTTTTGCAAAAGATAAGTGTAAGGGGAAACCCCAAATATGTTTTTAAAGAAACAAAACCGATCATGATTCTCCACAATATTAAGTGAACATGTATATTCGTATTTGTTAGAATCAAATGCTTGTATCGAGTCAGAGTGATGTTTTGCAGGATTTTCCAGGAAGTAGGACGAAGTTTTTCCAGAAATTTTCCAAAAACTTAACATAAGAATTTCTGCAGGTCACTTCTGACGGCGTCACGAGTTTACTCTTGACGGTGTCACGTGTAAAAATCTGGAAATTTTACCAGTTTTGTTTTTCTAACGGAGTCTTAAAGTTTTTGTTGAATTATCAGTTTTATAATCTCCAGGAAATCTGCAAACATCATTCCACAAGCATTATATCTTACTTTGTTTTCTAGGATTTATTAGCATATGTAGATTGCCGCCGATTTTATGCGAGGTTGCCTTGTCTGTTTTCTCAGGTTTTACAGGTTATGTATGACAAGAAGATGATTATTATTCTGGAAGGGAAGCTTTGATTGTTCATTTTCTTGGAGGAGATCTAACCTAGCCACCTTATTATCCATACCGAGCGAATCAGGGGAGTATTTGATTTCATTCGTTTTACTTATCTCACTTTTACATTCTTTACTTGAACATTGGGGACAATGTTCATCCTAAGTGTAAGGGGAGGGTAAAATGATGATACCTTACAGATACACTTTCGCTTGAGTTTGTTTGTTTGATAGTAGATGTGTAATAAAACTATGAGAAATACATGTTAGTGTAATTTTAGCGCCAAATTTAAAATTTTTTACAACATTTAGGAGTGAAACTTTAGCCATAGCAAGCGTCTCATGGATACGAGATTGTATGATTAGCACAAAACCGTACTATTCAGAAAAATTTTCCACCCAAATACGTGAGGTTCGCCTTTAGATTTGATAGAAAAAGCATTTACTATTAGTGCTTATGAGTGTACCGGTAGCATTTAGATTCTAGAACTTGCGTTAGTGATGCATCCCGAGACCGCTAGTGAGACTACATCCGTGTAGTAGGATCTACTACATGATAAGAGGCATTAGGATCACCCTTGTGTTAAACCCGTATCATAATTACTTGACCATTTAAGTCATATTACTTGGCTTGTTAAGTCAACTAATTTTTCCCACACCTTAGCGTTGTACTCATTTTTAGTACACGAAACCCCTAGTACACCCCTCCGAGCCTATCTTTTCATTTCTAACTTTAAGCATCTTACTTAAAGGAAGAATTTGTTACACCCCATTTAAATGTACACCCAAATCACCTTAGCCTTCCGTGTATGCACTCATCTTTAGTGCATTATTGTTATTTGTTAAGTCGAGTCATATCCTTGTACATATTGTTTTGGGACGATTGGGACTCATGGTTGCTAAGTCGAGTCATATCCTTGTACATATTGTTTTGGGACGATTGGGACTCATGGGTAAAGTACTTATTTTATGGAGTAATGGGGAAGAACATTATATATTACCCCCATATGTACGTTAATCTTAAAAGTACTCCAAGTGTTTTGATTTTTTTAATTCGAGTCATAATATTAGTTTATTGTAAAGCATGTAAAGATTCAAGTGTAAGAGGAATTTCCATTCCCTATGATGTATTATTTTGGATGGTAGGGTAAAAGTGTATGCAAAAAAAAAAAAAAAAAAAAAAAATGGAAAAATTTAGAAAAATAAAAAAAAAAGATAAAAAACATACGGACTACCATCCCTTTTTATTCTATGTTCATTTTATATTTTTGTTATTTTTCATTTATTAGCTTAAGTCGAGTCTAGTCTTGGCTTAGCAATGCCATATTGTACATGTAATTAACCAAGATTGTTAACTCGCCACCAGTAAAGACTGTCTATATCCAACAAAACCGTGTATTTCATATCCCTACACCTAACGTTACAACCTTTTAAAAGAACTCTTTGATATTTTATCCTAGGTGCTTACGCCATGTGATGGAGGTTTGATCCTTTCCCAAGCCTATGGTAATCTATTTTGCTATGACAGGTAGTGAGAGATGTTTTCCATTTACATATTGTGAGGTGCTAGCGTATGACCTCCGTGCTTGTCTTTGGTCTTTAGTGGAACGATTATTTGTTGTAATTACTTTTATATTAGTGTTAAATGACCCCTAACTTGTATTTTGACTAGAATAAAAGCGCATTTGCTTGAGGACAAGCAAATTTCAAGTGTAAGGGTATATGATGAGGCGAAAAATGAACCACTTTTAGTGGGTCATTTAAGCCCGGAATTGAATTTATTTGATCAAATATTGCCCTAAATTGTTCCTTTTGTGATTTTAGGTACTTTGGGAGTGAATTCTGGAAAAGAAAGCAATTCGGACGTTTTTGGAGCATAAAAGTGAAGAAAACGGCAAAGACTTGATTTTCCATGCTGAGAATAGTACCTGACGGCGTCAAGAGGAAGATCATGACGGCGTTAAGAGTAAAAACCATGACGACCCAGTGCAAACCTGAAGGCGTCACAACAAGGGCGTCAAGAGTTAATTTGGTGACGGCCTGTACAAGGGGTATACATGACGGCGTCAGACACAGATCTAGGTAGTCCGAGAAACTATTTGGCGGCGAGATGACGGCGTCAGACATTTGTTCTTGACGCCGTCACCTATCAAAATCTATATATAGTTTTCTATTTTTCATTCATAAAGAGAGGAACTTGTGTGGAGAAAACTAGGGCCGAACTTTGAAAACCCTAGGTCATATTTTACAGTGTTTTCAAGGGTTTTCACCCTTTGAATCCTTTCATGTTCAATTGAGATAAGTCTTCTCTTAATTCAATCAATATGTCTATGTGTTGTTTGAATATATCTTATGCTTGTCTTGATTTCAACATGCTAGGCTAGATCTATCTTGTGTTTGCTTAGATGTAATGAAACCTAGATGTTGATTATGTGTTGATTACTTGTTTATGGTTGTATTGGATGAATGATTTCAATGTTAGGCTTAAGAAAACTGACAGATATCCATTGTGTAACATGCTTGAACGTCTTAGGAAACATGAACCGATGTGTACTAGGTTTTATTGGTTGTATTTAATGCATGAGCAAATTCTAGTGATCCCATGTTAGGAGCTTCTTAGCCGGCTCGACATAGGAGTGAAGTAGGTGCTCATAGGATTGGGGAAGTAAGTACGCCACCCCATGAATGGTATTAAGGAATACAATCCGTCATCCACGCAACTATAACAAGTAATTAGCGTGTAAAAGATATCTAGGGAGTAGTGAAATCTGAGTAAACACAATTCTCCCACATATTGCTCACAACTTTAGTATAATTTTAGTTTAATTTCATTTCTAGTATTTTGTTTTGATTACAGATTTAGTCATTGGGTTAGTTGACTAGCAACTAATTCCGCCCAACTCCTTCAAAACCGAGATTTTTAATTGCTTTCATAAAAATATAAAAAATACAAAAAGAATCATCCCTCATCTCTAGACCTAGTCTTTAGGTTTTCTAATCCTAGCGACACTATTCCTAGCTGAACGATCAATCCCCCGGTACTTGTCATTATACTATACTACATCGATCAGGTACACTGCCTGGTGGGGGTTGTAAGCTTCTCGAGATCCCTCGAGAGGTAAAGCATTGTGCAATCCCCATGCATCAGTCACCAAGGTCGTCAGGGTCAGATTACACGTGACGGCCCAGAGTAAGTTTACACATGACGGTGTCAGGATTCAACCTGACGACGTCAGATGATATAGAGTGACGACGTCTGGAAGAAGGCTTACACAAGAAGAAACCTTAGTAAAACCGTCACATGTTGGTCAAGACAATCATAACTTACGCGCGGAGTAGCTGACACTGTTTTGGCCATAACTTTTTCATACGAACTTGGATTTGAGCGATTCAAAAAAGGAAACGATTGGGACGAAAAAATCTTAGATTTGGTGAAAAAATGGTCGTGATGCCATCAACCCTTAGGGCTGACGCCGTCAGATTGGGCCGGGCAGAAAAGAGCCTATAAATACAACATCATAACTTCATTATTTTTAAGCCCCCTACCCTAGGTCCGATTTTAGGGTTAGGGTTGGTGTTTTTCCAACAACTTAGAGGGTTTCAATCACTCCATAAACATCATATATTGGTTTGTTGATTCTATCTTAATTATGTTTTCCATTATCATTGTTGCTTGCTCTTCTTTGATGATGTTTTGCTAATTTACCTTATGTCTACTTATGATTGTGTGAACTTGTATATAATTGATTAGATCTTATTGATTCCTTGTTGATTTTTGTGTCTTTCTTCATCAATTAGGGTGTGACATTTTGATAGGTCTAGTTGATTTAGCTTATAGTTCTTGATTCCTATTGTCTCTTGTTTGGTTGATTAAATTCGATGTTAGGCTTAAGAAAACTGGCAGACTTCCAATTGGTAACTTGCTTGAACGTCTTAAGAAACATGATCGGAGGTGTACTACGATTATATGGTTGTATTTAATGCATAAGCGAATTTTAGTGATCCCATGTTAGGAGCTTTTAGTCGGCTCGACATAGGAGTGAAGTAGGAGCTTATGGAGTTAGGGAAGATCGTACACGGCCCTACGAATGGTATTAAGGAATATAACCCGTCAATTAAAACAAGGTGTGATAATTCAATAGGTAGAATTGGATAGCTAGCAAGGAGTAATACATCATAGGTAGACATGCTTCACTTCCCTTGTAGAACCTTAGTTTATTTTTCTTGCACATTAGTTTAATTAGTAGCTTTTTGGTTAGTTGACTAGCAACTAATTCTGCCCACTCTTCCCATACCCGAGATTTTTACCTAGTTTTCATAAAAATATTAAAACACGAAAAGAATCATCATTCACCTTTAGACCTAGTTAGATTAATTTCAATCTTAATGACACTATTCCTGAGTTGAACGATCAATCCCCTGATACTTGTCACTATACTATACTACAACAATCAGGTACACTGCCTGGCGGGGATTGCAAGCTTCTCAAGATCCCTTGAGAGGTAAAACCTGTTGCGAGGGTGCAATCCCGCGTATCATCATCCTTAAATCTGGCCACATTTTTTTCTCCCAAAATCTTTGAACTTATTTAAATCACTTGGGATCACAAATCTCAATTGGTTTGAAATTTTTGATCGGGGGAGAAAATGTGATTTAAATATGAAATCTGATTAAAATGTGATGTTTTGGACTTAATCGTATGCTCTCCCATATGTGCTAAACTCTTTTGTATATCAATGCACATATTGAGGGGGAGCAAATGAGTTGTGATAACAAAAAGATATAGCATCTCATATGTGCGAGACTCAGACTTGAACAATGAATTGACGAAACAATAATTGTCATCAATCGAAAGGACTAGTCCTGGACGGGTAATAACTTCAAGATGGTCTAACCAGTGATGTAAGCGTGTCTCGAAAATGATTTGTCTGAGTACAGTGTATCGTTTCGTGAAACCTTTTGTGGATTTGATTGGGCCGGGTAATAACTTCAAGCTAGACTAACTAGTGATGTAAGCGTGTCTCGAATGCCCGTTCATACTTACTAAAGGTGGATCAATTCAAAAGTGCAATATCTTCCCGTCATGTGCAAAATCTTCAAATCAAAACACATGAGCACATGTTAAGGGGGAGAATTTGAAAAAGATAAAGCTCTCAATGTGTTAACAAAATGTGTTTCTTAATCATAAACACGTAGAGAGAATTTTCAATGATTTGGTTCACGGCAACATAGGATATTCATGAAGTTATAAGGTGGCTAAGGTTAGGAAAACTGTCCTATGATCCGCCAGAGCTGGAGGGATCTACCCAAGGACAATACCAAATAGATAGTATTAGTAAGTCCTTAGGTATGATTATGAAAAAATTAGTAATGTGAGAAAGGGGAAAGAAGGGGTTGAAGAATTAAAAAAGAAATGAAATGAAAAAGGGTGAAAAGAATTAGCCCTCCCATTATTCAACCTCAGGGCAGAAACCAGGTTCAATTCATATGCTACTGATGGTTGCTAAGGCGACATCGGTATTGAAGACAAGATGTTATGGAACCAGTGACGCACTGAACTAAACCTTCTAACCACTCAAGTTCTCTCAAAAGAGCTTGTTTCATTCTCATGGGGAACCAGTGTAATCTATCAACTTATCTCTTAGAGATGGTTGATATTGAAGCAGGAGACCTCTCCTTAATCTCCGCATAGGAAAACCAATTGCACTTATTGAGTCTAGAGCCACAAGATGCATCAAAAGATCTGATACGTGGGAATTGCGCCCTCGCAACAGGTTTTACCTCTCAAGGGATCTTGAGAAGCTTACAACCCCCACCAGGCAGTGTACCTGATCGTTGTAGTATAGTATAGTGACAAGTACCGGGGGATTGATCGTTCAACTCAGGAATAGTGTCGCTAGGATTAGAAAGTCTACTAAAGTAGGTCTAGAGGTAAGGGATGATTCTTTTTGTATTTTTATATTTTATGGAAAGCAAGTAAAATCTCGGGTTTTGAAGGAGTGGGCGGAATTAGTTGCTAGCCAACTAACCCAATTAACTACTAATGCAATCAAAATAAAATAAAAGAAATGAAAATTAAACTATTTTACTAATGTGGTGGAAACAATAATGAGAAAAGTTATGTTTACTTAGATTTCATTACTCCCTAGATATCGTTTACAGGTTGATTAG